>ML778662.1:674031-756517 GCA_009831015.1 Picea engelmannii | reverse complement strand
ACATCAGATCTAGTGCTTTCTGAGATAGTTTTATGGCTCAGATTATTTCTTGAGCAGTGGGGCGAATTGAAGAGAAGGAGGGCGTTTTTGAGATCCAGATCTAGTCCATTTGGAGGGGTTACACTTCAGATATGACCCTGAGAATTTACCTAGTGACCTTTAGTGTCCTGATATATATTTATGGAGAGTTTCAGATCATTTGGAGGCCTCCTTCAGCAGGGCCGAATTATCTAGGGTTTCAGTCATCCAGTGGGGCGCACCATTCAGTGGGGGATTTCATATCTACAGAGATTGAGAGGGATCTTGGATATTCGGTCACCTGGGTTGTTCTTACCATCACCCGATCTATCAGTTGGAATATTTATTAGGGTGATTGGACACTTTTGGCAGTAGGGCCGAGTTATTGAGGGTTTCAGCCTTCTATTGGAGCATGGCATTCTTCAGCTGGAGAGTTTGGCATTCAGATCTGCTTGTATTGATATTCATTTCTTATTCATCCTTTGGAGGAATCTTTTGTATTAGAGGGAGCATTTTGTAGTATCTCTTATCTATTGTCTATCTTCTTGGCCATCTGTTGAGCATTCCAGATCGACATCTTCATTGTAGCATGTTTCTCTATTTTATGAATAAAGAAGAATTGAGATGTTTTGGCTTGTCTATCTTATAGAATATGGTTGAGGTATGTTCCATGGTTATCTCTTTCTGTTATTTGCTTCATACACACATATAAAAAGATCTAAAAGGTAGGTCAGCAAAGTGTTTGACGAAATACCACAATCAGAAAATTTTAAAAAGACACCAAAACAGTGATGATCCTTGCATAATGGCTTGGGATCATTACAAAAATGCCATAAAAACAGTTCCAATCATGGATGTAGAATCCTATCCATGCAAAGTGAAACAACTGGTGCAACTGAGGATGCAGGACTTCAACCTTGCAAAGTTGAAGAAAACAAGAGAAAGAAACAAACAACAAACCAGTGAGTGAATTGACCAGACATTATTTTATGACTACTATTGGACTACTATTTTTTGACTGAGTTCCAAAATAGAGGGAGTGGGCATGACCACACATTGTTGTGGATAGAGGGTGCACCGGTCTATGGAAATGACAACAACTCACAGATTGAGCAGTTTCTGGACAAATACATGACATGCAACACATATAATTTGGATTCAGGGCTTGCCAAAGTTCATAGACATTATCATACAAGAACCTATAAAAAATGAAAAAATTCACATTTCAGATACAACTTCCCTGTGCCGCCAATGAGAACAACAAGAATCATAGAGCCAATTAGTTTGGAGGACAATGTTCTCATTGAGAAATCTAAATGTTTGTTCGCATTTCTAGAATAAGGAGACTTTGTTGATTTAATGAGCTTCCAAGACTTCTTGGCAGAGCTAAATCTAACAGAAGATGAGTACATCCAAGGCATACAATCTACACTTAAACCACCAACAGTTTTCCTTAAACGAAAACTTTTACATATATGGAACAACAGTTTCTCCAAGGACTAGCTAGTTATGTGGCATGCAAATATAGACACACAGTATGTCCTCAATGCATATTCCACAACATCATATTGTAGCTTGTACATGACAAAGGTTGACAAATCTATGACAAGTGAATTCAGAAGAACACACAAAGAATATGAAAAAACTCATATTGATGCTATGCAAATGATATGTGCACTTGGAAATACATTTCTTAATCTTCAACAAATGTATGCTCAACAAATAGTCCACGTTGCACTTTCCCTGCTCCTGGACTGTTGTTTAAGGAAATGTGTCTTCACAAACACATATCCACCTGAGAAACACAAATTGGAACATGGTTTTACATTTGGGCCACCAAAAGTACTATTAAAATAAAAAAATATGAAAAATGTTGAAATAGATATAAACAATATCTCTTTGAACTTGAACCAGAGTTTGTCGAGCTCCAAACTTTTCATAGGTGAGAATTTTTTTGCCATAGTTAATGTGTTTCTATGGCTTCATAATTGTCGGACTAAGTGTTTCTCTGTGAGGGATAAAGTTCTTTTCTCCCTTTCTTTTTCCTCTTGTATACTTACCTGTTTTTCCCTTTTCTTCTTCCCCTCTATTATCCGTTTATGGTTCTATACTTAGTCTTGTTTCTATGCTTGTGGGTTCCTGGGGTGTCAAACTGACAAATCCTCATCTCCATCTATATATTCACATCATGAGTCCAACCGACCTCCATTCGTTTGTATACTTAGCCAATTTTATGGCCGCGAGTTCGTGGATAGGTGCTATCGAACTCTCATGCACCGTGTTAGGGGTATACATATTGCACCCAAAACTCCGATGATCAAACATTAGACCCTATACTCCTTGAACTCGCAAAATACCCTTCAAATTGGAACATGATTTACATTTGGGCCACAAAATTACTATTAAAATAAAATAATATGACTAGTATTGGAATAAATATAAACAAATTCACTTTGTACTTGAACCTGAGTTTTTTGAGCTCCAGGTATATTCCACAGCTGAGAATTTGTTTCCCATAGTTAATGTTTATGGCCGTGAGTTCCTGGATTGGTGCTATTGAACTCTCATGCCCCCTGTTCTGTGATATACATCTTGCACCCACAACTTTCATGATCTACAATTTGACCCCAGACTCCTCGAACTCACAAGTTTCACTCTACCTACGATGAGTCTATCCTCATCCATCTGACCACCCCACCTTTCCATCTTTAGTTGATTCTTCACCTCTTGTTGTCGTAGATTCGCAGGTCCGCAGGCTCCCAGGTTCATATAAGTTTGAAAGAATTTATCGTTCTCGTCCATACCCACCAACTTTGCACACTTCCCAATGCAAATTACTTACTTTTTAATTGGTGACAATTCACCACACAGGTTTGAAAATATTGGCATTAATAACCCAAAAGCTCTAGGACATCTCTAATTAAAATGCATTAAACCAATATCTACGAGAGATTATATTATCACCACCCAATGTTCATTTTAAATACTATCAGGACACAATTACTGTCACATGTTTCAATACAAACAAAACTTCATCAAAGCATTATCTTTTCTCACAGACACCCCAGATGCACTCCAGTCACCTGATATCGAATTGGCAGAGGTCAATATTATGGGATCTGAAATTATTATTTTTTTAGATCTTGAAATTGGAAAAAATGTTGTTTACTTTATTTTTTTTAAGTCATTCTGCCCCACCTTTACATACTTAGTCGATTCTTCACCTCATGTTGTCAAATATTCATGGGTTCCTAGGCTTACAGGTTCACAAAACTTTCAAATCATTTTTCTCTCTCGTCCATCTCCATCTCCTTCACACCCTTCCCAATTCACATTAATCATGCCTTTATTAGTGACAAATCACCACACATATTCGAAAATATTGGCATTAATAGGAGAAAAGGTTGAGGACATATCCCATTAAAATGCATTAAACCAATATTTACAGAAGATTATATTATCATTCTCCAGCATTCATTTTAAATACTTATTCCCATTTCCCTCTATCATCGAAAACTTGGGCTTTAAGGTACCTTCCTTGTAATGTTCCTAGTCATCCACATGTGAGACAACTTAAAGATGCTATTTATGCCCAATTGAAAGACAAGGGAGTGGTTTTATGTGACGTCAGCTTTTAGGGAAAAAAATTATGCCAAAAAACAAAAACTCAGACAAAAAAAATTCAAGTATATTATGATTGGTATTCTCCCTCTATTCGATCCTTTGGTTGGTTGAAAGGCCTGTCTCAAGATTTGTATGTTGAACTTATTTGTTTTGTTACTGGAAATTGGAAGGGACTTTTAAGTCACCTGGAAAATGCTCCTTTGTTGAAGTATATAGCTTCTTCCAACAACAAAGATTTGGCAGGTGTATCAAATCCTGCAAACCTCGCCAAAATTTATCTTTCGTTAGAGGATTCACACATATCATGGCTTACAAAATGGTCTGGAATATTCTAAAGTGACACCAAATATTACTCCATGCATGAATATACTTAGAAGGATATTATAAATTTGGATCCTCACGAAGGTGAGAAATTGTATGAGTGGTTGAATCAACATCCTAAAGCTACAAAATTTTCTATGTCAAATTTTGTTGAGCGACTTATGGGTGTAGTAACAGACTTGACATAAATTAAGCTTCTTTCTCAAAGTTTGTTCATTGACCTCTGGATGTAGTAACAAACTAGACATACAATCAACTTTCTATCACTACTGCACATTTTGTTTTACTATTCCTATACAAATAATTGCATCTGGGTCGAAGACCTTACCACTCTTTGCAAGAATATTCTCCTAGTGGTTGAATGTGGGTATATGATCAGGGAATGAGGCTCTCAAAAATTTTTGATGGTTGCATAAACAGGTAACTGGGAAAATTTAATGGAAAATAATTTTGGACTATGGACATTGCAACACTTTCTGAAGATTAGTTTATACTACCACCTTCCATAGGAATTTTGACGTATTCACGTAATGATTTGGTTTCTAAAGATCACCTTTTACTACCACCTTCATGTAATGATTTTGTTTCATTCTTTAGAAGAGACCTTGATGTAGTAGATATTCCAGAGCTATTTCCACCGAATATCAATCTTAATGTTGTTTCTTGTGCTTTGAATAAGCATAATGCATTTCTTCTGTTGTAGTAGATCCGATATTTGAAAAAAATGGAAGTTGCTTGATGCTTGAAGTATTAACTTGTCTGGTTCAAATAAATCGCCATGACCTCACTGCAAGAATCCCTTGAATTTTTCATCAAGATCACAATTCAATAAGAACAGAGTTCCTTCCTGGTCATAGAGTGCTTCCATCCCGAGCTTGGGTTTCCACAGATGCTTTTATTTCTACCTTGTTTCTTTCTCCTAGTGGTGGATCCTTCTATCCCAACCAACATGATGGAAATAAACTAGCTCTAGGGAGTTTGATCACTTTTGGGGATCCAAGTTCACTATATATTAATTTTAGTTAACTTAAAAATGTTTATGTGTGCAACCTAATGTTAGACATATAAAATACAATTTTTTATTTTTTAAAATATAAAATAATATATTTTTTTAACACAAGACTAGTCGAAAAGTTTCAGGCGTTGTTTGGGATTCATGTCCTTCAAGAATATAAATTAATTACACAATTAATATTTCTTGTGGAAATGCATTCAAACCGTCGCCGACTATGAAAAATGCATTAACACTGCAATGCCCAGATAATAAATGCCTGACATGCACCTAATTTTGAGGTCATCATCGCACATAACACCCAACCTCCAAAGATTTTTGGAATCACAACAACATTATAATTTTCATGACAAAGCAATGCTAAAGTCGATGCTCTTTTCCAGGTATGAAAAATCTATAATCTAAGTGCTTTGACAATTACATGCCTACTTTTTCACTGCATTACTTCCATGCAATCAATGCCATTGTTCCCATTTCCACCGCCAGTGTCAACGTTCGAAGTTGAAGCTATCTAGAGCCTGGAGTCATCGCTAGTGTCAATGTCTGAGGCTGAAGCTACCTGGAGCCTGGGGTCACGACTTGATACACTTGACATGAGTACCAGTAGTGATCAAAAGTTGATTGTATGTCGAGTATGTTACTACATCCAGAGGTAGCTCAACAAACTTTGAGATAGAAGATGGATGTCTTTCGAGTCTGTTACTACATCTAGAAGTTTCTCAACAAACTTTCAGATAGAAAGTTCTATAATTATAGAATGTTGATTCAACCACTCATACAGTTTCTCACCTTCGAAAGTATCCAAATTTATAATTTCCTTCTAAGTATATTCACGCATGGAGTAATATTTGGTGTCACTTCTGAATATTCCAGACCATTTTGTGAGCCATGATATGTGCCACTCCTCTGATGAAAGATAGATTATGGTGTGGTCTGCAACATTCGATACACATTCCAAATTTGTATTGTTGGAACAATCTATATACTTCAACAAAGGAGCATTTTGTATGTCACTTGAACGTCCCTTTCAATTTATAGAAATTAAAAAAAAAAAATCAACATACAAATATTCAGGCAAGCCTTTCAACCAAACAGACAATTGAATATAGGGAGAATACCAATCATAAGATACTTGAATTTTTTTGTCTCAACTTTTGTTGGCTAACACAATTTTTTTCCCCCAAATATGACATCACATAAAACCACTCCCTCATCTTTGAATTGGGCCTGAATCACATATCTAAGTTGTCTCATATGTGGATGACCAGGAAGATTACAAGGAAGGCACCTTAAACCCCAAGTTTTTGATGATAGAGTGAAATTAACACTTATCAAAGTACAAAATGTTGAATAAGAAACTAATGTAGCTAGGCCATATCTAGAAGAGACAAACTATTCAAGAATCTAACTGAGATAGCTATAGCTGGAAACATCCATGAAGTCCAAGACCCGAAATTGATATTCAACTTGTTGTTTTTAACGAGGAAAGCTTTTGATGATCACCTTGAAATCTATAAAAGATTGTCATTTGAAAATTTCTATAGCATTCTTGAATATGGTAAAGATGGCATAAAAAACTGGCTAGATGATTATTGGATTAAAAACCAAGATATTGAAGAAGCATTGCACAACCTCTCTATTGATCTAAGGGACATGGAAAGTGAATTTTTCAGTATACAAATATGGCATGAAATCAACTTGACGACCATGAGGAGATACATCGAGGAGTGGTTCAAAATTTTTTTCGACAAGATTTCCAATGAAGGGCAAAGGTCACTTGAGACGGTTCCCATAACCGCCAAGGAAAGCCATAAAAGGACATCAATGAGAAAATGACAAGACATGGGAAACCATCATAGTAAGTTCATATTGATCCCATTATTTTGTCTTTGTCAATGTATTCATCCAGTTAGTCTACCTCTTTAAATAGAAAGGTTTAATCGAGGATTGAAAATTTTGTCTTTCTTCTTGCCAGATCTTGTTGTCTTCCATCGCCGACTTTCTTCTTTCTACAAGATTGTTTCTTGTACATATTTTCTTTATGGTCCGCAGGAGCCCCAATCCCAGTCATTACGGAAAACACATTTAAATTTCAGAGAATATGTGTTAAACTATATATTTTTTATACAAATCCCAAGAGAGATGTTTTGGGAAATAATCTCAGTTGTATTTTGTAACCCATTTTATCTAAATATAAAATATTTGAGGTTGTTGTATGGTCTTTTCCAATGTTTATTATTATTATTATTATTAATAATTTTTTTTTTTTTTTTTAAATTGACTCATTTGCCTGTACAACTATTGATAGATGAATTCAACCTCTTTCTACAAGAATTTAAGATGCTCTTTGATCCATAGTTAAACATGCACGACAAACTTTTTTTTCCCCTGCCCAACACTTCAATTTAAATAAAAGCTACTCTATTCGCTCCTTACATTTTAGATGGAAGAATAATTTTTGATAGGACATAGTTTTGTGGCGCCCACCCTATAATTAAGAAAGAAATGGGTAGGATTGTCCTAATTTCATTCTTCGGGGCCCCCAAAATAGAGTCAATGAATGAATCTGTTTCAACATAGAAACTCTGGTGTTGATGTCGTGTTCCTGTTCAATATTGTTCATATATTACAACTTCTTGTATTTGATAATATCCTTGCATATAAAAATGTTACGTCATATATTTATTTTTCTATTTCTTATGGGTTTGAGCATAATTTGCTAGCCGAAAAACACCCTACAAATTGGAAGATGGTTTACATTTAGACCACAAATAATCTATTAAGATATATTAATATGAATACTATTTGAATAAATATAAACAAATTCTCTTTAAACTTGAATTTCACTTTGTAGACCTCCAAGTATATTAAATAGCTGAGACTAAATGTTCATTTCTCCCTTTCTTTTCCCTCCTCTATACTTACCCATTTTTCCCTTTTCTTATTCCCCTCTATTATCCCTTTCTGGTTCTATACTTAGTCTCATTTCTATGATCACAAGTTCCCAGGTTGGAAGACTGGAAGATGCTCATCTTCATCTATATCATCACATCATGATCTTGATGGACCGTCGTCCCTTTCAATACTTAGCCAATTATCTTACTGTTAGGTCCCAGGTTAGCACTATCCAACTCTTATGCCCTATGTTCCGTCATATACATCTTACACCCAAAAATTTATTGATCTACAATTCGGCCACAGACTCCTCCAACTCGCAAGCTTCACTATACCTGGGTTCAAAAAAGTTTCAAACCATTTACCGCTCTCTTCCATCCTCGCCACATTACCGCCCTTCCCAATGCATATTCATTATGCTTTTACTAGTGACAACTCACCATAGAGGTTTGAAAATATTGGCATTAATAAATGAACAATAGATGATGTTCTGTGAGATACTTACCCCTTTTTCCCTTTTCTTGCTCCCCTTTATTATACCTTTCTAGTTATATACTTAGTTGCCTTTCTATGATCATGGGTTCTCGGGTTGGTGAACTGACATGTCCTCATCTCCATCTATATCCTTACATCACGAGTCTGGTCGACTGCCATTCCTTTCCATACTTAGCCAATTTTTTCCCCGTGTTCCTTGATATACATATTGCATCCAAAAATTTTGCGATCTACAATTCCACCCTGGGCTCCTCCAACCTGCAAGCTTCACTCTACCCAGGTTCACAAAAAGTTTCAAAGCATTTATCGCTCCCTTCCATCCCTGCCACATTCGTGGTCCTCCCAATGCACATTAATTATGCTTTGATTAGTAACAACTGACCACACAGGTTCGAAAATATTTGCTTGAATATGCGAAAACCTTGAGCATATCTCCCATTAAAATGCATTAAACTGCAATTTACACAAGATTATGTTATCATATATCTTCTTCACATGTTACGTTTCATATTACTTTATGGGAATATTCCATTTCATATTATTTACTTTATTTCTACCATTTATTTCTAGGTAGATTCTTTTACAATAATTGTAAATTAAGATATAATTTATATCTAAAATTAGTATTCAATGAAATTTCAACATAGGTTTTAATATATAATTCTTTTATCATTTAATTTCTAAAAACAATTGAACATAACTTTTTGATGTTTAATTTTTTTCTTTAATTCTCATTTAATTTTACATATTTCAACTTTCATTCTCTTATTGTTAAATATCTATTCTAATTTCCCTTTACTGACCATATTGTTAATTTCTGATTTTTTAACAATATTCCTCGTCTCTCCCCATCTTCCAATAATCATCATCAATAATTATAAGGTGCCAACTATCATCTCCATTTCCAAATCTACTTGGAAGGGACCAAGCTGCCACGAAGCACAATCTACATCCCACTACGCAACACAATCTATGAAATCAACCTCCCTATTACTGATCACTTTCCCATTCCATACGTAGACACATTTTCAAACACAGATTCCCAAGAAAGTGGCCTCTAGATTTCACTTCCATTGTTTTGTGACCTGCAAACAACACCCGAACCTTTGTGATATACAAATTGACTTCCATACTCCCACATTGTCCCCTCTTCCGTGTTACACATTATGCACTCAAAAGTTTCGAGCCATACAATTTGACCATCGGGGCCTCACGTCTTCTGGGGAACCCTTGTCACCTTATTTTGGATCCTCGGGTTGGTAGGTTCATGAAATATCCAATTCCTAGTTACTGTTTCATGTGCTCGCCTCCTTCGTACTTCTTTCCAAATATGCAACAACTAAGATTTAATGCTAATAATTCATCATGTAACAACCATAAAGATCGTCATTAATAAGAAAAAGGCTTGAGGCGACAGTCACACTAACTATTCCTACACAAATTGTTTAGAAACATGTAGGAAAGATCTTGCTAGGTAATGGGATATCTATTACAAATTTCAAGATATTAGCGAAAACGAGTTTGGCCTACCGTTTCCCTATTCCATACTTAGCCACTTTTTCGATTGCGGGTTCCCGGACAGGCGGGCTCAATATTGTGTTTCGAATGTTTTGCGACTTGCAAAGAATACCCGAAGTTCCACGATATACAAATTGACCACTGGACTGCCCCATCACGCCCTCTTCTGTGTTACGCGTTTTGCAATCAACACTTCTAAGACATAAAATTTGACCATCGGGACCTGACCTCTGTTGGTTATACCTTGTAACCCTATTTTGAAGACCAGCCGACTGTTTTCGATAATTAGCCATTCCTTAATTGTTGTTCCCTATCCCTACCACCTTCGTACTTATTTATGAATATGCAATTAGCAATATTTAATTGTAACAGGTCGTCATGCAAGAACTGTAAAGATTGTCATTAATGAGCTAAAGGCTCGAGGAGATCTCCTAGACTTCCACGATATACAAATTGATTGTCGGACTCCCACATCATTCACTCTTCCATGTTACACATTTTTCACTCAAAAGTTATGAGCCATACAATTTAACTTTTTGGGCCTCATGTCACCTTAGGAACCCTTGTCACCCTATTTTGAAGCCCATTTGACCACTTTCCATACTTTCTCATTTCTTGGAATCTCTTTCGCAGATCCTCGGGTTGGCGGGTTCACAGAATCTCCAATTCCTAGTCACTGTTTCCCATGCCCTCCACCTTTACACTTCTTTCCAAGTATGCAACGACCAAGGTTTAATGATAACATTTCATCATGCAACAAACATAAATATCGCCATTAATAAGAAAAAGTCTCGACCAGACAGTCACATTGACTATCGCTACACAACTTTCCCGGAAACATGCAGAAAAGATCTTGCCAGGTCATGGGATATCTATTACAAATTTCAATATATTAGTGAAAATAACTACGACCTACCATTTCCCTATTCCATACTTGGCCACTTTTTTGATTACAAGTTCCCAGAAAGGCAGCCTCATGATTGCGCTTCCAATGTTCTGTGGCCTACAAACAATACCTGAAGTTCCACGATATACAAATTGACCACTGGACTACCCCATCATGCCCTCTTTTGTGTTATTTGTTTTGCAATCAAAACTTCTGAGACACACAATTTGACCATCGAGCCCTCACCTCTCCTGGTTATACCTTGTAAGCCTATTTTGAAGCCTGGCCAACCACTTTCGATAATTATCCATTCCTTAATTTCTCTTCCCCATCCCTGCCACCTTCGTACTTCTTTCTAAATATGTAATTAGTAATCTTTAATGCCAACAACTCGTCATGCAGGAATTGTCAAGATTGTCATTAACAAGTGAAACGCTCGATGAGATCTCCCATTAATACGCATTAAACCAAGATATGGGGAGGGTTATATTATCCCTTCCAAATTTTCATCTTAAACAACATGGAATTTATTTCATAGTTCCTCGCATTGGCGGGTTCACAAAATCTACAATCCTTAATTTCTCTTCGTTGTACCCCCCACCTTTTCACTTCTAAGTATGTAATTACTAGTCTTTACTGCTAACATCTCATCATGCAACAACTGTCGAGATTGTCATTAATGAGCAAAAGGCTCGAGGAGATCTCCCAGTCACACACATTAGACCAAGATTTACGAAGGGTTATATTATCCCTTCCAACTATTCATTTCAAGGATCATCTGGAGAAAACAGATGTTCTCATAAACTTATGGAAGCAACTCGACAATAGTTCTGTGGAGATACATTGAATATCTTCAGGTGTAAGGACCAACCATTCCAGTGGTCCATGGCATACTCTTACTATTCATCCTATTCTTCCTAGAACAAAGTAATTTGGACCTCTGGAATTTATCATGCAGGCTGCGTCCCTAAATTTTTTGAGTGTAAGGAGGTGGTCTCTTGGTGTGCCAAAAAAAATATCTCAAGCCAAAGAATTATTCCACTGCACGACCATTCTTCTATTTATTTTTCACCTCAGGTCTTCCATAAGATGTTAATATTGTCGGAGCCAGCATTGACCTTCAGAAGACAAGACTGCAAGTAGATCCTAAAAAATCATGATAACGGGTTGGACCTCTTACCCGAGATCCTTGAAGACCTGACAACAGTTCTTGAAGTATCACAAAGTTATAGGTTAGTTCTTTTAGAAATCAATTCCGGGAAATTGCTTGGTTGTTTACAAGAATAACAAGACATGAATCCACAACAATCATTTCTCGCATGGTTATTTATATTTTGTATTTCACAGTCAAGGAACAATCTATTTTCACGATAGGCATTGTTGTCTGTTTCCAAAACTGTATCTGTCCAAGAAGGTAAACTATGAATTCGACCTAGTGACCTTTTGGTACCAGGCCTTGTGGAGGCACAAGGCCTCCCATTGTTTTTATGAGGTTTTTAATGACTTTTTCTTGTTTTTCAAAGATTTATTGTTAGGAAAATATTCTCCCCGGATGTCTAACTAGGAAACCAAGTTTTTGGACAGGAAGGAGACACTTGAACCAATGGAAAATTACAGTGTAATAATTATTTATGGCTCCAAGGAAATTCATGCTTTCCTCCCATGTCACATCATAGAAAAGATGTATGTTACAAAAATAGCAAGGAAATACAACTATTGGTTTTGTTTTTCCCATGAGAAGAGAAAAAACTAGTTCATTCCTCTCCCTTGAAAAGTCAGGGACTTCCTGTTTAAGAAAATCAACAAGATTGACGAATTCACAGGCCATTTCAACAACTTGAACCTAATATATGCTGAAAGGCTAAGAGGGTTCCACCCTAATGAGATTTTTCTGGAAAATTTACAAGAAGTTGGCTTTAGCAGTTATTTTATCCATACATGTCTGAATGAATATAGAGACAATGAACAAACACTCATGCTCCAAACGATGGCAACATATAGACATTGCAAAGAACAACTGAATTGTAAAAACAATAGGGAAAAGGATTCAATGAGAAGAGTGTACAATCCACGGCTAGCATTCCCAAGAGCACGACATCATAGAGCATCACTCCAATGACCCACCCCAGTAAGAAAGAAACCCATAATTCTTCAAATGGAGGAGGAGATAATAACCCTCCTTGTGGAAAAAATGATAGTTCTCACAAGCTTCCTGTGATGAAGAAGAGAAAAAACATTGTGGGACAAGCGGAAGAGCCCAAAAATGAATGTGAGGACATGGAACTTGAGACTAATCTAGATAACGTATTCTGCAACATTATTCAGCTAGTGGAAATGATGCACCATAGTTCCATAATGGAAATAGATGAGGCTGACATTTTTGACAAAGATGAATCCTTCGTATTCCAGAGTGTTGTTTTTTACAGCCAATCTAAAAATTTAATTATTGAAAAGAGAGATGTAAGAAATAAGAAAGGGAAATCTCGTTCAGAGATTAAGCTTAGGAACATATAGTCATCCCAAATCTCCCTAGTTCACCGAGAAACCAGAGATGATCTTGATGATTCCATTTGAGGCATTGAAGTGGAAACTTCCATATTGAACGACCGAATCAAGGAATTGGAGGAAGCCTTGATTCTTACCCCATTGTTTTCCATTCCTTTAGAAAAAACTATGCCTTCCCTGCAACCGAATTAAAAGGATCCTCCAGCCTCCTCACATCATGTAGAGGCTATGTGCAGAAGAATATCAAGAAAATAATGGAGCTAATTATTGAAGCCTAGGAAACATCACAAAATATAACTTCTCTTGGAACAAAGGCACATGTTTTGCAGGAAAATTTGTAGGTGGATTTAAAAAATGAAGAACGTTTATATCTAGAGATGGTGATCCCTTTTGGGAACCATGTCACCAACATGTCATATATGAGAAGAAGACAAGAATATATCCCCTCCCCAAACCAAATCAAACAATTAAAGTCATGCTGGAAAGATAAAATTAAGAACCTACATCTCATTGTCGAATCATGTGAACAAGCCATATCAGAGAAAGAATAATTATTCAGAAACCTGACTGAAATAGACTTAGCCGGAGGTACCAACGAGGTTCAAGACCCAAACTTAATCCTCAATTCCTTGTCCTTAACCAAGAAAACCTTCGATGAAAAAGTTGATATTTTAAAGGGGTTTTCCTTATAAAAGTTTTATGAGATCCTTGAATATGGTCAAGATGACGTGGACAATTGGCTAGTGGACTATTTGGCACATAATGAAGAAATTGAACTGACTCTACATAATATTTCTATCGATCTAAGGAAATTAGAAAATGCACTTTTCAACATAAAAATACGAGATGAGATCAAATTGGCCCCCATGAGAAGCTACATTTAAGAATGGATCTAAAGGGGAATTGACAAGCTCACCAACAAAGGGAAACAACTAGTTGGCATGATTCTAGTGGTTGTCGATGAGAGCAATAAAAAGGCATCAGTAAGAAAATAACAAAGGGAGAAACATATACCATCATAGTAAGTCTATATTGATCACATCTTGCTTTCTTTATCAATCCAGTTATTCTACCTCTTTAAATATAAATCTCTAACCAAATACTGATAACTTCCAATTTATTCTTTTCATGTCTTACTCTCTACCGTCGCCCACTTCTTCTTTATACATTCCTATTTATTGTACTTATTTCTTTTATGGTGCGCGGGAGCCCCAATCCTAGTCTATATGACAAACACATTTAAATTTCCAGAAATATGTAACAAACATTATTAATTTTTGACAAATTTCAAAGAAAACTACTTTGGGAACAATCTCGACGGTGCCTTGTGACCCTGTTTTCAGAATGCTAAATTGGTTCTCTTTATGCATATCGATCATCTTCTTTTATTTTTATGTGTTGAGAAATTTTTATATTCAACTATGCTGGATGTCAGGAAATTTTGTTTATTAAATTTGAATGTTTAATGTGTGTGATTCCTGGCGCTTTTTCTAGGAACCTTTATTTCAAAAAAACAAAAACTACTACTATCCTTTTGTATTGCTTCAAGTCATTACGAAGGATATTTCTAAGTCTCATTTTTGAACTATACACACCCCAGGAAAAAACTTAAACAAGAGTATCACATCTATAAAAAACATAGTAGGATTGACATCCTTGTTCAGTTGTCGTTTTGGTGCTAACAGATTAATCTACAAGAATATCTGCATAAATAAAACCTTTGAATTTTTTTATCTTTTCCAAATAAAAACAATCAACTTGATAGACATGCTGCAAATATAACAGTTGGCACTATAATGAAATTCTCATTTAGTGCTATACAAATATGCCCTCTTCCTGGAGAGAAATTCCATATCAACCTTTGCAAATGTATAGGAAAAACTACTTTGACACTAGACACATTTTAATATATATATACATATATATTTCTTTCTCATCCACCACATATAACTTTATTTATCTTAACATATATAGAGACAAACAATTCAGATGATTTGTTTAATAGAATGAAATTCTCTCACAAAGTCACTTTCTCACTAATTACTTGTTAATCCCATATTAATATAATATTATGATTAACTAATTCAGGAATTCGGGACACTCTGGCCTTACTTCCGTAGTGACATTCTCCCTGGTTCATGTACCAGTCTGATTTCTTATGGATGGCGTGTCACACAGTGGCACAAGTCATTTTCTGCATGGATACCACCTGTACTCCATGTTGCTTCCCATGTTTCCACTGCTTCAGGCTTCTATTTCTCCTTCGGTCTAACCATAGCAGTGCATTTATTCCCATTCCAACCCAACAAAGATTGCGCTTACATGCAACACTTGTTTACTAATGTTTTGTTCATTTTCATATGTCATGGTTATGTGTTATCTTAAATTTAAATATCATATTACAACATACTTGTTTTCTAATGATCCTAAGTTGTCACTACTTGTTTTTTATATACGAGTTGGTGTGTAATATCTATATCAAATCAAATTTATGTATGAGCTCATTAGAATATAATATACATTTTTTTTTTTGTGAAGAAGAAAATGAATGAATCTTCCTTTAAAGTTCATTATAATAAATGGACGTATTTGATATATATAAATCCTCTTTTTCATTTGAATAATATAATCTAGTTTAGAAAGTTGGAGATGAGTCTATGAATCTATGATAATTATAAGATTTTAATGGTATCCTTCTTTTGCTAGGAGTAAGAAAATATTTATTAATTCTCTTTGGTTCTTGATTATGTTTTCTTTAGATATATATATATATATAGAAAATATGTTATTGTTTAAAGTTTTTGAGTGAAAAGATAGGATCTCCAGTGCCTCCACCAACACTAATGGATGAAAAGTATTTAAAACTTGATTTAGTTATTTCGGAGTGTGAATAAAAGCATGTTATATACAATAAGGTGATGATGGTTGAATAAAAATACTCAAATTCTATTGTGGATGGAAGCAAGTATGATCTATTTCACAATTTATGATCTCCATACTATTTAATTTATGTTTGGTTTATGGTTTCCGTATACAACCTAGTTGTTTATGGACTTTGATTAAATTTTGTATATATATATATATATATATGCTTACTAAATTTTGAGGTAATGTTTTCCTTATTCATAAGAAATTTTTTATTTAAAATTTGACTTAGTTATTTCTGAGTCCAAAGGTAATGATGGTTGAATAACAATATCAAAAGCCTATTGTGAATGGATTAGAGTAAATACTGAAGGATAAGTAAGTATGATCTAAGTGGCATGCAATGGGTAGACTCATGGTTTAACATCAATTCACAAAAAATGGATTAGAGTAAATACTGAAGGATAAGTATGATCTATGTGATGCACAATGGGTAGACTCAGCATTCAACATTAATTCACCAAAAAAATCCTAAATATACTGGTCCTTTTGGCATAACCCACAAGCATGTGAAGTCTTACTCAAGGTACCTATGGGGACTACAAGAACCGGGTTTTTGTAGACATGGAAGAATGTGAGGTATTCATTCTAACCATTCGACTTATCATTCATTCATTGTACCATTCATTATGTGAACAAAACCATGACAACATATAACATATTCATATTACACAAAATACAATAAGTGCATGCAATAAACAGAGCAATAAACAAACACATCATATCATCACATAGGGACACCATAGCTTAACGTGGTTCACTCAATATGGGCTATGTCCACAATGTTAGGCTTCTTATATTATCATTCAACAATGTCTCTTACAAAAGGTGTGCATTGCACTCATACATGATATCTCAGTTCTACCCAAAATGTCCTTGCCATTCGCGCATACAGTGCACACTTAGCTCATTCTCTCTCTTGGACTATCCTCACTATTCGTCACATACTTCACTCTACTCAATACTCTGTCTCCAAACTACTTTACCAAAAAATCCTTTACATATTTATAAATTCTCATTAGGGCTTAGCCCATTACAAAATGGACCAAAAGGTATAACTAACTTCCTTCTTTCACGTGCACTGACCCCTGAAAATGCACTAACTTCATTCATTTCTTTTGCTCGTGCTGTTCCTTAGTCAACTTGTCGCGCAATTTATTCTTGTCTGATTCCAAAATAGGTGAGAAAAGTTCCTTCTCCAACAGGACCCCAACACTCACTTGTGACTCGCCCCGAGCCACTTCAGGCCTTCTTCCACATCACCTTGAACTTCTAGAACGTTTCTCTTGCATTCATGAAATTTTCCTTTATGTGTGTTTCCTAATACAAAATTTCCTCTATTGTCTCTACAATAATGTGGGTCTTCAACTTTTTTGCACTCTCTTGCACTACATGCTTCACTATACCTTGCACAACTACAAGTTCATGTGTTACTTGGAACACTTCCTCCTGCAACTTCTGAATCTTCTATGTGTGAGCATGTTGTTCTGCTCTCATTTGGTTCATGTCTAATTAAAGTTTCCTATAATCCGCGATCACAAACATATTTTCTACTGGTGGAAGATTTATTATCGTGTCTTTAAACATTTTCACCTTGTCCTACACAACCTGCAACATCTACTATATTTCTTGCAACTCTGCATCTTCTGTTATCTGATTCCATATGTTTTTTCTTTCTTCATACAACTTGGGACACTCCTCCTCCAAACTCTTGATACTTTCCACTATTTTCATCGTTGTCTTCTCCCTTTTACCCCTTTCCTTAGGTGTATTTCTTGGCGTAGTGTGTTCTTCCAAGTATATTATTTCCGCATGCAAAACCCTAAATGGATTTGATAATATTCAACAATTTGTCTTCTAACGAAGCATCTATGTCCATCGGGACCTCCAGAATGTTGTTATAAACCTTTTGCAATTCCTATTGTAGCCTTTATGATTTTTGTTTGGCCTCGTCTCACACCATCATAAATTTTTTGTATTCTATGTGAAATGTTTCCTTATCATTTGTGACTTGGGTGAATTCCATCATCGTTGACTCTGCACACAAGTTTATCTCTTGCATAACACTTTTCTGCAAACCCTTTAATACATTCATCAACAACTATGACAAGACTAAGCAAATATGACTTAATGCTTCTGCTTTCTCTTTCATATCTATCAAGGGGAACTCTATATCCTCTCGTGTTATATTTATCATCCAACACTCTGCTGATACTTCTAACAGTTGAGAGGCTATCGGTCTTACTTTTGCAATATTCATTGTACTCTTCATTTGTTATTCCTCTGTCCTCTTCTTTGGTGTTATCTTGGTTGATTCCAAAAGTTGACGCAGTGAAGCTATATGTTCCTGCACATATGTGTGTATCTCCTCTTGTTTCTATGTTGCGTGCTGAAATGATTCATCTTTCAGTTACTTTACTTGATGTCTTACTTTCTCTAGGTCATCTTTTGTCAGGGTCTAGATGGTCACTTCCTTGAATTCTTTCATTTTCTTACATTGTTGCACTAGTTTCCCCTTATATTTTTCTTTCCTCTTCTCTCTAGGGCATGGTACTTTTGTATGAGTGTCTCCTGAGCCATTTCCTAGTCCTTCATCTTCTGATTCCTCTTCTTCTTGATCGTTGTTTGGTTCTATCTCCTTCTTTGGTGGTGTCTCTTTCTTTGGTTGTTTTGTCTCTGGTACTTGGGTTTTCCATTCTTCCTCCTAGTCTTCTATAACCTGTCCAGCCTCATCTCCTATAAACTTGTATCTATTCATCAACCACTCCTGATATAGGTCCCTCTTAGCTTGGATATACATATGGTCTCTTCCTTCTTTAAAATTTTCAATCTCCTTGTATGCTTCCACTACCTGCGGTAGTATGCGTGGTGTATCCTAAACGCTCTACCAAATGACCTACTTGTAAACATAAAAAGTGATGTTATTATCCAACTATCTTTCCTTGGGTGAAATATGTTGCAATTCACATATCTTGTTTCCATACATGGTCTCTTCACAACTTCTTGAAATTGAGTGTATTTCGGCTCCCTCCAAGCCACTAATGGAATCAATATAAATAGCCATGTGTAATGAAATTATGTTCCTTTATCTTGTTCCTCTCTACAATCCATAAAGAACTAATTTACCAGGAATGTCACCCAGTTCATTTGTACTCATGCAATACACTTCTGAGTTGTTTCTATTACACCTACTGGTACTTTTTCTTTGTGACATTTACTCAACATCTTACAAGACAACACCTGTGTCGCAAAACTGACAGTATCATCATTAATACTTGCAATGTCCAAACTGTGCGCTCCTCTATGTGTGTCATACTTTCCCTTCATCTTATCCTCTAAGGATTTATCGTTACATTTATCCATGAATAATGGAAGTGGGTCTTCCCTTGCTGCTGATATCTCGATGATCCACACAATGAGTTGAGTGTCTATTGACACCGACCTATCCAACCATAAAAATACTCCATGGACACATCTCCATAAAAAATTGACTCAAATGTTGATCTCTATACTCCTACCAAAATGAGGTATCTCTAATAAATTAAAAATGCATGTTTTTATTGGGTATGCATTATATTATTTGCATGTGTGTGTGTGGGCACGTCAGAGTCGACAACTGTGTCTGACGATTAGAGATTTTTCTATTTTTAGCGGTTTTCAAAATTAATCACAGATTAAGGGATTAGGGTTTTGGTATCTACGTAATACCTAAAAACATTATATATATATTGTATGGTGAATTGTGAAATTAATACAATGAAGCGTTGAAAGGTTTTCTCCCAGTTAAGGGTTTTCGGTATAAATTTATGTGTACTATGTGTATGAACCATTGATTAATTTCTATTTTTCTTTAGAATCTATATGCATTTCTTTACTTCACAGGTTTAAAACTTACATGTGGTATGAGAGATCATTTTTGGCTTCAAAGGGATGAATTTGTTGTTGAGGGTTTGGATCAGTCTTGATAGATGAAGTTTATCTTGGGCCTGTGATAAACATGGTTTCAGTGGGATATTTTGCAGTGGAGATTTGAGTGTAGAAAGAGGAATGGAGAGATTTTATAGAATCAATATAGAGAAGTTAAACGGTAAAAAATTTGAGCTATGGAAGCTCAAGATGGAGGACTTTCTTGTAGACAAATAACAATGGATCATTGTGGATCCTGGTACACAACCTACTGGTACATAGCCTACTGGCACATAGTCCACTGGTACACAACCTACTAGTACACAAACTACTAGTACACCACCTACTGGTATGTCGAAGGAAGATTGGGAGAAGTTGGAGAGAAGAGAAAGGAGTACTATTCGACTTTGCCTGGAAGATTCGGTGTTGTTGAATGTCTCGAGAGAATCTACCACCAAGGAACTATGGTATAAGTTAGGGAGTTTGTATCAATCAAAGTCCCTGGTAAACAAGTTGTTTCTTCGAAAGACATGTATCATCTTAGGATGGAAGATGGATATTATGTGAAAGAACATCTAAATGCCTTTAATACTCTGGTAAGTCAACTTGTCTCTATTAATATTACGATTTCAGAAGAAGATAAGTGTATTACTTTGTTATGTTCTTTTCCAGACTCTTGGGATAATTTGGTTGTAGCAATTGGTAGTACCACTCAATCTACATTAAAATATGAGGATGTAGTTGCATCCTTGTTATCTGAAGAGATGAGCCGGAAAATCATGGATGGTCATCGCACATATGCTTTATTTGTAAGAGGTCGTACCCAAGACACAAATCCTAGTAAGTCTTCTGGGGGTGGGATCTAAATCTACAGGTAGATCTAAGTCTCTAGGAAAATCTTGGAGGAAATGTTGGAAGTGTTGTAAAACATGGAATTATAAGAAAGATTACAAATCCAAGAAGGTTGATCAACCAAAGAGATCTGATATTACCTCTTCCACAGAGGCAAAAACCTCCACTGAAGAAGGAGGTGATGTTTACCTGTAATCTACAGGTGCACATGCATACCATGATGTATGGTTGATCGACTCAAGTGAATCATACCATATGAACCCTCATAGGGAGTGGTTCCCTAAATATGAAAAATGCAATGGTGGTGATGTATTCCTAGGAGATGAATCAACAACCAAAATCATGGGACATGGAAGGGTTAAGTTGTTGCTAAAAGATGGAAGGATTAGAACTTTCCATGGGGTTCTGCACATTCCAAAACTAGCTAGGAGCCTAATATCTGTAAGCAAGTTGTATGATGTTGGAGTGGATACTTTATTGGGAATGGGCACTTGCAAGATGGTATGAGGAGCAATGGTGTTGATAAGGGGAGTTCAGTGTGGAACTTTGTACAAGTTTTTGGGAATAAATTATACTAATGGGTGTAACATTTATGTTGTCCCTGAGTAGAAAAATAAACAAGTCAAGACCAATATTGTCCCTGGAAAGAAGACCATGATGTGGCATAAAAAACATAGGCATATTGGAGAAAAGGGCCTTCCAACACTACACGATAAAGGTATGGTTGAAGGTATGTCTAATTGCACTCTAGATTTTTATTTCTGTGAACATTGCATATATGGTAAGCAAAATCGAGTAATATTCCCATCTGGTGCTCCAAGAGCAAATGGGATCTTAGAGTTGATACACAGTGATTTGTTTGGACCTGTGCCTATTCCATAACTAGGTAAATTTGTGTATTATGTTTCATTCATAGATGATTTCTCAAGGAACACATGGATTTATTTTCTTAGAAAGAAATTTGAGGTATTTGATAAATTTAAAGAGTTTAAGTCATTGGTAGAAAATCAGACAGAGAAGAAAATAAAGGTATTGAGGATAGATAATAGTGAAGAATTATGTGGAAATGAATTCGAAGATTTCTGTAAGAAGTGTGGTATAGCAAGGAAGAAGACTACTACATACACACCTTAGCAGAATGGAGTTGCATAAAGGATGAACATGACACTGATAGAAAAATAAAGGAGCATGCTCAGTGGTGTTGAGTTAAGACAAGAATTCTGGGGACAATCAGTGGGTACAACTTATTACCTGGTCAATAGATCATCATCATCAGTGTTGGATGATAAAACTCAACAAGAGGTATGGACTAGAAATAAACCCTCTCTTGAACATCTTAGAGTGTTTGGTTCTGATGCTTATGTACATGTTCCAAAGGAAAATAGGAGCAATCTGGATAAAAAAACTGACAAGTGTATCTTTATTGGTTATAAAGATGGTGTGAAAGGTTATAAGATTTGGAACCCAGAAACCAAGAAGACTTTTTACAATCAAGATATTGTTTTCAGAGAGGTAAAATATGTTTCCAAATAGGAATTCCTACAAAGGCTAGAAGAACCTCATACCCCAGTATTAAGGAGATCAGTGAGGGAAATCAAGAAACCAAAAAGGTATAGTCCACCTGATTTCTGTTCCAATTTTGCTTTATTTGTTACTGATGATGATCCCATAACTGTCAGGGAAGCAATGAATTCAGAGGATAGTAAACTCTGGGAGAAGGCCATGGTTGAAGAAATGGATTCCATGGATAATAATGAGGCATGGGATATATTTGAGTTGCCAAATGGAAGAAAATATGTTGGTAGAAAATGGTTGTTTAAGAAGAATTTTAATGCAGAAGGAAAAGTGGAGAAATTCAAAGCTCAGTTAGTAGAAAAAGGTTATTCCTAGGTAGAGGGAATTGACTTTGGTAATATTTTTTCTCCTATTGCTAAGTTAAATTCTATTAGATTTCTTTTATCTATTGTTGTTGCTTTTGATCTTGAAGTGGAACAAATGGATGTGAAGATGACATTCCTACATGGGGATCTGGAAGAAGAAATCTACATGAAGAAACCAAAAGGATTTGTAGTGAAGAGAAAGAAATATCTGGTCTGTAAGCTAAAGAAGTCACTATATGGTATGAAGCAATCACCTAGGATGTGGTACCAAAATTTTAACACATACATCCTTGGATTGGGATTTGTGATAAGCAGGGCTAATCACTGTGTATATTCCAAGCAGGTTGGTAATCACTTCATTTATGTAGTGTTGTATGTTGATGACATGTTGTTGGTAGGAAATAACATGGATGTTATCAAGGAGGTGAAATCACAGCTATCCTCCAAATTTGACATGAAGGATCTCGGTGCTACTAACTTCATTCTGGGAATGGAGATTAAAAGAGATCGTGCAAACATGAAACTATGGTTGAATCAGAGAAAATATGTTGAGACGATATTGCAGAGGTTTAATATTCATGAAAGTAAACCGGTGAAGGTTCCTATTCCTATAGGTGTAAATTTATCTGTAGGCCAGTGTCCCAAGACACAGTAAGAAGAAGAGGACATGTCCCATGTTCTATATGCCAATGCCATTGGCAGTTTGATGTATGCAATGGTCTGTACTAAACCGGACATTGCACATGCGGTGGGATTTTTGAGCAGGTATATGTCAAAACCAGGGAAGGATCATTGGACAATAGAAAATAGGGTCTTCAGGTATTTTCCTGGCACTACCAGTTATGGATTTTTCTACCAAGGAAGACCAGGATTAGATAAAATGGTGGACATACATGGCTTTGTTGATGCAGACTGGGTTGGAGATCTGGATTGCAGAAGATCTACAAGTGGGTATGTGTTTAACCTATTTGGAGGAGCAATCAATTGGATGAGTAAAAGACAGGATGTAGTGGCACTCTCAACTACAAAAGTTGAATACATGAAAACCACTCATGCAATCAAGGAAGCAGTATGGTTACAGATATTTTGTTCAGGTATTGGGTTGGTACAACAAGCAGTAAGATTAGATTGTGACAGTCAGAGTGAAATATTCTTGGAAAAGAACCTAGTTTATCCTTCGAAGACAAAGCATATTGATGTTCAGTATCACTTTGTGAGAGACATGGTTGAAGAAAAGAAGGTGTTGCTGGAAAAGGTTGACACTTTGAAGAATGTTGCAGATTCATTGACAAAGTCTATGAGCACAGAAAATTTCTACTGGTGTAGAGTAACACTGGGCATTGTTTCCCTAGATTGCTGACTATATAATCATGTGGACCCCTAGATGAAAATAAAACAACAAGTGGGAGAATGTTGGGTATGTGTTATATTCTTTGCATGTGTGTGTGTGGGCGCATCATATTCGATAACTGCATCTGACGGTCCCTCCCGGATTAAGGGATTAGGGGTTTGGTATCTACGGAATACCTAAAAACATTGTATATACATTGTATGGTGAATGGTGAAATAAGAATGAAGCGTTGAAAGGTTTTCTCCTGAAAGGTTTTCCCCCGGTTAAGGGTTTCCGGTATAAATCTCTGTGTACTATGTGTATGAGCCATTGATTTATTTCTATTTTTCTTAAGAATCTATATGCATTTATTTACTTCACATGTTTAAAACTTAAATTTTTCTCCAACCCTATTTCTCATTCCTATGTCTCTACTATAACTTCCTCTGAATCTCAGCTAAGTTTTGAGCACATGTACTTATTTGGTGCTAACTTTGGAAACTTCTTTTTTTATGCCAAGTCATAGTCTACATAATTCATATTTCCTATTGTACATAACATATATTCCTCAATTATTACCTACGTGGAATGATTGGTTCAACAAGTTCATACTTCGACTCATTTGGTATCTTAACCTACTTCATTTTCATCTTCCTGGGTGGTACATAATCCTTCAAAAATTTAATCGAGCTTGGTCCTAAAGTTGATGCTCGCGACATTTCCTTGAATACAGGCATCGATTTCTTCTTGGTGCACTGTTTATTTTGTTGTGATGAGGCATCTTCTCTCTTCTATGGATCCATTAATTTATACAACTAAGTCACGTATGCCACCTTATTTCTCGGATTGGTGAAACTCACTTGACTCTTTCTATCTCTCTGAATTCTCGAACAACAATAACATTTTCCTATCGACCCCTCATTTGCTTTTATAGCCTTTCGTCATCTGTTTCCATTATACTTCATTCCCAAATTTGTAGTTTAATCCACTTTCATTCACATTCAATTTTTTCCCTAACTCTTCATTAACTTCATATACTACGGCATATCATACACTATATTTTCCATCCTGTCAAAATCCTCTTATCATTTTTCATTTACAAATACGCGTCTCCACTACGTCGCCATCATTTTCTCTCTTTAATTCTTGTACTGTCATGTATGTTCTTTAATTATTTTCCTTCCATTTGTGCAGATCTTTGTCCCAATTCAATTATCCTTCTTGAGCACAATTCCTTCCTCTTTCTACACCTTTGCGACATTTTATGGTTTTTCTCCTTACTAGTTTAACTAATTGAACAATACCTTATGCATAACTTTAACCTTATGTCTCTTTCCTCAAACTTTTATTTATTTTCTTCTTTTCTTTTTCTTTCTCTTCTACAATAAAATATAGTACAAATAATATGGTACACATACTGCATGCTCATACTAGTGCACATAAGAACGACTTTCCCTATACATTTTCAACCGACTTTCGTTATTCAGTCCCTGCACAATTTCCCCATTCCACTTCTCTAAATGAACAACACCCACATCTATCACAAACCTTATCAAATATGGACCCAACCAATGCATTTGGAACTTATCAAGGTGTTGCAAATACTTGTTGTCATAGAGAAAAACCAAGTCTTATGTATGGAATTTCTTTTGTTTAACGTGTTTCTCATGCCATGCATTCTCATGCGCTTTATGCACGTCGGTGAAATCTTGCGAAAAAAATGATCTTCTTCCAATTCTTTTCTCTCTGAAAATATTTTCTCTACTGTGCCAAAATCAATAAGCTATATCAACACAACAATGTGTAGACTTGGTACAATGAATTCCCTCAACATAACAACTTCCTGGCCATATATTAATCTGAATGGGGTCTATGCTGTCAACTTCTTACTTGTAGTCCTATATTCCCATAACACTCCTGGAATCCTCAAGTCCCAATCATCACAAATTACATTAAACACCTTCGTCATCACATGCTCTAGGATCTTATTGAAAGATCCCACTGTTCCATTCACTTAAGGATGGTAAGGTGTACTTTTCTAACAATGAACCTAAAATTCCTTTTAATGAAACAATTGTATTGTTCAAAAAATGAGTTCCCCTATAACTCATCAGAATTCTCGGACATCTAAATTTTGTCACCACATTTTCAAAAAGAAACCACACATCAGTCTCTGATCTACAATCTATAATAGTTTCTTCTTGATCCCATTTAGTTAAGTAATATGTTGCAGTAATGATGTATCTCTCTCCTGACCTCTTCGCTAGCGGATTGATCGGTCCAATAAAGTCAATTACCCATTTATTAAATCCTGTAATGTCACTTGTGGTACCAAAAGAATCCCATATATCCTAGAAGGCTTACCAATTCTCTGACCAACATCACAAGCATGATATAATTCCTTATCATTCTTTTGAAGTGTGGGCCACCAGAGTCTTACGTGAAAAATATTTTGAGTTGTTTATTTCCCTGCATAGTGAGCTCCTACAACTCCTCCATGTGCCTATTAAAATATAATATGTCTTTTTCTCTCCAATATACATCATCATAGAATACCATCTGCACCTAACTTATAAAAATTTGTTGCTATTAGTTGATATTCCGTTTCCTTCACTTAATTGCATATTCTGCGCAACTGTAAAATTGGGTGGGGATAATCCTGTACTCAAGAAATAGACTATATCTACAAAATAATCATCAACCATATGTACTACAAATAAGTGTGCATCTAGCAAACTGTCATTCAAGTTTCATGCATCTTCCCTTGATAGTAAGCGCGACAAATTATTAGGTCCTGAGTTCAAATTTCTTGGCTTCATGATCACTTCAAAGTCATATTCTTGGAATAATAGTATCCATTTGCATATATCCCCCCCAACAATGGATTATTGACCAAGTATCTTAGTTTAGAATGATTTGCATACATCTTAAAGTGTGAACCTAGAAAACAATGTCTAATTTTTTGTAGTGCATACACCATTTCTAATCCTTCACATTTTGTAGTAGTATAGTTTTTTTTCCGTAATTGACAACTTCCTCCTTGAAAATCCAATGGGATGGTCTAACTCACCTTCTCTAGGCTGCACTAGAATTTTTCCTAATGCTACACATAACATAACCACATGAACATGGAAATCCTTCTTCCAATATGGAAATACTAGAATCAACGCGGTAACCGTATTTTATTTCAAAGTATCTAAACATTTATAACATTACTCATTCCATTGAAAATTGTTCTCCTTCTTTAGAAATTTTTCCATCAAGGTTGTGATCTGTGCATATCCTCTAATGAACTTCCTGTAGTACCCTGTATGACCCAACATTGATCATAACCATCATACTGATGTAGGCGATGGAAAATCAACAATCACAACAATATTTGTAGGATCAACCAAACATCCTTTCTTACATACTACATGGCCCAGTAAGATACCAAACGAGGAACATAAAATACACTTCTTCAAATTCAAAGAGATATGGAACTACCTACATCGATCCAACATCAAACATAGATTTTCAACAAACTAATCATTATCTAGTCATCCAAGTAAACTCTTTAAATGTTGCTATGACCACTCTAGAGTATATTGTTAGTGCATTCTTCAATCCAAATGACATAATTGTGTACTAGTAACACCCCAATTCCGTCGCAATGTTGTATTGTACCTAGCTTCCTGCACAATCTTGATATGATGATACCCTGAAAATCTATCAGTGAATGAGTAGGCTTCATGTCCTCCTAAATTCTCCAAGAACTCATATCTAAATAAAGTAGGAAATGCATCATGTAATAAATCATCATTTAATTTCCTTATATCTACACAAATTCATATTCTTCTTCTCTTCTCATCCTGAACCACCATTGGACTAATCCACATTAACTCTATAACAGGTTCAATAATTATTGCTTCCAAAATCTTCTATATCTCTGATTTCACCTTCTGCTTATACACCGGGTTCAATTGATATGGACTCTACTTCATATCCTTGGAATATGGATTCAAAGGGATATTCATCTCTCCTAAATCTCCAACAATCCCTTTCATCTCTGAAAATGTAGTCGGAGATAGGTCCTAGTATTGATGCAGTAAATCAACTATCTTTTATAAAGTCTCTTCATTCCAGTAATATCCTATGTTTGCAAACTTGGTCTTATCCTCTATACCAATATTTATTTTTTTCATTCTCAATGGATTTACATACACAATTGATTCAAGCTCTAGACATTCTACTACACGCTCTCCTTCAGTCTTTGGTATTTTCAAATTTATGGGGTATTCTTCCTCTTGGTATTCTTTAGTGACATTATAACATTCCAAAACTTCTCGAACTATCACAAAATATCTTTTCACACTACATACAAGTACTAGTTCTGTCGAGTCTTCTGATGTAAAAATATTTTTCTTTATAACCTACAGAGTTGTCTCTACTGAAGGGGCCTCATCTTCAAAACTGAAAGTAATCTTGAAATTACGAGTATTTTTTCCCAATATGTTGTCTCTCTGTGCACTTAGATTTCTAAATACTAGTTCTTTAGAATAGTATCCAGGGTGTGTACAAACAAGTGTGTCCATTATTGTTTAGGTACTTTAGTCCATCTCATAATGCATTTTGTAACAAGCTCCATAGGAAAACTCAACCTTGTATACTTTCACGCAATATATTCATTTCCTACTCCAAATCTAATTTGTAACAACCTTCTACACTACTGTGAATCCTCAATTATTTCCTTATGCAAAACCCACAATCTCACCAAAGTATCTTTTAGCACAACATATAAATCTAACAATATTATTTGATCTCGTATCTGCAATTCAAATTTGTTTATAAAGATTCTCTGGTTGTTAGTCCATCATACTTCGAGGGATCACATATCGCAGTTCCAATCCATCGTAACACATGGATAATATGATCCCATCTTCTTGTCGATACTTCATGTAATCTCTACTACCAATTCTCCAGTGCTTCTTCTGAATTTGACACGTAAGAACTAATACTTCACCATATGGACACACCACCAATTATCAAATTCACATAATCATCAATCCACATAGTCATATTATAAAGGTTATAAAGCTCTTTTCCCTTTGTCAGTTCCACATATCTTCTTCCCTCTATGGGATCCAACGACGTAGTGAATTTCTAGTATCCTTCTTCAAAGACCACCTATCTCTTCTTCAAATCAATCAAGGTCTAGTTATAAAAATCACAATCCAGTCCTAATAATTACGGATAAGGTTTACTGCTATCCACTATCTCAATTACCTAGAAATCAGATATACTGCGTACTCCATCAATGTTAACATTCACTCTTAATAGTCTTCCAATCAAAACAATTTTATGTTAATTCACCAACCTCAACTGAATAGGTGACCATATTAACATCGATTTTCCCATTGTCTATGACGTCTTCTTCAAAAGGACATTCACATTAGATCCAATATCTAAACTGATATTATCAATGTCATACTATCCTATCTAGACATTTAGTTGGAATTCCCTATTGGTCCTTCTCTTGTGATGTAATTGATTAATTGCTCATTGTACAATGGGTATTTCTTTGTCTTGCACACATTGATCGATCATTCTGCCCGGTGAGTTTAACGTAGTATCATCCTTCATTAATTCTAAACAACTTTTCAAGAAACAATTTAGTGTAATTATCTTCTCACCTTTCCTTTATGAATGTTCATAAACTGGTAGCATATCATATATTGGTGGCTTGTCATACACAAGTGTTGTAGTTCAAGTTGATTCTATCCATTATGTCTCCAACATCTATTTCCTTTCTTTCTTGTACATGTCTTTCTCCTTTCTAGGGTCAAACAACAGAGGAGGCTCTGTTTATTTCCTTTCCAAGTGCTCAATCTATTTTCCTTTATCTATCGCATCAACTCCTGTTCTTTCTCCTATGTGCATAACTATTGCTACCTTAGTTCATTATTCATTCTCTTTTGCTACTATCATCTGTACATTCAAGTGTCTCTTTTCTTTCCACTTCGCGATCAGTTATAGACAGTCCTCCATCACATGGTCCAATTGTCTACAATAAGTGCATGTCGTGTAGGGATTCATATAGTATTTCTCAAAATGACCAAGATGATTACAATTATAACATAAAATCAGACCTCTTCCTCTACCAAATCCTCCTCTTCCTCGATTTTAACCTATCATAGTATTAAACTGTTGTACCCCTCCTTCTGGTCCTTCTTCCCCTTGGAATCTATATGCATCTACAGTGCATTCTCTCATCACATCTAGTGTGTGAAACTCATTTTCATCATGCCCAACAGACTTACAAAAGTTGAAAAATAGGTTCCTAGCAATACTCTGGTACTTTTACATCAACGATCAAGCAATAGGATGATGACCCATAGTCTTACATATTTCACACCATACTCCTAAATGATTCAGGGATACTACAGCCAAATACTCCTTGAATGATGGACACTCATTCTTATGATGAAATTCCATTCTATAGGTAGTACACCAGATCTTTTTGTTCTTTTATTTCCCTTTAGTTAGCTCTTGCAATTGAATAGTCAATGCAGCTAATTGTGACTGAAACTAAGCCATCCCCATGCCATTCTCTCCTAGAGGAAATGCTTCCAATCTCATGGAAATATCAAGGGCTTCTATAGGTGACGTAATCTTCTACCACATCAAAGGTCGGTGTATATGAAACAACAATCCTATAATGAACCACTCCCTATTTTTCTCATCTAGAATATAGAAATCCAACCAATACTTTGATTTAGAATCTTAAATCTTTCATCAAAATCACAAAATGAGTCATTCAAAAAATTCTTGATCTCTTTCATCTCTACAATACACTATGAATCAAAATTCGACTTCTAGAACACTTTCAAGAAGGATTTCCAGATCTACACTAATGTTCTATATTGCCCTATAGGTACAAGAGATTGATACTTCATATGCCATAGTAGCACACGGTCTCTTAACGTCGTTTCTAACTACACAATATTTGCATCATCATCATGGACATTATTCAATATCCAAATCAATTCACAAACAAACAAATGTTGTTCTGGATCCTCTGTCCCCGCTCCATGGAAGATAGGAATTCTCAAAGTGGGTTTTAACCCTGCCATTGTGTTTTGTGCGGTATTCTTCCTTAGTGACACTAACTGATTTTGACTTTTCATATTAATTCAAGAATTCTTACTACATTTACTAGTATCTCTACTTCCTTCACTAACTACAGTTAACAAAGATTCATATCTTACCTCAGTTCTTGGAAACGTACATGGGGTCGTGGGTTTGACATAGAGTTTGATCTAAGTGGGTTATTCTTCTACTAGGATGAGATGATAATCCTTTTCCTTTTATTTTCCTTCTCTTCATAGAATCCCTTCAATCTAGAGTATTACATCAGTGTCTCTTTCCTCAATCTCATTGTGCTTCCCTTCTCTCTAAGACAAAGTCCTCTTCCTACTAGGCCTAAATCTCTTATCACTGTGAAATACTCCAATATCTTCTTCAGTCACACATTCCTCTTCTCTGAGAATCCTCATCCCATATGTTCCTCATTCCTTCTCTTCATACACTCAAACCATCCTGTAGTCATCCCCCATTCCCCCAGTGCATGAAGGCACTTAGATACTAGGGAATTCAGATTCCATCTTTATAATTCCTTTATCACATAGAATCATCTTAAACCAAGTAGACAATGATTTCAAATGTCTTCCACGTAGGCCCTTAAATAACTCTCTTTGAACAACACTATATGACTCGATACAATCTATAGAAAACTTGGTAACATAACCTCCCAATATGCTATCCATATAGTAATCAACTGCACGTGATATCTTATTTATTACTTTATTAACTTCATGAATCAAATCAAGAGTCCAATTTTTCATAATGATAGTGCAAAATGTTTCATTCTTCTCATCTAACCTTTGTATCCACTCATCCAAAACATTCGGGAAATCAACAAAGAAAGTTTCATGCAAATTTGTAAACACATACTTCAGTAACCATTTATCTTTGTTGATCTTTGAATTATTATTTTGACTTCTGGAAAACTCCTTCTCCTTCATCTCTAACCATTTTCCTGTCTCATCCTTAGTCGACCTCCACATTCCCCTCATTTGCAGATCTTGGTCCCAACAATGGAACCATTTGTTGGTGCGCAGTGGGAAGACCATGGGTTCAACAGTAATTCACCAACAAAACCCTAAAGATACCAACCTTTTCAGAATCACGCACAAGAAGGTGAAGTCTCACTCGAGGTACCTATGGGGACGACAAGAACCAAGTTTCCACAATCATGGAGGAATGTGAGGAATTCATTCTAACCATTTGAATTAACATTCATTCATTTTACCATTCATTATGTGCGCAAAACCATAACATCATATAACATATTCATATTACCCAACATACATTAAGTGCGCACAATAAACATAACAATAAACAAACACATCATATCATCACATAGAGACACCATATTTTAATGTGGTTCACCAAATATTGGTTACATCCACAGTGGTAGGATTCTTATATTATCATTTAGCATCATCTCTTACAAAATGTGTGCACTGCACTCATACAGGATATCTCGGTTTTACCCAAAATTACCTTGTCATTCTCACATATAGTGCACACTTATCTCATTCTCTCTCTCAAGCTTTCCTCACTATTCATCAGGTACTTCACTCTGCTGAATAATATGTCTCCAAACTACTTTACCCAAAATCCCTTTACATATTTATACATTTTCATTCGGGATTATCTTGTTACAAAATGGACCAAAAGGTCTAACTAACTTCCTTCTTTTGCGAACGCTAACCCCTAAAAATGTGCTAACTACCTTCCTTTATTCTATGGGTGTTTCTTTTTAGTTGACTTGTCGCAAAGTTTATCCTTCATGATTCCCAAACTGTTCCCTAAATGTCCTTCTCCAACAATCTACTTAACAATGTATGAACCTTGTACTATTTAATTTATATATGATTTATGGTCTCTCTATACAACCTAGTTATCTTTTAATTAAATTTTAAATGTATATATTTACTAACCTTTAAGGTAATTTTTTCCTTGATTATAAGAATTTTCTTTCTCATTTTCTAGGTACTACTAGCTTGTAGTGACTCCTATGTAACCCACCTTTTCATATATTAAAATGTCTTTTAGCTACATTTATTCACCATATTAATAATTAAAACAAGATTTACTAGGATTACATAAAATTATCACCGGTCAATTAATACCTCATTTATAATTCTACAACAAAACCTATTAAAACCTATTATTAGTCCCTGCCCTTCGGGCTGGGCACTCTTAGTAATCAATTTTCCAACTTTTTCATGTAAATAAATGCAAAAAAATATTTTAACCAAAGTTTTTATGGATCCATGCAATTTTTAAACTCAAATTTGATTTTTTATGGTAACTTTTTAGTTTGAGGCCTTATTTTGCCTCATGTCAAGGCCAACTTAGGATACACTTCACGTTTTTTAGAGAGGCTTCTGAGAATTTTGGAATTTAGGTATTAATGCTAGACTTGATGCCTAACATTAGTTCCTAACATTTAATGATAGGCTTCCTCGCATGTTTATTGACTTGTTTATTGACTCCAATGTTTATAGGAGCTGTTTCATTACTTGTACAACATCATTGTTGAACATGTCTCTATTTCCTCCTTCCCTTCTGCTCAAAGCCTCGCTTTGTGTCAATATACATGGAATACCAACCCTTTATTTCCTTCCTCCTCCACTTATGTTTAAGGCCTTGCTCCTCAACCTTATATCATAGGCCTCACTCCTCAACCTTTTTTCCCAGGCATGGATTAATAATTTCCTAAGCCTAGATTAAAAATTTCACTGGTGCACAAAACAAATTCACTTCATTTAACTGGCACACAAAAAATTATTAGAATGCCTTTCTCTACGTGCCTCAAAAGGCATTTTTTCCCATAACTAATGTCTACAAAATTTACAGAACGCCTAGAGCTAGATGTGAAGATATTGAGACTGATAGATCACACGCCCTTCTTTCATTACTTAATCGAATGGGACACTTGAAAATAAAGGTTATCAAGGTTATTGTTCTTGATATACCAACTTCTATCTTCCTTTTATACCAAAGAGAATAAGGAGTTAACTAACGATTCAAGTTATTTTGATCTTTGACTTGCCTTATATTTTTCCTATGATACAAAGCCTCGAGATAGGTATGGTTTTTCAGGTTTACATCACATAAATTTTTTAATATATAAATCTACTGAAATGTAATTACTAAAATCCACAACACATTCACCATAAGAAACCAATCTCACAACCCAATTCTAATCCACCAACTTTTACTAATCTAAAATGGTGCACGGTAAATGGTCAATAGTACAAATGGTAAAAATGAGATAATTGATGCCAAAACCATTCAACTAACAATGCTAACAAGTTCTAACAATAGTGATAACAAATTATACTAATATAAATAATTGAGACAGATTGAGACTTTCTGCCTTCGGTTTTTCTATGAAGTGTTACCAATGATGAAAGATAAAATGAAGCTATGATTCAATTCCTTGGGATTCAAATGTTGCACTAGTGATGGTCTACCATCAGAGAGACAAGTTATGATTGATTGCATTACAATTATGAAAAATATGCTCATGAAGTTAGATTTAATTAAATAATCTTTAAGTTAAATGATGAAAACTTTCTAAATCGAAATGATAATATTAGTATTAATAGAGCCTATATTCCCTTAGATGTGGCCATGTATCATTTTAGGCAGTTGTCCCTTAAATGTTGCCAAGTATCATTTCAAGTAGCATTGTGTTGACACTTGTCATTTATCCTTCATGGAAAGATAGTTCACACCCCACAAGCCAATCTCTTAACAACCCCCTAAGTAATGAGCTCAAACATGATAGTTTTTAACAACCCCTAAGCGTTGAGCTCAAAGAAGCCATTAAGAACTAGCCTATACTCATCAATCAAATACAAACGAACTAGCCTATACTCATCAATTAAATACAAACCCCTTCCACTTAATATAGGGACTTGTTTCTTTGCAACTTCCCTTGTTTGATTAATTTTTAACTTCCTTTTTAACATTACATTGGTGTATGTATTTTTATATATTTTAAATTTTTTCACAATTTCATGTAAAAGTTGATACTAATTCTTGAGGTGATACTAAATCTATCGTAAATGGTAATGGTTTTAATATACACTTTTTCATTGGATCACATAAATAACTTTATTTCATATTAGAGGTTTACATGCCATCATTAAAATGGTATCATAAAGTGTGTCAATAGTAGATAGAATTTGAATTTTTTAAAGAAATAATGACATAATAATTGATAAAATCGGGTAATGCTTTATGTTTAATAATTTTATTAGATTGTTTTGATTTTCTAAATTAATCATAATTATAGATAAAAGTAGAATTTTTGGATAAATAATATCAATTGTATTATGAATTTCTCTCTTAAAAATGGATCTGCTTATTATTATTAGTCCCTGGCATAGGCATAGAGGGACCATAGTGATTGATAAGTCGTTGACTACATATTAGTTTGTCCTTTGACTAGAAATATTTGGATAATACCAATTGTTGGAGCTAGGGAATTAAAAGAATATATTTTTGTATAATAAAAAGTACCATATATGTACTGATCTGATTGGATAAGAGATTGGAGGTGTTATTGTCGACTTCTCTATTCCCAATGTTTTATATGGCAACATATCCAAACTTTTTCTTGTATACAGTATTTTTGAATCATATATTTTTCCTCTATATTGCTTGTAGCTGGATTAATGATAACATTAGTTTGAATGTTTGTATTAGCATTTTCTGCTAGCTGAATATATTCCAAAGTTTTGATATGTACTAAGCATATTGAAATGTTTTGATATCCAAGATTTATAGTGATTGAGAATTCCAAGGTTTATAACGTCCTTGCCGGATGTATTTTTGCTGAAATGTATTGACACTTTTTTTGAGATGCCTCAATAGGCCTCACAACTTAAATGTTTACATGAGGCGACATCCTCCAACATGCCTGACAACTTAAATGTTTTGATACCGAGAGGTCCTTAGACAACCTGATAGTCTTTTAATGTTTATGTAAATACGCTTCTCCGAGTATATTTTTCCTCAAAATTTTCTATACAGTTACAGTGAATTTGCACACTCTTGTTTGTCCACTGCTAGTTCAACATCCATTCTATGTTTCATCCTTCTTCTACCTCTGCAATGAATTTTTTTTATCATTGAAGCTACATACATTGTTTACTGGTTCGGTGAGTGATTCTTCTTCACTGGTTTCTCGGTTGCTACTTATTGTTGTTTTGTTCGTGAGTCAACCTGTGCTTCTACATTTCAGCGTTTCAGAGTAAGTTTCGATGCCATAGTTTCATTTTCTATTCCTTGTTTTTTGTTTAGTCTTTGCAGTCTGCAAGTAAGAATGTTTGCTTATTTGTAGTGGCATGGTCCTCGTATGTTTCCAGTTCCTTCTATTCTTGGGATGCAGTTTCATAATCGTTGGAGATACATATGTTGTTTGTTGGCTCGGTGGTTCTTGTTGGTTCATTGGTTTGTGGGTTGCTGGTTTTGTTTGTTTGTTTCAGGTTTACGCTTTGGGGCCCTGGGGGTGTAGTTCAACCTATTCGTGATTTCTCGTTGTCTGGTGCTTGTTGTTTTCTTTTGTTTGATTCAGCCTTGCAGGGTTGGGATCCAACGACGGTGGTTGGATCCTTTTTTTTTTTTGGATTATTATTGTTCTTTGGGACTCTTTATGGTGTTCGGCTCCTGCACCCAGGAGTCGACATGTAGTTCTATTATTTTCCCTGTTTGTTGAGGTCAATATTTGTTATTCTGTGAGATTTTTCTAGTGCTTCAGTGCTTCCATGAAAGAAAATAGTTGCATGCAAAATTGTTGGACGATTATCTTTTTGTTAGAATAAAGCATATGCAGGCTACATTTATAGACCATGTATGGTCAGATGTGCTAATATGACATTACATGTTCTTTCTCCTCTACACAGGCTATTGTGCGCATGATACAATTTGTTTTCTTCTTGAGGTATGATATGTACAACAAAGATTCTGCAATATTATATTTGGATGTCTGGAAGCATGTCTGGGTAGTTTGCCACGAAAAAACAAAAACTTGTATCGTGGGAACAACAGTCTATGTAGAGGATACAAAACATGTATTTCCATCAGTGGAAGCATATCTGAATAATTTTCCATGGAAAACCAAAAATCGTTTAGCTACGACCATGCAATTGCATGATATTTTATGCCTTGTAATATCTTTTGGGTAGGGAAAAAAATTACATGTTTACAACCATGGATGAAGAAGCATAAAGGTTCATGTTTCTGCCTATATACTAAACTGTTCGTTGAGTCTGTTTTACTCTATGTGCATATTTACCAGCTTCTATAAATGTTCATTGTATTTTGTGTGTTCCCACATTCAAACAAACAGAATAGTTGGAGAAAATGAGGGAGTCTTGATTGCATCGATTGAAGAGGATATAGAAAGGTGCATGCGTGTACTATTATTTCATATTGCATTGTTTTGTATTTCATTTATGGTATGTATTTGTGTTCACTTAGTTTATTATATGTACATGTTGTGTGCCTTCTTACATGGTAAGTTATCTTCATTACATGCCTTCCTTCATACTAACCTGCTTCATGTCCGTTGTTTTTTCACTGCATTGGTACATTTAAACAAACAAAATAGCTGGAGATGGAGATGGGCTCTTTGGCGGGTCAATAGACATGTTTCTGTTTATTTTAGATGTCTGTCTTCATACTAATGTTCCTTCATGTCCATTTCATATTCGACATTGTTGCCTTGGAAAGAACAAGTTGCTTGAATAGGGAGATGAATTGTTTTGTGCAGTGGCAGAGCATTTTGTGGTACAATCTTCTAAAAGGTATACCAAGTGTGTTGGTAAATTAAATATACAAACCGGGTGGGGGCATATAATATTATACTTGAAAATGATGGCTTGGAAACAATGGGCCTTTCTTCCCGCCCTATTTCTACTTTTTCCATTTTCTATTATCCCTTTTGTTTTCTAATTCATCTGCTTAGTGTGCTTTCCGAAAATGCCTTGGTGTGCCTGTTGGTGGACTAACGGTTTTACATATGTGGTTGTGCTTCTACCTGATTCCATAGTTACCTACTTTCTCTATTGCGGGTGTCGGGATGGCAGGTTGAATATTGATCCCCTGGCTTCCAGTGGTCCACGATATACATATTGGCCATGGTGCCCCTCCCTCATGCCCTGTTTACTGTCAAAAATTTGTTTAGTTAAAAAAATCAGATGCATACAATTTTACGGTTATTTGGTCCTTGCGATGGAAAGTATACAATGCATATGTTTCTTTAGTCCTGATGTTCATCTGCACATGCTTGCATCATAAAAATTTGGACTAGTGACATGGGCATGAGTAGTCAGTCATCCTAGAAATAAACATACTGACAAGGCTAAAGGTAAAGATGCATACGCTCTGCTCTTACTATGTTTACTAAACAAATATCCTCTAGTATATATTCATCTATGGCATGGTGGATATGCTAATGTCATTTGCAATACATGGTTTACAGCTCGCAAGAAGTATCAACAAGTACAAGCGAGACATTGAACGTGCTGCATGTTCTGCAGACTAAGAGGTGTGGTTGCAAAACTCTGGCTCCATAGTTCATCAAAGATATGCTTGTACTTGTAGATTTATGCCATTGAAAGAAGAATACAGAAAAAAAAAAAAAAAATAATGCACACTACCATTCACTTTAGTTTTTCCTGTTCAAAAATTGTCACCATGTCTAGAGTTGTAGCATCCAAAGTACTATCAATAGAGGGATTGAGCAATTGCCGAACTGGACAAGTGTTTGTCGGGGAAATAATGGTCACATATAGCACCTACTTGGACAAGGAAAACAAAATTATATCCATTATGTGTGCTAACATGACAAACAAGGAGGCCATGATGATAGTGACACTGACTGTTCCTCCATAACTTGTCCAGAAACATGCAAAAAATATATTTTCGGGTAATGGGATATCCATTACAAATTTTAATATATTGCTAAAAACAGTATATGACCGTGGTGATTGCAATCGAATTATTTTGTTGAACGAAACAAGCATTGTGGAAAAAAATTTCGTTGTTTGCTTAGAATATCGTTTCATCCCGGACTCGATTATCATCCAGCTTGCACAAAACGATTGGCCTACTGATATTTACCCAATCAGAACGACTGGCCTAGTTGTCACATTGGAGAGAAAACTTGGATTGCAACACATTCTCCATATAAATGATGGAGAGTCAGGCAACACCAAGGCAATGGTACCTCTTTTCATATTCATTTTTGTCATTTACTTTCGCATGTGCATGTATCTCGAGTAAGTTACACAAATATTGCATTGTTCCATGTTGCAACTACAATTGTTCGATACGTATTCAAATTTGTTTTAGTCAATCAAACAACAATTGCATAAAGGGAAGATTCCACTTATGTTGTTCAAAAATATAACAAAGAAAAGGGATGTTAGAGAAAGGATCTTTTGAACAACCCAGGCAACGTTTGTAACAGAGTTGCGAGTAGATATAGTAGAGGATCCGAAGAAACTAGCTATCTCTACAACTGTTGTGCGTATACATCCACAAAATAATCCTCACTTGGCTTATATAAATATTCTTCAATGAAATTTTTTTTTGTTTGTTAATTTGTGCAGGACCTGCGATTAACCTGTGGCTTGAGAAACCGCGACTCAGGGGCATCTAAGCCGTCAAAATCACCCGGGGATCGCACCCGGCCTCAGCCACACCAACCCTTAACATGGTTGGATTTTTTGTCCCCGCAGGTTTCGAACCGGTGACTTTAACATCACGGAGTGGCTTAACAACACACTCCGTCACCGACTGTCCTACACCTCGGGGACTATTCTTCAATGAATTTATGCAGCCTGTTTATTTTTATTTTTTTTAAAGGGGAGGGGGGGGGGGTATAGTTGTGTATTATATTGTTCAATGTATTAATTCCTATGCTCACATTCCCATGTTGAAGGTGTTTTAGTTGCAACCAATGTGTACTCGACCCCCTTTGAACCTATATGTGCAAAATTCATCTCTCCTTCTTCTGCCTCCGCTTTGATAAGTGATGATACGATTGATTGTCTGCGATGTGATGAAAAATGTCCATATATATATGGACATTGTTTCAATGGTGTCATCTGAACCGTGGGAAACACAACTATGCATTGTACGATTAGGAATCCTTTGTTACAAAATGTGCTTCCTAAGTTGGCAGAGTTGTTGTATGGAATGTATCTATAGAAAAACGCAATCAGTGTCTACATGTTGCGGGAGCTTCGGATACACAACAAATTCACCTTAAATGAGGACAATGCAATTTTGAATATCGACTGAAGAAGGGGAAAAAAAAATATCAAACTTTGGTAGGAAATGAAAATACCTCATGTGTCTCTGCAATATTTCTTGAACATCCAGATGAATGTTCGTCGGGCTTGGCTAGTTGGGATTGCACGGGCATAAGATTGTTGGGTCCAAAAAATGGTAAGAATGGTAGAAAACCCCATATATCCCATGGCCCTAGTTATTTTCTAATGGGAACATATACGATATGCAAGAGAAAACGAATGTGTTGACGTCTTTTCTTTGTATATCAAATTGTTTGGTGCAAAGGTCGATGGGTCCTGCTTTATGGAACCTTCTGGGAACTTGCTTGTGGCCTGTTTGAAATTTGGTTGGTTTTTGTTTGTGTGATTCATCTCTCAATTTGTATACCGTGGAACTCTAACTGCTGTTTGGAGGACACAGAACAATATAATTGAATTTTTTAGCCTGCTGGCCCGCAAATCCGCCTGAAAAATTCTATGGCGTTGTAATGCAAATGTAGTATGTGGATTGTTTTAGCAAATTACGTTGATCGATGAACTTTGTAAAATTATTGTCTTGTAATTATTTGAGATAAACAAATATATATTGTGTGAAGCGCAATTGTGATATCATATCAATAAGAGGCCCTTAAAATTCAAATTGGTTGTTGTTTTGGCATTTTTGCTTAATCGATGAACTTGGTAAAATTAATGTCCTGGAATAATTTGAAATGAACAAATATATACTCTGCAGAGTGAAATTGTACTATCATATGAACAAGAGGCCCTTAAAATTCAAATTGGTCCTTGTTATGCTTGCGGTGATAGAATTTAAAAAAAAACTTTCTTTTCTTTCCTTCATTTTTTAAAAAATAAGGGATTTAACATCCTTTAATAATTTAATGTAATTCAATTGTACAATATCAATATTTAATATTAATAATTTAGTATTTGAAAATAATGTTTTTAGACAAAGTTAAATAGGATGACTATCCGTAAACAACGGAAAATTTGAACCCGACAGTCCTCGAGTCCATCTGTCAATTTGTATATCATAGAACTCCAACTACTATTTGGAGGACACAGAACATTGGAAGTGTAATGTTTAGCCAGACAACCCGCAGGTCCGTGTGTCAATTTGTATATCGTGGAATTGTGGGTTATTTTTGTAGACCGCAGAAGAATAGAGGCCCAATTTTCATCCCACCAACCCAAGAACCCACAGGCCAAAAAGTGGCTAAGTATGGAATGGCGGATCCGTACATGCTCTATAAAAATTTCATGTTCATAGTTTATAAGAGTACATACTTAGTATGTATTACTCATTTTTCGGAAAATTACTAGGTGCGGAAGTTGGTGGATTCACAACTTCATATTTCACTTACATTTATATCACCAGCCTCACCAACCACTTCTATGTTTGATATTGTAATAAATGAATACAAACTAGCCCAAGTCCAATTGTGCTATGACATGAACACGAGGACCTTAAAATTCAAATAGCTAGAAAGTCTGCTTGTGAATTTGTATATCGCGAAAATGTGGATGCTATTTGTAGGGAACAGAACAACAGAGGCCCAATTTTGAACCCGTGAGCTTGAGAATCTGCCATCCAAATAGTAGCTAAGTATGGAATTAGGGATTCGTGCATGCTCTATAAAATATCATGTCCATAGTTTTTAGAAGTACATCTTTAGTATGTATTACGTGTTTCCTCCGAATGTTGTTTAGAAGACACAAAATAATAGAACTGCAATGTTGAAGGACCATGTCTGCAGCTTCGGCTATCAATTTGTATATCATGGGAATTTGGATGGTATGTGTATGATACGAAGCAATAGACACCCAACTTTGAGCCCGGAAGACCGAGAACCCTCAATTTGTATATCGCAGAACTCTGGATGCTATTTGCAGGGCACGAAACAACAAAGGTCCATTTTTGATCCTGTTAGCCTGAGAACCCACGATCCAAAAAGTGACCAAGTATGGAATGAGGGTTGTGTACACTGACCTCTTGCCTGTTTCATATTATACAAAATTTTTGGAACGCATGTTTTTGAATACACGGGTTTTTCTTTGAAATAAGATATTTCACATCCTTATATAATTTTATGTAATTAAATTGTACAATATCAATATTTAATATTAATACTTTAGTTTTGAAAACAATTTTTTTGGTAGTGTTACATAGTTCATAAGGACCAACATTCATAAACAATCGCAAGGTTGGGCCCTCCATCCTTGGAGTCCATCTATGAATTTGTATACGAAACAGAACAATAGAAATGCAATGTTGAGTGAGTGAGCCCACAAGTCCGCCTGTCAATTTGTATATTGCAAAACTCTTGGGTGCTATTTGTAGCTAATGGAACAATAGAGGCCTAGTTTTGAGACCCCTAGAAAGTACTTGCGATCCAAATATCAGCTTAAGTATGGAATGCGGGAACAATACATGCTCTATAAATCTCATATCCGTTCTTTCTAAAAATAGATTTTATGTATTGCTCCTTTTTTTTGGAAAATTTCTTGGTAAGGAAGTTGGCAGATTCACGTATTTAGATTTTAGTTACTTTTATATCACCAGCCCGACTGGCCGACTGCTTCCTTGTTTCATATTGTACAAACCTCCTTGTCTAATTAAATTGTATAATATCAATATTAAATATTAATAATTTAGTATTCAAAAGAATGTTTTTAGATAATGTCCAATAGTTAATAGGGATTAGCATCCATAAATAATCGCATGCTCGAGGCTACCAACCCTGGAGTCGGTCTATTAATTTGTATATTGCAGAACTTTGAGTACTGTTTGTATGAAATGAAACAAAAGGAGTGCAATTTAGAGCGACCCACCCCACAGGTCCGGTGGAAAAATTGTATATTGTGGAATTTTTAATGCTATTTGTAGGCCACGGAACAATGGATGTCAAATTTAGAGCCCGCCAGTCTGAGAACCCACGATCCAAAAAGTGGCTAAGTATGGAATGCAGAATCTGTACATGTTGTACAGGAGTGCAATTTAGAGCGAACCACCCTGCTGGTCCACTGGACAATTTGTATATCATGGAATTCTGAATGCTAATTGTAGGCCATGCAACAATGGATGCCCAATTTAGATCCCACTAGTCCAAGAACCCGTGATCCAAAAAGTGGCTAAGTATGGAATGTGGAATCCATAGATTCTCTATAACATCTCATGTTCATACTTTATAATACTTATTTAGTGTGTATTACTCGTTTTTCCAAAAATTTCTAGTTTATCTTTTCTCTCTGCTTTTCCTTTTTGAAACACGGATTCCTGCATAGGCAAGTTTAACATTGTGTTCCCATTATTCTGCCCCTTGCAGTTAGCACCTGAACTTCCATAATTTACAAATTTGCAAACAAACCTCCCTTCATCTCGTTTGCTTTCTCTTTCTGTTTACTTGGTCCTTTTTAAAATATCTCATGCTTTTATAGATAGAACCCCAGGTTCATCGAGATACAAATTTCCCTCTCTCCATTGTCGTTCCGTTGTTCCCCTATGCACAAACAATAGCCGAAATTCTGCGACATATAAATTGACGGTCGATATCTGTCATTGAGATGAAATATGACCATCGACCCTTCATGTCTCCTGGGTATATATTCTTCCCTTCTTCTTTTCTAACCCACCCGACCGCTTTCCATACTTAGGTATTCCTTGGAATCGGTTTTGTGGGTTGGTCAGTGCCTCACCGCAATTCTCCATCACCGTTGCCTTCGTACTTGTTTCTAGATATGCAATAATAAAGATTTAATGCTAGTAGTTCATCCTGCAGGAACCATTAAGATTGTCATTAATGTCCGAAAGTCCAAAGAATATTTATCATTACTACGAACTAAACTAATATTTTCACACAAGTATGTTATCCTTTCCAAGTATTCATTTCAAACATGATGCAATCTGTTTTTTGTGCTCCGGTGAGTTGGCACTTTTAATAAATTTATATTTCTTTATATCTCTTCATCGTCACTGCCACCTTCACACTTTTTTCTAATTATGCAATTAGTGAGTTGTGATGGTGACAAATCATTCTGCACGAACCTTGGAGATTTTCATTGATCAGTGAAAGGCTAGAGAAAACAGGAATTCTTATATTATCCCACCCCGATTTTTGTTTCGAACACCATCTCGAGAAAACAAAAATTCTTGTTAATTTGTGCCAGTAGTTCTATCGAGATACAGTAAACACATTGGGGAATAATGGCCAAAGGTTTCACTATTCTAGGGAATATTCTTACTACTCATATCCCTTCGCCCAAGAGAAAAAAAGGAGATGGTCCCTTGGTACAATGAGAGATATATTTCAAGCCAAATAATTCCAAGGCAAACCTACCTACTTAGAGAACCTGACCAGTTGCATTCATGGATGGCACAGAGGTTGATGTCATGAATTCTGAGCTGGAAGAAGCTGATCTGATGGGCGATGATATGGAAATGGATGATGGAAATGCAGAGACTCTTCCTACTCTTACGCCCAAATTGAAATCAACCATAACGAATGGAACTTCTCGGCTCAGTGATGGCAGTCCTGACAACACCAAAAGGAGTTTCAGAAAAGAAATCAACAGTAAACGCAATAGTTTCTTTGCAGTGCAAAAATAGGAATTCTAGAGTTCCAAATTAGTCTATTCTGGGGGGAAGAGTTTCACTGTAAAGTAATGATCTGTTGATTCTCCCAGAGATATATTTGAAGCCAAAAAATTATTCACTTCCAGGACTAGTGTCCTATTCTCTGGATTTACAATTAACATCTTCGGGAATCAGGTTCAAAACTCTCACTGTTGCAAGGCATTTTTCTAATTTGTGCCTCTGAAATTGCATGTGAAAACTGTGCTCCTGAATTTTTTTTGACTATGCAGAGGCAGTTTAAGCTAAGGGCTATTCCATTTTCCTTGCAACGTTTTTCATCTTCTTCCTCATGGGAAGCTTCTAAAAACTATCAGTTTCAGCATAGGATGATTCATCGAGGAGAAAACTGCGAGGATCTTGCATATTGTGGATCCCATGCCTGTGTTTTTCATAGATATGTTCAATTTTTTGGCCCCAAGAACTAGGTCCAATTTCTAAGGATAGATGTACAATACTCAGTGTTTTTATTATTTTCTTAAATGGATTTGCCATTAAAAAATAATTTCCTTGGACTCTTCATTGCTGCTTCTTTTTTGGATTTAATGCTTGTTCTCATTGGCATGGTTCATTGCTCTTCTACTTCTTGGATATTGTGTTTACTTAGGTTATTTTTTCTAAGATGGAACATCTAACAATTATATGACAATGTACTGTGTCAATCCACCATCCTTTTATGAAAAAAAAAATGGATTACACAGTTTCAAACCAACGTTCAATTCTATTCGTAATGTAGATAGAACATAGCAATACCAATATACATTCTTGTAGGAAAATCGTTATTCTTTTTTCTAGACATACAACTATTAAGTTTTAATGCTGACAACCCATAATGCAAGAAGTTTAATACTTGAGTTAATATGTTGCAGTCATGGAAGAATGTATCAAGAACACAGTTACACCCACACGTTCCAATAAAATCTAATCTTCAACAAAACATTTGTTGGCAATTAGTTGAAAATGAAGTTTAGTAGTTAAGTTAATACGTTACAGTCATGGAAGAATGTATCAAGAACATACTTACACGCACGAGTTGCAATAAAATCTAATCTTCAACAATGCATTTGCTGACAATTAGCAGAAAATGATGGTTTTGCAACAATGGGGCTTCTTTGAAACCAATTCGTTCTTACGAAAACTGCCTTCCGCCTTTCTATTTTCCCACTCTTTTATTCCCTGTAGTTTCTCTTCCTGGTTACTTAATCATTTTTTTTTCAAAAATGCCTTGTCGCGTGGCTTGGTAGATTCATGCATTTCCAATGAGTGCTACCACTTTCTTTAAATTGACCCTCTATTGTTCTATGTCCTACAATTACCACCTAGAGTTCTTCAATATACAAATTGACACGCGGACTTGCGCGCTGACTAGGTCAGCATTGCACTTCTACTTTTTTGTGACCTTGAAATAGCATTCGGAGCTCCACGATATACAAATAGACAGACAGGCTCCAGGGCTAGTGGGCTCATGATTGCCTTTGTTTACGGATGGAAAAGTGATAAAATGAACCATATCACATTTTCCTCATAGAAGATATATTAAAGGGCAAAGCATTTCCTCTATAATTCAGTGTCCTGCAAACAACACCCACAGTTCTGCACTATACAAATTTATAGCCAGACTTGTGGGTTGGTTGGCTAATAAAATTCCTCGCAGTTTGGTGATATACAAATTGATAGATGAAGCATACAAGAAAGAACGAAGTAAACTCGCAGATCATGTTCTTTATCATTGTTTCTTGTTCCTGCCAAATTCGAAATTCTGTTTCGTTTCTCTTTTCCCTGAACTTTATGTTTTTCGTCACTTATTCATTTTTTCGAAAATGTATGGCTGCGCGTGTGGGTGGTGTTGCGGGTTCACACTTGCACACATCTTCTTTTATCACGACACCGACCAACCGCTTCCCCATTCCATACCCACAAACTTCTTCGACAGCGAATTCCCGGTGGTGGGCTCTAGATTGGACTTATGTTGTTCCATGGCCTGGGAAAAGTACCGTCACTTTCGTGATATACAAATTTTCAACCGGGCTTAGATCATACCCTCTTCTATATTACTGTCCACCTATCATGCCCTCTTCTGTGGTATACATTTTGCATTGAAAACTTTCGAGAAACACAATTTAACTGTCGGGTCCTCGCATCTTTTGTGGAACTATTTTCACTGTATTTTGAAGCTCATCTGTCTTCTTTCCATACTTCTCCATTTCTTCGAATTTCTTTGACAGATAGTCGGTTTGGCGGGTTGAAGAAATATTTAGTTCCTAGTCATTGTTTCCTATGCCCGTGCCCCTTTGCAATTAGAAATTTCCAATTATATATAAGATTTTATTTCTTGGCGTGTAATTATCAATTTCCCTATTCCATACTTAGCCACTTTTCCAAAATTTCACAAATATACAAACCGGTCGCTAAACTGCCCCATCATCATCTCTTCTATTTTACACATTTTTCACTCAAAAATTCTGACTTTCCCGAAATTCCACAAATATACAAACCGTCATTGAACTGCCCCATCATTATCTCTTCCTTTTTACACATTTTTCACTGCAAAATTCCGATACATAAAATTTGACCGTCCAACACTCGCCTGTCCTGAGTATCCCTGTAACCCTTTTTTGAATCCCGTTAGACCGCTTTTCAGAGCTTTCCATTCTTTCCTTTCTCTCTTCCATCTTCGTCACCTTCACACTTGTCTAATAATATATATACATATATTGTTTCTAAATATGGAATTACTGGCATTTAATTCTAACAGGTCATCATGCAAGAACCGTATAGATTGTCATTGATGGGTGAAATGCTTGAGGATATATCATATTGATGCACATTAAACCAAGATTTGCAGGGGGGTTATATTATCCCTTCCAAGCGTTGATTTAAAAATCATGAAATGTTGTTTGCACGTCGTGGCCTTCACACATTCACGAAACCTCCAATCCTTAATTTCTCTTTGTTGCACCCACCACCTTCGCATTTCTAAATATGAAATAAATAAGATTTACTACTAACATTTCATCATTAATCGATGAAAGGCTCGAGGATATTTCCCATTCATAAGCATTTAACCAAGATTTAGTGGAGAGTTACATTATCGGATCTAATTGTTCATTTAAACCATCATTTGGAGCAAACCAACATTCTCATAAACCTATGGCATCAGCTCGACAACAGTTCTGTGGAGATATAGTGAACATCCTCGGGCGCGAGGACCAGAACTTCTAGTGGTCCAGGGAATATTCATATTACTCAACCTCTGCCACAGAGAACCAAGTAATTTGGACCTCCGATATTTCTCGTGCAGGCTGTGTCCCTGAGGTTTTTGACTATAAGGACCTCAACTCTTGGTGCGCCGATAAATTTATTTTAGAAAAAAGAATTATTCCACTACAGGACTGCTCTTTTATTTCCTTTTCACCTCGGGTCTTCCTCCAGATGCTAAAATTGTCGGAGCCAACATTGACGTTCAGAGGAGAAGATTGCAAGAAGTTCCTAGCAAAGCATAATAATGGGTTGGACCTCTTGCCCCATTTTTTGGAAAACCCACTTTTAGGTCCTAAAAATATTACAAGCCTCGAGGTTAGTTCATTTAGAAATCCATTTCATGAAATTGCCTTGTTGTTTACAAGAATAACGGGACAAGAGTCCACAACAACTGTTTTCCAGATAGCCCTTTATATTTTGTATTTCACAGTCAACGAACAAGCCATTTTTTATTAGGGAAGGTTAATTTCCCATGAAATATGTTCCCAATTGTCAATCTTCAAAAGGGAAAAGAATTTTTGTATGTCGTCCTATTTAGTATTTGCAATAGCGCATTCCTGTCGATTTCAACAACTGTCTCTATCCAAGAATGTCAACTGCGAATTTCACCCAGTAACGTTCTGGTACCAATCCTTGTGGAAGCACAAGGCTTCCCACTGTTTTTAAGAGGTTTTTAATGGCTTCATGTATGTTTTCAAAGTTTTGTTGTTAGGAGAAGATGCTCCCCGCATATATGAACATGCAACCATTTTTTTGGACAAGAAGGGAACACTTGAACATTTGGATAATTACACTGTCATAAGAATTTTTGGCTCCATGGAACAACTTTCTCTCCTTCCATGTCACATTACAGACAAAATATTTTTGGCAGAAGTAGCATGACAATACAGCTACTGGTTCCATTTGTTGCAAATGAAGAAAAAAAAACAGTTCATTCCTCTGCCTTGGAAAGTAGTGGATTTTATGTTGAAAAACGTCAACAAAATTGACAAATTTGCAGCACATTCTAGCATCTCCAACTTGAGATATGATGAAATCATAAGAGTGTTTGACCCTTATAATATTTTTTGACAACATTTACAAACACTTGGCCTCAGTGATTGATTTTTAAATAAACACCTGCCCAAAATCAGAGACAGTGGCGGCAACGGTCCTACCTCTGATGTCAGTGATGTAGACATAGTGCAAAGATGCACTAAATTGTATGTGCAATAGGGGAAAGGCCCCAGTGACAAGAGTGTTCAATCAAAAAATAACACTCCAAAAATTACGACATATTGTAGCATCCAAAAAGCATGACATATCAGAGCATTGCTCCAACGGTCCACCACAACAACAAAGAAACTCAGATTTCTTCAAACGGATGAGGAGATAACAACCCTCCTCATTCTAAAATTGATATTTCTCAAAATCTTCCAGTAGAGAAGAAGAGAAAAAAAATGTGGGGCAAGCAGAAGAGCCAGAAATTCAAAGTGAGAACATGGAAATTGACATTGATCTGGATAGCATGATCCGCTTCCTTGATCAACTTGGAGATTCCATACTGCTTTGTTTATCAACCCAGTTATTCCACTTTCTTAAATAAATATGTGTAGGCAAACACTTATACCTTTCCATTTATTTTTTTTGCAGGTATTGCACTCTATCTTCTTTCTACAATCTTGTTTCTTGTACATATTTCTCTAATGGTCTGTGGGAGCCCCAATCCCAGTCTACATGACAAATGCATTGAAATTCCAATTTATATGTGACAGACTTTAATTTTTTTCTATATTTCCAATTTTTCAGTAGTATGTAACAAACTTCTATTTTTTGGCATATTTCAAATAAAAATGTTTTCTTATCTCCTTTTACATTTATGTTTTCATACATTCTTATGTTTCAACAACCTGTATGACAAATGCATTTTATTTTTTATATGTAACAGACTTTTGATTTTTTATATATTTCAAAATAAATGGTGCTCTACATTGCAAGCATCATTTACTTATACCCCTTGTTCACAAATGCATTTAAATTTTTATATTTCTTATCTCCTTCTAATTTTATGTCTTCATAGTTTTATCTTTCACTAGTCCATATGGAAAATGCATTTAAATTTATAAATTTATTCTTCCACTGTCAACAAATTTGTACTTTCTTATATACTTTCAAAAAGTAAATGTTTGTTATATACCTTCAAAAAATAAATGGTGCTCTACATGCCAAGCATCATTTACTTTTCCCCCATGTTCCGTGATATACATGTTTCACACAACATTTACGTGATATACATTTTGAACTGAACACTTCAGTCATTTCCAATTCCACCCCATTTTCCACAATTTGCTTTCTAACCTCATTGGCAGGGATTACGCTATCACACAACCTTGTTTATTATAAAAAAATGTCGTAATTATCCATGAGTATAACTATTTCTCTAAGTTTCCTTTACTTACTCATGCAATCAACGTTCATTGATGGAAAAATGGGAAATTATGGACAATTACCCTCATTTTTGTGTTTACCCTAATTAAAGAGTACTTGAAATATGTTATTATTTATTATAAAAAAATGTCATAATTATCCACGAGTATAACTATTTCTTTAAATTTCCCTTAATTACTCGTGCAATCAACGTTAATGGGGTGGAAAAATGGGAAATTATGGATAATTACCTTGATTTTCTTGTTTACGCTAATTAAAGAATACTTGACATATGGACATTCCCAAGTGGTTAATTATATATAATAATAGTTCTCTAGGGTTTTTCAACATCATTTCTCGATTCGAAAATGTAATTTAAACAACAAAGAATTGTGATTTCATGCATATTTATTTCATTGGATTCTAACTAAAAGAGAAAAAATATAGAATAGTTAGACAATATCATTTCTTACCTTGTACCTTGAATCCTACTTCAATTGTATGAATTGGTTTATTAGAATTAATTGAACAAGATATGTTCAAATTAGTCCAAGAAACCCCAATTTTCCCTATAATTGTTCTTTGATTTCTCCTAATAAATTGGTCGATTGAAGTTAATAGCAAAAATAATGGAAATTAGGGTTGATCAAGCCAACTACCCCTAGTTTACCCAATTTTCCCTAACTAATATTCAATTTATGTTTTTTTTTTTTGGCTAAATATACGTATTAATTTGGGCTACATAAAGGAAATTACCACTATTTACTCCATTTTTTCCCTAATAAATCATTTAATTAAAGTTGATTAGGATTTTTCCATACAAATCCTTATTAGGGACAAATATGATGAATTGGGAATAAAAAATCACAATTATCACATTTTATCCATTTAGCATGAACAATTATATTTGTATATGTCAAATAATGTTATTCATGGAAAGCATTTCCATGTGTTCTACCTACTATGAAGTTAAAGGAAATTCCCAGTAACTTTGGTTAATTTTCAATTTTCCTTCTTCATTATGACCCATGCATGTGTCTATTCAAAAGACATGTGAATACACTTAAATACGGTCAATATCCATATGGGTGAGTTGACAAGGTGAAACTTGGCTAGGGTGCACACTATCTTTCATATAATGCACTTTGATCACTAATTGTGCACCCGAATCATGAACATCTTAATATTTTTCTATATTGTGGATCTATTCTTCATGTAAAACCCCTAAGAGGAACTATAATCATGTAAGAGGGATTCCTTTACACTTGATCATGGATCATAAATTTATTGTGTTCCAAATTTACAAAAATGTAACTATTAATTTATATTAACTATTAATTTCTATCCTTCAAAGGGTAAATCATTTTGTAAATTGACTTCTTTTTAATTCGCTTGCAGAAGAATGAATAGAATATTTTTGAAAACCATTAATAAAGTTTGAACCAAATAAAATCCTAAGAGTAGAAAACCCAATTTACCCCTCCTTTGTATTTACTTACCTTTGTATTTACTTATATTGATTTGATGTTAGTTCCATGTATTTAATTTCATTGAAATGTCAAGTACATTCAAACCTTTATATCTTTCTTAGTGAGATATATTAATTCATTTTCAATTGTAAATTATAAGGAAATGTTTTTTCTAGCCCCAATGTTGATCCAGGAGGAAATTGGTGGCCACCCACCTATTTCACTGGCTCAAAACATGGGTTTCTACCTTGGCAATTTTTCTATGGTTTTTCAAGTCCTGAACTTCTGGGGTCATTTTGAGGCCCTAAACGACCTTTTTTGTGGCAATGTCTGGGAAAAATGAATATGTACTCCTTGACTAGACCTTTTTGACGAGTTATAGAATGCCCCAAACATAGATTGTATGAAAATGTTACACCCTTGGTAAGTTGACGTACCAACTACCCCCATTGGGGCCCACAAACCTTTCGGCATCTCATCTTCCAGGGTTAGGGTTTTGGACTTTCTTTATGTCAAAAAGGCCTCTAGAGACTCATTGTAAAAATCATCATCTTCTTTTGAATGAGCATAACCATCACATCTCTTCTTAGAGATAAGATGTCACCATTCTAGCGAGTCATTCACTTTGTAATTTTACTATTTATGTACATTTTCCTCATTAATAAAAATTGTGCATCGTTGTATCTCTATGATTATTGCAATATCTCTATATATTTCATTTTTATATATCTTCCTTCATTTGTTCTCAAAATAGTCTAGATCAGTGGTATCAAAGAAGGCTACTCATTTTCATTTCTTATTGCATGTCCCCAATGAGGTTAGGGTATATAAAGTTGGGTCTCGAAATAGATTCTCTTGAGGACATCCACTCTCTCCAATCCAAGCGGCCTCCCATGGTGGAAGAGAATAGAAATGAGGCAACATAGTATCCCATCAAAGTTTTTCTTGTGTAATCGCTCGAGGAACAGATGAACGAGATGCTGGAAATTTTTTCCCAAATCTTTCAACTATTGTCGACAATAACAGGCACATCTTCATCAATCAGTCACTTTGGAGACACTGTCGCATTCAAGGTAAAATTAAATTTTGATATTCCCATATTTGAAGGTCAGATCGATGCAGATGTTTTGGAAAAGTGGCTAAATATGCTAGAAGGTTATTTATTTGTCCACAATTTTTTCGATAGATAAAATATCCCCTTTTCACTCCTTAAGACTCTTCCCCGTGTCAAACATTGGTGGGAAACTTACTAGGAGAAAAATTCCACAAAGGAGTCTAGAATATTTGGGGCCAAGCCCAATTGGGAATTTTTTATGGATGCGGTCAAGGAGAAATATTACCCTATGGGAAACTATGATGACCAGTACATGAGATGGACCATGTTGCATCAAAAGTGGGACTAAACAGTGTCAAAGTTCACAAAAACCTTCCATACCTTGTGCACCAAGCTGCGTATCAAAGAATTTGATTGGAATCTGGTTCTAAAATACCATGGGGCTCTACACAAGTACATCCAAAATGAAATGGAATTTATAGAAATTTCATCACTAGGAGCCACTTATCGATATGTTGTCAAAATTGAGTAGAAATTAAAGAATAAGAACAAGAGGGAGTTCAGTTCTGCAAATCCGCAACAAGAAAAGTATGGTAAAGAAATCCCTAACTCATAGAACAATCAACCTCAAGACCACCAGTCTAAGATGCATGAAAATAAGGGTAATGGACAGATGAAGATGGACATTGGGAAGTGGTGCAAATTCCACAAAATCCCTTGGAAAAACATCGATGAATGTCACTCGAAACAGTCATTGGTAGCCGAGCTCAAAGAAAAAAATCCAAGCCTTGACTAAGACTCTGATTCAAGAAATAATAATAGGATACAGATAATTGATGCACAACCCATTACTATTGTCATTACTACAACAATCCAACCAAAAGAACCAGAGGATCCTGAGGAGGGGGAGCATCTTTTCCATTCAAAAAAATGGATGAAGGGGACCTCGCTACATTTTAATGTTGATAGAATAAGATAGAAGAACCTCATATTATAAAATTTCATCAAGCACTTGGATTTACTGACAACACCACACCTGTAGCCATACAAAATAGTATGGCTCCACCAGGGATGAGATCTTCGTTTAAGCCAGTGGTGTCGCATGTCATACGACATCAAGCCCTTCAAGGATGAGGTATTGTATGATGTTTTCACACTTGAAGTCTGTGATTTTCTGTTAGGCCATACATATATGTGGAGGCATTATGTTTTTTATGAGTGTTGACAATGTAGAATCATCGTTACTCTGAGGGTTTATCCCTACAAGATACCAAAGGTTGTTTCGATTATTGTACCGACAAAACAATTCCACAAAGTAATCGTTCATACCACAAAGTTTATCCTCTTCAGAACTTGGTGATAAGAGAAGGACACCACAACCATTTCAACCTTGTCCCAATACCATTATGTCCAACAGAAGAAGATCAATAATATTTTATAAGAGAACCAAGATATTCCTAATGCAGCTATGGGGGTGCCTCCACACTTCCCAGTCAAAGCAAGTTAAGATAAATCCCTTCATTTTATTCATGTTTCATATTCACCAGCAGAGTGATACCACACTCAGGAATATCATGCAACCATATTGGTTAAACATATCCAACCCCTCCAACAATATGTTCATAAGAGCCTTCAACAAGCTAAGCATGGAAACTTCTTCAAAAAGACAAGCAACTCACTAAGGTTCAGATTCAACTAAATATTCCCTGTGGAATTGATGCAATTGATACCATTGCTTCATAATGGGGGAGGATTCATCTAGTAATAAATAGGTGGCCACCCACCTATTCCACTAGCTCAAAACATGGGTTAAAACCTTGGTAGTTCTCTACGGTTTTTTGGGTCCTGAACTTTTGTGGTCGTTTTGAGGTCATAAATGACAATTTTTTGGCACAACAACACCCATACGATAGGAAAAGGCATCATTTGGGACGAAACAAATATGTACTCCTCATCTATACCTTTCCGAAGAGCTATATAACGACCCAAACAAAGCTCATATGGAAAAGTTATGCCTTTGGGAAGTTGATGTACCAACTATCCCCATCAGGGCCCACAAACCTTTTGGCGTTTCATCTTATGGTTTAGGGTTTTGGATTTTCTTTATGTTAAAAATGTCTCTAGATCCTCATTGTAAACATCATCATATTCTTGTGAATGAGTGTAGCCATCACATCTCTTCTCAGAGATAAGTCGTCACCAATTTTATATTTTTTATACATTTCCCTCATTAATAAAAATTGTGCATCGCTTTATCTCAATGTTTATCACAATATCTCTGTATATTTCATTGTTATATATTTTCCTTTATTTTGTTCTCAAAATAATCTGGATTAAGTGTGCAAGTTCACTTCTATATAGTGTCCTCCTTCTCTTCTGCCTCCAACTCAATGATCAATCATGAAAATCTATTCAGCATGAGTGCATTACATGTTCTTGTATTTTAGATTGTTCCTTTCTTGTTTTCTTAATAGTGTAAAACTCTTTTTTGTGTGTTATGTGTAACTAATATCTCAATGTATTAGTGGAGATTGAGTAGTACCCACTATACAAAAGTTTCCATCATGATATATTATTTCCCCTTATGGATTGGTTAATTGGACTTAATTGGGAAAATAGGATCATTATGGGTAATTTCATAAATAACTTTTTCTCACATTTAGTATTAAGTAACTATGTATTTTTATAACATAAGAAAATTCTAATTTCATCATTAGTATAGAAAATGTGATATATTTTTTTCAAACAAAATTAACATAATGATTATCAATAACACAATAATAGATAAATTGCGTGATATGTGTTGATTGAGATAAAAACAGGTTATTTATGAGTTTACCTAAGTTATGTATTGGTATTTTATTATTTTTGAATAATAAAATAAAATGCATTTTACTCAAACCCAATTACAAATTACAACTATTGTCCCAAATTTCCCTTGATTGTCCATTCAATTGATATTAACTCATGTTAATAGTAGAAATTATGGATAACTAACTTGATTTTACCTATTAAAGATACATCTAGATAATTGATGATAATTTATCTGACTTTTCCTATTTTCAAATTTCCTTCATATGAATTGGGATTAATAGTAAAATTAATTAGAGTAAATAGGAAATTGATCCGGATTATTTTCGACACGAAATGAGAGCGGATATATATCACATAAATATACAGATATATTGAAAGAGAGACAATAATATAACATATATATATCAGAAATATAACAAGAGGCACAAATATACAATAATACACAATTTCTATTAATGAGCTAAATGTACAAAATTGTAGAAATACAGAGTGAAAGACTCGCTAGAATGGTGGCAACTTATCTCTCAGAAGATATGTGATGACTACTCGCATTCACAAGAAGATGATTATTACAATGAGGCTCCAAGGCCTTTTTAAAACAAATAAAATCCAAAACCCTACCCCCGAAAATGAAAATCCAATAGTTTTGTGGACCCCATTTTGGGTTGTTTGGTGTATCAACTTCTCGGGGGCATAACTTTGGCATACGATCTTCGTTTGGGGTGAAAAATTTATCATTGGAAAGGTATCATAGAGGAGATTCATTTTGGGTATTCAAACAAATCCTTTAATTATTAATGAGGTGATCGATCTAAAAATAAATTCATTTAGGCCATCTAAATGGCCCTGAAAGTTTAAGAACCGAAAAATTGCTAAAACTAGTAAGTTTCTAGAAAGATGTTTTGACCCAGTGGGGATAGGTGGGTGGCCATCGATATCCTCCTAGATAAATCCTCTCTCCTTAGGAATCAATGGTATCCATTGCATTGAGTTCCCGGGTAAGAGGGGAAAACTCTTGTTGAATCTGAACCTTAATGACCTGCTTGCCTTCCTAGAGAAGTTGTGCTGCTTAGGTTGTTGAAGGCTGTCACGAACCTGGGGTTGGAAGGGTTCGACCCTTTTAACTAGTCTGGCTACATGAGATGACTATGTGTAGAAGGAATCCTTGCGCTTGGATCCAATATTTTCGACCTGCTTCTATTGAACAAAAGGCGTTTGGACTGAGGCTGCAGTGGTTACAATGTTCTTTTGTTCACCTTTTGAATAGATTGTGAAGAAGTTGAATTTTGTAGTATGAGATACTACCTTGCGTCACTGTTTAGGTGGGATAGTAGTTGGAAATAACTCTTGTATCATGTAGAGATGACCCCCCGGAGTAACAATGACACTACAGGGTCGAGACTCATAAATATCATGGTTCTTCCACATATATGGCTAGACCAAAAGAACATCACATGCATCCAGTGGGGAAGCATCACATAATACCTCATCCTTGAAGGGTTGGATGCCATATGACAATCGACACTGCTGGATGACATGCATATCGCATCTTGATGAAGCCACCCGATGTTGTATGGATATGGGTGTAGTGTTATGGACAATCCCAATTGTTTGACGACCTTTGTTGGGATGAGGTTATTCTGGCTTCCATTATCAACAACAAAATGTAGCAGGGTTCCTTTCACCCCATCTTTGAATGAAAAAGTTTCTCCCCCCTCCTTAGGATCTCTTGGTCCTTTTGGTTTAAATTTTGCGGTCGTGACAATAGTAGTGGGGTCTACGTCGATGATCTTTCTTCTCCCATTATTTTCTGAATCAGATTCTAAATCTGGGTTCAGCTCTTTCTCTTTGATCTCAACCACTAATGACTATTTTGAGAGACATTCATCGGTGTTGTGCCAGGGGATTTTGTGGAAATCACACCACTTTCCAGTGTCCTTCTTCATCTTTTTGTTACCCTTATTTTCCTATGGCTTAAACTGGTTTTCTAAAGAATGGTTGTTAGGGTCGTCTTGACCATACTTTGGTAGTTTCATATTTGCAAACTCGAACTCCCGCTTGTTATGGTGCTTAAATTTCTGCTCAATTTTAACAACATATTGATAAGAAGAACCGAGTGATGAGATGTCTAGAAAATCCATTTTAGTTTGGATGTATTTGTGTAGATCCCCACAATATTTCAAAACCAAATTTCGCTCATATTCGTTGATACCTAGCTTGGTGCGCAAGATATAAAAGGTATTGCTGAACTCCATCACTGCTTGGCTCCTTTCTTGACGCAGCATGGTCCATCTCATGTACTAGTATTCATAGTTTCCAACAGGGTAATATTGTTCCTTGACTGCATCCACAAAAAGATCCCAAGTGTGTTTGGCCTCATATATTCCAGACCCCTCCGTGGAACTTTGCTTCGAGTAAGTTTCCCACCAATGTTTGAAATGTGAAAGATCCTTAAGGAGTGAGAAGGTGATATTTTCCTTTTCAGAAAAGTTTTGAGCAGAGAAATAACCTTATAGTAGATTTAACCATTTGTCTAGGGAATCTGCATCTATCTGACCTTCAAATACGAGTATATCAAAATTAACTGGTACCTTTAAAGAAGAGGTTCTTTCAAAGTGTACGTTGGATGAAGATGTGCCTACTGCTATCGGTAGGCATTGAAGGATGTGGGAAAAATTCTCCATCATTTCATCCCTTTGTCGCATGAGAGATTTCTCAAGCAATAGATTAATAAAATATTCTTCTCAAGCAATATATTAATATATTAACGAGATCTAGAGACATCATGAAATACTTAGAATATGCTCAATCTTGCGACGTCTATCAAGTAACTAGGAACCATCTTGTAGGGATGAAATATTGTTACACTTGGTAGTTGTGCTACAACCATTAGAAAAATGGGTAGTAACAATAGCAAACCTAGGAGTTCAATTTATATAACAACAGTAACATAGATGCATGATGAAGAAATATCAATAAGACTCTTAATATCTCTTGTTGGAAATAACAATATGAGGAACTTACACTCTCCAAAATAGGTCTAATATGTACATATAAAAGACCTTTTCATTGTTGCTTATGGTGGGTCAAACCTATCTTCAGTTTACCTATCATATGTGGTGGTAAATTTCATGATTAGGTGTCGGTTCATGGGTTAGGACATGTTTATCTCAATGTTTATCCCATAGTTGGGCACTTCATTTGAGGAAACAAGACAAACTTTACTCAAGGGTGAGTCAACAAGTGTGGAACAAGATTGTTGGTCCCTTCATTTTGATGGAGTACATGTTGGTAAATACTCAACATGTTGGAATTATTGATTATGTGTTTTCATTGATGGAAATGTGAGTCAAACATGTACAATAATAATAGGTAAAGAAATATCACCTTGGGGCAGAAGCAATTCCTGATCACTATTGATCACGATAGGATCAACAATGATCCTATGTTCCTAAATATAAAGAGAGATAGCATGAGGATTCTACAAAGAATACAAACATAGAATCAGAGCATGTAATGTTATGGTCTTTGGAAAGGATGAAGGAAATCTCAGAAGGGAGAACACATTGCAAAAGTGATATCGGGATTGAAATCCCCATAGTAAAACTCTAAAAGAATCAAGGAAGAATCATGTATGTTGATAAAGTTCTCGGGAAAATATTGGACAACCAGATCACCCAGAAGTTAGATCCTACACAAAATAATTCCTTGTGAAGGATCGTGGAAATCTAATCATCGATTAAAATTTTCGGAGTAATTGTAACCCTCGGATCAGTTATAATCATTGATCAAAGCCAAGTGGAAGGATAGCATAAGTTTCGGGACATCGAAAATTGGCCACTTCGGTGAACATTGAAGATAATGTAGAGGCCCAAACTCATGGAGTCTCGAAGTCATGAAATCTCACCAATCATTATATAAAGGAGGGAATTCAAATGAATTCTCAAATATCCAATTGATTTTAGTGGAAGGACAGGGTAAGCCACAATATCCTAGATTCTCATATTAAATGAACTCATGTAGACCATTGATATAATACTTCTTGGGAGAAATATGAGATGTTGGATCAGGTGGTCAACTCTGAAATTGACCTACTATGGTGAAAAAGAGTCTGAAACAAGTAAGTTCACCCGAAGGCCGTAGCCCCAAATTCCCAAAGTGAATGAGGGCCATCAAATCTGGGCAATACATGGTGACCGTTGAATGACTATAGGTGAGTCCAATGGTGGTCAACTTTGGTGTTGATCACTTCGATAAAAAGGAGTCTGAAACATGTAAATTTACTCAAAGTCTGGAGCCCCGAAGTTCTGAAGTGAATGAGGGACACTGGATCAAGAATTCAAGTGAAAACTAGATCATTCAATGTAGAGTAATAATCCAAAGGAAAAATACATATGAAACTTCAGGAGATCCATGTCAACAAGACCACGTTAGTAAGGACACGTGGCGCAATCAGATGGTGAAAAGTGTCAAGTTCTAGTTGGCACTTTATGTATACAAAAGTCATTAATCTAGGTGACACATGGCAACCACTTAGTCAGTTCCACGTCATGAGTGACATCAAAAATAACATCACTCTGGGATTACTAACTTCGGGGATATCTAAGCATGTATTATCAACTAGTCGTCAAAGGCCAGAATCACGAAGTAACGTTAAACGTTGATATAATTTGGGAGAAGTATTGACCATGGATCAAACATAGTGGAAGAATAGAGTAAGCATGAGGTTTTAACTGACAAAAAGTGGTCATTAGTACTCTATGACCTATTCGGTAGGTAAAAACTCCAGAGGTATTGAACTACTTCAAAGTTCAAGTTACCCAGAGTCCCAGAGTGTCGCAGCCCTGAAATAATATCTGACCATTCATCGAGGAGGAAGATCCATGGTAAAGATCATAAAGAACAAAGTAACATGCATGGATATTAACCTGGTAGAGCTAGTGCACTTTTGATCTGAATCGTTGAATGGTGTAGCTACGTGAAAAACATATAAACTATACACACTTCAATGAAATTTAGTTCGAGAGAATTGGAAGGTTATAAAATAAAAAAAAATCCCAAATGGGAATTACAGGAGAAAGCGACAATCGTCCATCTCACGATTGAATCCCATCCATTATATAAGGATAAGAAAATTGTGAGAAATGAGTCCTTTAAAAGAATGATCAGACCATTGATCCGAAATCATGATCAGTGATGAGGATTAAAAACTATGAATTGAATTTTCTTGATATGTAACACTTTGGAAGATATCACTTCAGAAATAAAAATAATTTGGTGAAGAGAAGAAAATCTTCAAAGCCTCGAAGCCCGGAGAACACGGTCCCAACACTAGACATATGGGGGATAAAAATGAAAAGGGGAAGAATTATGAAGTACGAAAGACATGTTTCCAGCGAAATTCATATAGTAATATAAGGAGCTTAATGGGTAATCACAAATGAAGAATAAACCTAAGGTTACAAGCCCATGGTCATTTAAACATTGGGTTGAAGGAAGAACCTCATACAAAATTCATTTTTGTAAACAAATTTAGGTATGTATAGTAATTCAACATAGATTAACACCATAACAATACAAAGAGCTGGTAAAATCTTGAATATGACCTATTGGCAAACTGGGGACACAACAGAAGCATGGTAACAATATAATGAGTCGATCCATATATGTGATTAACTCATGAGGACCAAAATCGAATCATTGAGAAAGTTACACGATAAATTAATGAATAAAAGAAAAACATTATTTATGTAAAAATTAAATGAAGAGGTGCAATAGTTCATGTCAAAAAGACACAATGGTTTAATCCTATACCTATTGAAATACTATATAAACTAGAAGTGGTGGTGAATCTAATGTGTCTTGGTGGATTATATATATATATATATATATATATATATAATGGATTGAATGGAAGCTCATTATATCAGGCTAGTTCATGTTTACAATATGAATCTTGTTATGAGGAATGGATTCCTCACATCACAGTTGGATTTGAGATCAGCAAGTTGGATCTTGTATCAGAGAGTTGGATCTCTCATATTTAGTTGAAGTTTAAGATATTAAAGGATTGATTTTATATGTATTCATACAAGTTAAATAAATAAAAGAAAGATATTATATATACTTCATACAATTTTTGTTTTAGATTTTTATGAATACTTAATTGAACTTTATATCTTATTCAGTTAATTTAGTTAATCTATGAAAGTGTGAAAAGTAGCCAAAAGTTCCAGACAATGATTCACCCCCACCTTGCTCAGTCTCGAGTATGTTATCTTTTATAGCTCGGGAGGTACTCCACATGTTTGTATTGTATGTAGAACTAACCTTATATTTGCACTACTAGACACTTGACTTTGTAATGATTTTTTATAAAGTTGTAATAAAGTGGTTCTTTTATGTAAGTGGCCTTTTAATAAAGTGTACCTTCTAATATTAAAGTGACTTTATTTCATAAAATGCACTTATGTCATAAAGTGAAATTGTTCTTTAATATTTTAAGCAATTTATTGTTAGGTAGCTAGAGAGTTAGTGGAGGCCATTCAATATAAGTTTTACTAGGTCCACTATATTATTAAATAAGGCCGAATATGGTAGTTATATATAATAAATGGGTAGTTAGATATAATAATTGTAAGAGGACTTCTTAGAAGGTTCTGCTTCTAGAAGATTCCTCCTCTAGAATATTCTTAGGTGAGGGTAGCACTATATAAAGGGATTCAAGCAATGTAATGGGACATGAAGATAAGTATTTTATTTGGAGTGGTATCTCAATAGTGGGATGCCCCCTCGAAGAGGCAAGTGAACATGAGAGGATCCCTTCCATAATATGATCCATCGTATGGTGTTTCCCTACCTCAAGGGTTCAATATAATAAAGTGTTGGGTTTCTATATTGTTCCATATTTCTTATGTGGTGATTGTATTAAAATATATTTGGTACTATTTTAGTATTTTGTATCCAGGTATTTGGTACATAAAAAGTGGTATCAGAGCACTTTCCTTGGCAAGAAGTGTTGGAAAATAGTTTTATTTTTTGAAGATTTATTTTTTTCCAAAAACAAAGAGGGTCGCGACATCCCAGATGATTTATATAGGTTTTTGTGTAAAATTTTCAAAAACTAGTTGTATATATGAGTTCCTCTCAAGAAAACACCTAAGTTAAAAAAAACATCGCCTGAAATAGAGTCTGGGAAGTCAAGTTATTTGCATTCTAAAATCTGTAATTTTCAGGGGGTTTTTTTTTCGTGGACGGTGGCGTGATTTTTCTTATTTTTATAGCATCTGGGGATGAATTTTTCAAAAACCATTTCAAATATGAGTTCCTCTCATAGTTTCACCCAATTTCAAAAACAAAATCGTCCAAATAGGATCTCTAGAAGTGAATATATCGTTGATTTAAAATCAACTATTCTTGGGGGGTTTTCATGACGGCGACGAGATTGCAGAGTTCATAACTTTTCATAGGGTGCTCAGATTACTACCAAATCAATACTATTGGATAAACTATTTTAATATATTTCTTTTGGTATATTTTATGTGGTGTTTTCAATGGATATTCCCTCTCAAACCCTCAAAGAAATTATAGAGATGACTTAAGCATTCAAAGCCCAAATGTCTAACAAATTGGATGACCTTGCAAATGGCCTCAAGGACTTATTGCATGACCTTACAGATGGCCTCAAGGATATTTTCTAGTATTCAAAATTCATTGGCTAGCATGCAGGAGAGATATCTTATGGCAGACATCAAGAATGAATATAATCAAGAAGTATATTCTTGGTATGATTTTTGGGGCCAATTTGTTGACATTTATTGTTGTGTGGGAGGTCGTATTGTACAGATCTATACAGTCCGTACAATAGGGAGGAGGGGATGATTTTCAAGGCATTTTGTGGGCATGAAAATTGAGGATTTTTTTAGCATTCCTCGTTGTAGAAGGGGTTCGTATAGATCAGTTTGTGCAACATATTGTGGGAACATATAATGTGGTGTTGTTTTCTCGGTGGGTCATACACCAGTATGGATTATGCACATTTTCCAAGGCAGAAAGTTTGGAGGGATTGTTTGGGTGATGTAAGTGGTTTTATATTGGATGTAAATGTAATATTGTTGCTGATATAACTTTCTTGAAGCTAATTAAATTTCTCTCTCTCTCTCTTTGGGTTTCCCCACATTGGGTTTTCCCTAGCTGGTTGCCTAAATTTCTGAGTATTACATGGATGTGTAATTGTTGTTCATTGTGTTTATTCTGTTGCAAAAGTTCTTGGAATTGTGTATTTCTTTTCATAATATTTTTTGAATGTAGTTTTATACATTTCAAAGTTCATAGATGACAGTTATCTCTAGGTTTCTAAGTGTATGACAAAATTTAGTGCATGTTGATTTTTCCATTAAATTTCTACATGGTAGCAGAGCTTGGGCTCCGAGTTACAATAAACATTGATATTTTTGGGAAAGGTTTGAAGAGGTAAACTTGATTGTTTGTTTTCCATTGAAAATTTGATAGGGGGATGGATGTTTTCATCAGGTATGATGACTAGTTGGATGGGATTTCCAAATATTTGAAATGGAAAGTCATGATGTCAACTATTCTCATGGAGAACAAAATTTGGATCTTTGTCAACAACATAGTTGTTGTTCCATCAACAAACCTTGTATCTTTGGATTTGCAAGAGGTAAAGGAGTACAAATCTCAAAGGATTATTTTGGATGGGGTGAAGGACCACCTTATTCCACACTTAGCTAAGAAGAATACATCCAAATAGATGTGGGATGCACTTAAAACTTGTATGAGGAGAAGAATGAAAACTAAAAGATGGCCTTGAAGGATAAACCACATGATACCAATATGGGTAAGGGGAGAAATGTGTCTTCTTATCTTAGCTGATTAGATCAAGTGAAAGATGAGTTGGTTGTAGTTGGGGAGGTCATATCAGATTCAGAGTTGGTGAGGATAGCCTTGAAAGGATTCACCAAGGAATGGGAAGTCTTCGTGAAGTGTGTGGTGGGTTGTGAGTATATTCCAAATTAGATCAGAATGTGGGATGATTTCACTCAAGAGGAGATTCTGGAAGGATATCAGAGTAGTGGAGAGAAGACAGATGGATTTGGTGAAGATGTTTCGCTTGCTTCAAAGGGAAAGAGTAAGAAGAAAGGAAATTATGGGAGGGACTTGAGTAAAGTCATATGATATTATTGTAACCAGTTGGGGCACCTTGATTATTAGTTTTCTGAGAGGAATAATTAGAAGAAGGAATATGAGGGGCTTGATACAATTGCTACAACAACCATGGAGTATTTTTATTCCTAGTTTGATAAGGATTTTTCTTTGGTTACTCTAGTATCTAGTGTAAGTAGTGGAGGATTTGGGGGTGATAACAGATGGATTGTTGACAGTGGAGCCTCTTGTCACAAGACGGGAATCTAGAGAGTATTCCTTATTATCATAGAGATAGGTATTGACCAGATGGTGGAGAGTGAAGGTGGTATGGCATGAGCTATACATGGAGTTGGAAGGGTTAGATTCTGACTTGAGTATGGAGGATTCATGGAGCTTGATGGAGTTCTCTTTGTTTTAGAGTTGAGGGTTAACTTTCTCTCAGTCTCAACCTTCGAGGATGTTGGATATTGTACACTTTTCAAGAGGGGATGTTCATTTATATATAGAGAGGGAGTGGACCTGATTGAACCACAACTAATTGGTTCTCGGGTGAACATGTTGTACATGTTGTGAGGAAAACCTTCAGGTTAAGATTCAACATCGAATGTGTAGCATGAGTGTTGTGGTACGTATATGTCTAATATAATGCACTCATTAATTATCAATCCAAGATTCGTAATCAACAGAGTTACAAGACACCAGTAAGAAAGGTAATTCCTAATGTCCTAATGTCACGAGTATAGAATTAAACTAGATTATGTACGCTGGAAACAAATCAAAATAGAAAAATACAATGTACTTTGGTTGTCTTTCACAGAGAGGCTATCTATTCCATTATGGCACATGCAAGTATGAGATGGAATTGGTTGATAGATCAACTCTGATGTCTGACCCAGAAACTAATTATACAATCCACACTTTCTGAAAGGAAATCACACATCACTCAGCATAGCATAGGTAGTTCAACAGTCAATATGTTGGTTCTGTTGTGGTTCACGATGAACTTCACTAAGTCTTCTCCAAGTAGTTTTGACTATTGCTTCCAACAACTATGATCGCTCAAGGAAACCAAACTCATGAGAATAGAAACAGAGTACATGTAAAAATAGAGTAATTAAAGATCTAAGTAATTATAAAATGGAAATCTTAATCTAAACTGTACTGCTATCATCAAACAGAGTTAAAACATTAACTAATTCAATGTTTAGACTACTGAAAACAAACACTAATGCTAATCTACAAAGAAGCTGACCTTTGTTGGGTGGTTGGCCATTGCCGCTTCAACAGGTCAACTACTAAAGTCTACAGGAAGCTTGCTTCTAATGCACACATTACTCTCACTCACACTTCAACACATAAAATCAAAACTCTGTTTAACAACTCAACTCATTCTCAATCATAGATAATCAGAATATGGGACTGAAATGGATTTTCATTAATCTTTACTCAGAAATGTTCTACATTATCATACACTACTTACACATTAATAACATGCTAACTCTCCTCTCTTCTACCATCCTTGCCACATCTATTTAATAGTCTGCATTGTGAAACACAAGGAGGTGAAGGGATTTGCAAATCAATCAGTTGTTTAAGTTTATCATTCGGTTACATCTTTAGCATCATCCTCATGACACAAAGTGCATGAGGACGAGGCAATTAACAAACTGTCCTTATCATAGAAAATAGATGCCCACCATTTGACTTAGGTGAGATCTGGCACTTAACTTAGTGCATTGGGCTCTTCCATATGAGTACTAGATCATAATCGGTAGATGGTACCGGATCTTGACAGGGCACAAAAGGTGGTACCAGTTTGTGACAGAGCATGGTCGTCGGTACTAGACCATAACAGAGTGTGTTCGTTGGTACTGGATCACCATAGGTAAGATTTAGGACATGTTTGGTACCGGATCAAATAGTAGCAATCTTGGTGCACAGGTACTGGTTTACGACAGAGTTGGTACAAGAACGCTAGTCATCTAGGGGTCAAAGATCATATGACAAATCAAGCATAAGTACATGAAATATTTAATTCCTTGACTCAATAAACCACAAAATACATGGATTTACCATACTTTACCTTATGACCTTAATACTAGCAAGTGATAGCATTCTTGTCATTCACTCAAGCTTTAGATAGGTCCAAAAAGGTATAGGTGAAGAGTAAAATAGGGTAAAAAGAATGTCAATTCCAAGTCTCAACATTCCCCCATGCCAAAATCATTGCATGTCCTCATGCATTTGAAAACAAAACCCAACATTTCCAAAACTTCAGACTGTGTTCTTTACTTGGGTGAATCAATGATATTGATGGCTGAAGCCTCTTCTCTAAGCTCCCTTTTGATGACCCTAACATATTGTAGGAGTCTTAATACCTTCTTGAGCTTGTTATAGGTCTCCTCATGGTTGTCTTGAATTTGTTGGCGGGTTGCTTTCAACTGCTCATTTTCCTTTTTGATATATCTATCCAAGAGTTGATATTCCTTTACTTCATGTTGGAGTTCCTGATTTTGTTTTTGTAATTCCCAAATCCTTTTCTTCATTTGCTCTTTTGTCAAGTTCTTTGTTGATTCTGCCATTGTTGGTTGTGTGCACTCCCTTTCCTCGACTCCCTCCCTTATCCCACATAGAGTAATAGTGGCTTGATATTCAGTCAGACTAGGGATGTCATCTTGAATTGGTAGATCCTCATAAGGGGAGGTAAGGTCGATTGGATCTTCCTGTGTATGAGGACTAACTATTGTTTTTCCCTTCTTTGCCATGCCCCTTGTAGTTCTTTTACAAGGAGGTACTAGATCAAGAATGCTTGCAGGCTTCCTTTTCTTCCTCTCTAATTGTGAAGTGGTGACACGGGGTTGTGCCATAGACTGTTTACTCTTAATTTTTGAGCTATGCTTCCTTTTATTTATCATTTTCTGATGGTCCTCTTTCTCAACTGCCACCGTGGAAGTCTCCTCAACTACTTTGTTTTTACCTTTTAATTCAGAGCTTTTAGAAGTCTTGTTGATTGTGGAGGAGGACCCTACCTTTTCATGTTGGCTCTCTTCCCTAGATGATGGTGGAGTTGTTTTATCCTTCTTACTCTTTTTCTCTTGGGGTTCTTTACTTTTCTTTGGACCATGTTGGGTTTCCTCCACATATTTGTTTCCTGTGGGAAGGTGTTGTGTGATAATGGTTTTCCAACTAATCCTCTGTTTCCTAAGCTCATGCAAAACTAGCATTTTAATGAAACCTTGATGGTAGATGCTAGTATTTTCTATTTTGGAGATGGATTTAACACCCCTTACCATTTTATTAAAACTCATCCATAGAAAATAGGGAAAATCGATTTCAGGGCCTCCTTCAAAATGCAATAGGAGCCTAAGGTGATAAATGAAAGTCATGGCATACCTGCCTTCAGAGGTGACAAATTGTTGAAGACTGGTAATCATTGGGTGGTATTCTTCTTTGATGTAATTTCTAGGGATCCCTTTCTTCCAGTCGGGATGTTGATGATCTTCCTTCAATAATTGTTGGCACATATCTTTGTTAATTCCCACACCTTTGAAGTATTTATCTCTTCTGCTAGGCAGTCCCGTAACCTCCCTTACTGTTGCTTCATTAATTATCAGTTGTAGGTTGCCTATACGTGTCATCTCTCCATCATATCCTTGTATAAATTCCTGAGATATCTTCTCGTTCCAACCTGTAAACTTTTCTAGAAATGGTATCCACCCCAATCTGGCATATTTTTCTTAACATAATTGGTATTCCTCGGTTTCCCTATAAACTTGTAAAAATGGTTTGTGTATTGTAACAACCATCATTATAAGTTGAGAAAAGGGTTGGGTTGTAGCACAAGGGTGTAGTGAATTGATGGAGGGTTTGGTACTAGAAAGGAGCAGGCTCAGAACTAGAGAAAAACTCACGACAGGGAGAAGTATGGTGATGGTATTGCGAATGGTAAGTTTGAGTGGGGGTGTTGTAAGGAAAAATTACAACCAAAAGAGGCTTATCTACCCATTACTGTAATGATGAGGATAATACATCGGGTATCAGAGCATCATTTTAGAATAGGTGATTGGACGTTTGGGGGCTGAAATTAATGTTGGATCGTGGTTCAGGATATACGATAGGTTTGTGAATTTGCTTGAGGATGAAATATATTCGTGGGTTATCATTGCTATGCATGCTTCATATTTTGATATGATTTTTTTCTTTAACCATGTTCAAGGGCTATGAGAGGGTTAATTAGGTTTAGGCATATAGGTATGAGGGATAGGCACATGGGTTTAATACTAAGGTCGTAGGATTTAGTATAACTTTTCATATTTATTGTAGTTTTGTGAGCATAGGAAAATAAATACCATTTTACCTTTGCTTTCACCTTTGTGTGATCAATGCCCATAGTATGTGTGACTACTTGTAATTTGTCAAAATTCATCCTTTTAGACTGAAGCTTCTTGAAAACTTGGTACAGGAATGTCCTGTACTTCTGATGTGTGTATCTTCTTTTGTGCAGAGTGATCATTTGAGTCTGAAAAAGAGTTATGAAGGGGCTCTTTGACCCTCCCCCATGCTGAAGATATTGTATCTTTGTAGTCAATAAGATTCAACATTTGATATCATAATGGAGAAAAGATGACAAGAGTAAAAGGAATCAATCAATTTTTAGAAGTACAACTTATCACTAATCATATGATATCATGCAAAAAAAATTAAATTGCCCCTGTTGGAATGGATAATCAACAGAGGTAGCATTCAACAGTGAAATAGGGGAATACATATATGTTTGCATCTCATGCCAAAAAATGAAATTGCCCTTATTTTAATGGAATATTGACAGAGGTAGCATTCAACAGTGAAACAGGGGAATACATATATGTTTGCCAAAAGAACAGATCCCACCTAACTTGCTTCAGAGTTTTACTATCATTGGATGTTATAGATAAATTTCACAATACAGGTAGATTAGGTTCCCTAGTTAGGGCTCCACTCTTAAGAAGTTTCCTTCTTAGATAGTGTAGGCTTTAGATGTCAGACCGGTAAGTTGACTTAGGGTGATTCTCAAATGGACATTTGCTTGGAGAATTATATTGCTAATTCATCTGGGATTTTGTATCTCATGAGAGCCAATAATGACCTTTACTCTTTTTGTTTTAGATGGCGAAAAATGGATTTTTCAATCAAACAAATATAGATGAGACATGTTTCAACCAGAACCCACTTCCAGCAAGCCTATTCAGTACTTTGGTGGGGTAGTTGTGATAATTAGTGAGAGGTGCCTTCCCCAGGCAGAATGCCCCATTGCCAATAGGCATGTTCAGTCTCCTGATAGGGTTTGCCTAGTCATACCACAGACCGATACCCGCTGCTAACAGACCTGTTCAGTATCCCGACGGGTTAATCTCTTAAACCCTTTTTCCATCAGAGGCTTCTTATCCATAGTCACCTATTTTGGTTTGTATTAAAGAGTGCTTTGCACGGTGATAGGGGAGGCTCATCTGAAAACCTTTTTACAGGGTGAGATGGTATTGGGTTGGAAGGCATATACTCTTCTTTTGTATGTCTTTTAAAGATTCGTCTGAAGGAAAAATAAACTTTTATGCACATTATTTCTTTTAGAGTGATCCCGATGTATAATTTTGTCTGAAGTTGTCCATAAGAGAATGACCTAAAGTTTCCTTGGGGTACTAGTACATCCTCTTCCATAAAAGTTTTGGTAGTGTTCCCATGGTAGAGAGTGTTCATATACTCATATGTTACTCTTTAATAAGATAATCCAATGAATACTATTGAAATCTGGTTAGGGTGAGATAGTTTCTTATAGGCTAATATATTTTTCCTTTAAATCATGTTGAATACTGGGTAAAGGCAACTTCTAATATTTAAAGTGGATTATGGTTCTTTGAGCAATCATGGGTAAATATTGTGTCCCTATTTTTAGATTGTTTTTTAAGAAACAAAACCAAAAGAAATTAAAATACTTCTTAGCAACAGAACCAAAAGAAATTAAAATACTTCTTAGTAACAAAACCAAAAGAAATTAAAATACTTCTCAGCAACAGAACTAAAAGAAATTAAAATACTTCCCTTTAGTTGTCAACATAAGGGCTACTATTTGATAATTCTTTTGGTTTTGTGGTTCCATATTAAGTGGTTGTTGCATGTTTTCATATTTTAGATTTATTGACATAAGATTTTAAAATATGCTTTGTCAATATGTCTTGATAGTACTGCAGAAGGACAGATTCTGGTACTAGACTGGTACTGGACTGGTACTGGATCAGAACAGGATTTCTGGTACTGAAACAGAACAGAATATTGTTGATTCCTACAACTGATATTTAGCAAATTCATGAAGGATCAAATAGATTATTAAAAACTTGCTTACGAAAGAAAAGAAAATTTGCGAAAGTAAGACAAAAAGGAGGTAAAGGTCTTTTGTTACCTTCAGCTTATTATCAAAATTCGATCACACCTATGTACAAAAAGTTTCAAATAAACCAATAAATCAATGTGGGTCCGTAGGAGGATATCTTTCCTTACTAATCATATGCATGCCTGAATTCTTTAATATACGAGTCAGGAATTCTTCTTTGGACAGAGGTTTATTGTAAATTCGCAATCAGTGACCATTCACAAGTAGTGGTTTCTGTTTTTCATCAATTGTCTTGATCCTAATTGAAACATTATCATAGATAGTGTCAATTTCATAAGGTCCCATCCGATGGGTGGTTAACTTACCTTTGAAGTTCTTGAATCTGCTATCATACAATAGGGCCCAATCTCCTTGTTGAAAAAATTTCTTTTTGAGATACTTGTCATGCCGTTTTGTTCTCTGCTCTTGAATGAGCGTATTCCTTTGAAGTGATTCCTGCCTGGTTTCATCCAACTCATTAAGATGAAAGAGTCTTTATTGTTGGGCTTCATCCAAGTTCATGCCAACTTGTACTACAGTCCTAAAGGTTTTGATTTTAAATTCTATAGGGAGAAACACCTGCTTCCCATACACTAACTCATAGGGTGTATGTCCCATTGTATTCCTCTAGATGATTCTATAAGCCCATAAGGCTTCTAATAATTTGTCATCCCAATCCTTATGGTGTAGTTGTACTATTTTGGTAAGAATGGATTCAATAAATTTTTTGGTGGATTCTACTTTTCCATTTTCTTGTGGATGATAGGGTGTAGATTTCCTGTGTTTGATTTGGTACTATTCTGTAACATCTTTGACTATATGAGAGGTGAATTGGGTTCCCTGATCAGTCACAATTTTTGTCGGTACACCAAATCTAGTAAAGATATCATTAAAAAGGAAATCTACCACCGATTTTTCACTGGTAGCTGGTAAAGCCTTTGCTTCAACCCATTTAGTCACATAGTCAGTGCATACAAGTATATACCTTTTGTTTTTAGATGCAGGGTTAATGGGCCCTACAAAATATAATGCCCATTTCTCGAATGGTTCAATGACTACTTGGTCTTGAAGTAGCATTTGGTATCATGCAGTAGGCTTACCCATTCATTGACATTCATCACAATTGGATACATAGGTTTTAGCATCTCTGAAAATATGAGGTCAGTAGTAACCTGATTTCAGAACATTGTACGCAGTCCTTTTGTCTATGAAGTGTCCTCCACAGGGGCCATCATGGCAGGCTTGTAAAATATCATGAATTTCATCTCCCCTTACACATCTCCTGATTACCAAATCTGGTCCTGTTTTGTAGAGGCAATCATCCTGCCACATGTAATTTTCACTTGAATTACTTTTTGTTTTTCTCTAGGAGACAATTTATGAGGCATATTCCCTGTCACAAGATAGTTAGCGACATCTGCATACCATGGAGTGAATGTAGAAATAGAAAATAAATTTTCATCAGGAAAGGTATCTTCTATTGGTGCATTATCTCCCAGATGAATCATTCTAGATAAGAAATCAGCCACAAGATTATCTTTATCAAGTCTATCAATAATATTGATATTAAACTCTTGTAATAATAAAATCCATCTTGTAACTCTAGGATTTGTTACAGGTTTGTTCACTAAGAATCAGATGGATGAATGATCAATGTGTACAAAATCTTGATATCCAGTAATATAGTGTCTAAATTTATTGATAGCATGGACTACAACTAGCAATTCCTTTTCTGTGACCATATAATTAACTTCAGCTGGAGACAGGTTTTTACTGACAAAGTAAATAGCATAGGGCATTTGATTTTCTCTTTGTCCAAGTACTGGCCCAAGGGTTGTGTCTGAGGCATCAATACAGATATGAAAAGGAAGGGACCAATTTGGTCCTCTTAATACAGGGGTAGTTGACAATTTATGTTTTAAAATTTCAAAAGATATTTGGCATTCATCATCCCACTTAAATTCATCTTCTTTGGATAATAATTTAAACAAAGGGGTAGCTAGGCTTGTAAAATTCAGAATGAATCTTCTATAGTAGCCAGCATGTCCTAAAAAACTACGGACTTCATTTTGTGAGGAAGGTATTTTGATTTGTGTGATGATATAAATCTTTGTCGGATCGACTCTCATGCCAAAACGAGAAATGTGATGTCCCAAAACAATACCTTCAGTAAGAATCATTTTTTATTTTTCATTACTTAAGGAAAGGTTAGTTTCCTTACACCTAATCAAGACTTTTTCTAAATTGGCCAATGCTTCTTGGAAGTCTTGTCCATGGACTGTAAAGTCAACCATGTAGACTTCCACACAATCATTGGTCAAGTTAGAGAAAATAGCTAGTACAACTCTTTGAAAAGTGGAAGGGGCATTGCAAAGTCCGAAAGGGAGCACCATATAAGCATATGTTCCCCAAGGGCAGGTGAAAGTGGTATTTCCTGGTCTTCAGGTGCTATTTGTATCTGGTTGTAACCACTAAACCCATCCAAGAATGAAAAATTCTTCTTTCCGGACAGGGTATCCATCACCTGGTCAATAAATGGTAAGGGAAAGCAATCCCTATGGGTGGCTTTGTTTAACTCTCGAAAGACTACACATATCCTCCACTAACCATTTTTCTTGGGAACTATGACAAGTGGAGATACCCATTGACTATCTGAAATGGGGTATATGAGATTGGCTCGGAGGAGTTTTTGCAATTCCTCTTTTACAATATCTTTAAGGGGTGGATTCATCCTTCGCTGAGGCTGTCTGACTGGTCTGATTTTGTCATTAGTGTAGATATGATTTGTGCATGTGTCAGGGTGAATTCCTTTCATGTCTGCATAATCCCATGTAAAAGCATCAAATTGTCTTTGGAGCATTTCAATCACTTGTGTCTTTTTTTCTTGTTCCAAACTAGAGTTGATATACAAAGGTTTTCCTGGGATAATGTCAACAAGTTCAGTAGTTTCTTCCTTATCTGAGGAGGCTGGTGATAAAGTGTATAATTGAGTGATATCAGGGTGCCAAGTTTGTTGAAATTCGGAACTAAAAATATGTGACAATTCTGCAAAATACCCTGGGTATTCAATGCAGTTTGTGTCAGCCAAAAAAAAGCTTAAGACTTGTTCATCTGATTTTTCTTGTATTCCTCTTACTTGTTCAAGTGTTAATAGAGGTTTGATGCAATCTTCCTCTCCATAAGGGTTTTCTAACCAAATAGGTATTTCCTGTGCTGGTTGGGCAGGAGGGAAGAGAACAAGTTTTTGGCTATGTGTTCCATTGGATATAGTCATCTCACCAGACTAACAGCTGATAAAGGCATCTGTTGTGGCCAACCAAGGGAACCCAAGAACCACAGGGTGTCCTAGTTTGGAGTATGATTTAGAATAGATGACTAAAAAGTCTACTAGATATTCCCAAGAAGCTAGGGTGACTGTGACATCATCTAGACTCCCTGCAGGGCTAATGACTGACTTATCTGCCAACTCGATCATGGTTTGGGTTGGTCTGAGCTGATTGATTTGAAGCTTCTGCATAGTGTCAAAAGGCATTACATTAATAGCTGTACCCAAATCAATGAGTGTGTTTGGTAGATAAATTCCATTAATTTCAATAGTGACAACCGGGTTTCCAGGATCATTATACTTGTATGGCATTTTAGAAATGAATTCAAATAATTGTCCCACTACCTGAACAAGAGGAGGTCCCTTCTTCTTCCTTCCCAGTTTCTTAATGCAAAGATCCCTTATAATTTTGGTGTAAATAGGGATATCCTTAATAGCTTGTAGCAGAGGTATTTTTAAGCACACATTTCGTAATTCATCTTCTATATCTCTGTGCAAGGGTGGGTCAGGTTTCTTCACTAACAATCTTTCAGGGTAAGGTGGAAGATTAATTTGTTGGGGTACTCGTACAGACTGAGAAGTGATTGGGATAGGAGGAGAGGCCTCTTCTTCTACAGGGGTGGTTTGAATGTTTTCTTCCTCAAAATGATTATCATTTTCTTCCTGAATTATTATTGTAGGATTTGATTGGTTTACAACTTTCCCAGATCGTAGTTGGATTTCATAGGTGGGAAAGGTTTGAGATTCCATTTTCTGTATAGGGTAGGTGGGTTGATTATTGGGGTTAGGGATTGGCTGGGCAGGGATTGTTGTTGGTCTCGAAGGATTGGGGGCAGCTTGGTTTTTTTGTTGTTGATTGGGATTTATAGATACTTGTTGCTACTGATTAGGATTCAAGGGGGTTATAAATTGTTGTTGTATAGGAGGTGGGAGTAAATCTTGCATCTGTGGTGGGTTGAATCTAGGTAGTAATTGGGAAATGTTTACAGGGTACTATGGATATGTAGGGTAAGAGGTATTTCCATACATAGGTCCCCTCCAACCTTGTTGCCAAGGCTAAGTTTGTTGAGGTGTCCATTGTGGATAAGTCATTGGGGAAGGACCCCATTGTTGTTGTTGATATTGTGTATTAGGATCATAAAATGTATTGGGATTTTGGGCTCTCCAAGGTCTTCTAGAAGGGTATGAATGTTCTTGTGAGACTCCTCCTCCCCTATACATGGCTTGTAATTCAAGCAAGGTTGGACACTCAGATGTGGGGTGTTTTAGAGTACAAAGACCACATATTTCTATGACATTTAATGGGCATTCTTTCTCATTATTGTGCTTCTTTTGGCATCTATGACAAAATATTGCTAAAGCATCTTCTTCTTGTCTCTTTTTTAGTTTCAGAGTATCTAATTGGTTAATTGTTGTGCTCAGGATGTCTATTTTAAAGTTTTCCAATAAGTTTCCTAACTCAGTTCTAGTGATAGTCCCTAAACTTTGTTTTGTATTTCTGTTATCCTTTGCCTGTTTTAGCTTGTCCTCTTGAGTATCTCCTACAGTAATCTGCAATTTCTGCAAAAGGTTTCTGGTGTACATCTCCTGAACTCAACAAATTTAAAAATTCTATGCAATCATCCCTAAGACCTTTCAAGAATACAATTCTTACTACAACTGGGTCTGAGGTGAATAGTTTTGACTTTTGATAGTTGTATAAGAACCTTTCTAAGTAGTCTTCGAGACTTCCATCTTTTGTTTGATGCATTTTAAAAATGTCATTTTAACATTATCCTTACAATAGTCTTGGTATTTTCGTAAAAATGTATCTTTCATTTGATCCCAAGAAAGGATTGTGTTTTCTCCTAAGCTCATGAACCATCTTAAGGATGAATCTTTCATTGTAGCAAGAAAAAGATTAATTTTTTGGGCATTGTCTAAGTAGTTATAGCTTCTACATAATATGTCAAACTCAAATAAAAATAAAGATGGATATTCAGTTGACATACCTCTAAAAGTAGGTAATGATGATAGTGGGATATTCTTCATGCTGACGTTTCTGGAAATATCCAATATTGGAAACCCAAAGGTCTTAGTCTCTATAGCTACATTTCCTTCTTCTTCCGCCATTCTACTGATCGATGGTTCAGAAACTGGATTTTTTGTGTCTCCCAAATGTTCAACAGACTCACGTTCTGCCTGTCCCAATACTGATTCTTCCATTTTAGGTTCTCCTTCTGGAGCCTCGCTGGATCCCCTTGAATTTTCTGTTGGTGGAATTTTTCATGCACCAGTGTCAGTTGGATTAGTGGGGGGGTTTGTTTTTAATCTTTGGAGCTTACAAATCTACCCTTGTTATCTTTATATCTATGCATAAAATGGAAATTTGATTTTTTTAGCTGAATTGAAATCCTAATTCTATATAGAAGGTAAGAAGGAAACCTGGCTTCCGAGAACCCCACTCTAGTGGCCGCGTGGCTCTTCAATCATGTCTTAAACATTTTAACCTCCTCCCTCAAGAAGCCTTTTAAAACATTAAAATTTATGCAAACAATCTAAGCTAAAAATTACTTCCTACCGTTTGCAACTCCCTAGAAACGGCGCCAAAATGTTGTGGTACTTATATGTCTAATATAATGAACTCATTAATTATCAATCCAGGATTTGTAATCAACAGAGTTACAAGACACCAGTAAGAAGGGTAATTCCTAATGTCCTAATGTCACGAGTATAGAATTAAACTAGATTATGCAAGCTAGAAACAAATCAAAATAGAAAACTACAATGTACTTTGGTTGTCTTTCATAGAGAGGCTATCTATTCCATTATGGAACATGCAAGTATGAGATGGAATTGGTTGATAGATCAACTCTGTGGAATTGGTTGATAGATCAACTCTGATGTCTGACCCAGAAACTAATTATGCAATCCACACTTTCTGAAAGGAAATCACACATCACTCAGCATAGCATAGGTAGTTCAACAGTGAATATGTTGGTTCTGTTGTGGTTCACAATGAACTTCACTAAGTCTTCTCCAAGTAGTTTTGACTATTGCTACCAACAACTATTATTACTCAAGGAAACCAAACTCATGAGAACAGAAATAGAGTACATGTAAAAACAGAGTAATTAAAGATCTAATCAATTATAAAATGGAAATCTTAATCTAAACTGTACTGCTATCATCAAACAGAGTTAAAAATTTAACTAATTCAATGTTTAGACTATTGAAAACAAACACTAATGCTAATCTACAAAGAGGCTAACCTATGTTGGGCGGTGGGCCCTTGCTGCTTCAACAGGTCATCTGTTGAAGTCTATAGGAAGATTTCTTCTAATGCACACATTACTCTCACTCACACTTCAACACATAAAATCAAAATTCTCTTTAACAGCTCAACTCATTCTCAATCATAGATAATCAGAATATGGGAATGAAACGCCTTTTCATTAATCTTTACTCAGAAATGTTCTATATTATCATACGCTGCTTACACATTGATAACATGCTAACTCTCCTCTCTTCTACCATCCTTGCCACGTCTATTTAATAGTCTGCATCGTGAAACACAAGGAGGTGAAGGGATTTGCAAATCAATCAGTTGTTTAAGTTTATCATTCGGTTACATCTTTAGCATCATCCTCATGACATGAAGTGCATGAGGATGAGGAAATTAATAAACTGTCCTTATCATAGCAAATAGATGCCCACCATTTGACTTAGGCGAGATCTGGTGCTTAACTTAGTGCATTGGGCTCTTCCATATGAGTACTGGATCGTAACAAGCAAATGGTACCAGATCTCGATAGGCCGCAAAAGGAGGTACCAGATCGTGACAGAGCATGGCCGTTGGTACTCGACCATAATAGAGTGTGTTTGTTGGTACTAGATCACCACAGGTAAGATTTAGGACGTGTTTGGTACCGGATCAGACAACAACAATCTTGGTGTGCAGGTACCAAATTATGACAGAGCTGGTACAGGAACGCTAGTCATCTAGGGGTCAAAGATCATATGACAAATCGATCATTAGTACATGAAATATTTAATTCCTTAACTCAATAAACCACAAAATACATGAATTAACCATACTTTACCTTATGACCTTAATACTGGCAAGTGATAGCATTCTTGTCATTCACTCAAGCTTTAGATAGGTCCAAAAAGGTATAGGTGAAGAGTAAAATAGGGTAATAAGAATGTCAATTCCAAGTCTCAATAATGAGGCTCCCGATACTGCGGTGGGCCCAAGGATTCAATATTTAATTCTGAGAGAAGAGAGGGAGTCTCTTTTCAACACCAACAGGAGGCTCAACTGGTGTGATCGATTTGATGCTCAATATGGAGTGAATTCTCCTAGGATATCAGGGTTGAGAGTGGTTGTTAGGAGAAGATCTTTTGGTTCAAGTTATGTGCAGGTATTGGGGATGGCTCCAGGTTCAGACGGATCTCCTACTGCGAATAATGTGATGGGACGGAATGATGGTGATGGAAGTGAGTACATCCCTCGCTAAGAGGAAGTGTTATATTTTATAGCTTCGGAGGTACTCTAGATGTTTGACTTGTATGTGGAAGTAACCTTCTATTTGCACTACTAGACACTTGACTTTGTAATGCATTTTTATAAAGTTGTAATAAAGTGGTTCTTTTATATAAGTAACTTTTTAATAAAGTGTACCTTCTAATATTAAAGTGACTTATGTTATAAAGTGAAATTGTACTTTAATATTTTAAGTGATTTATTTTGGAGGGAATGCATCATATCCCCTAATTATGTAAAGGCAAGATTAGATCTTGGGCTTTGGATTTAGGGATTGGCAAGGTGAAAGGTCATTTTTGAATTATAAGAGAATGCATTGGATAGTGTGCAAGAAAAACAATGAGAAGAATAGATTGATAGATTTTTGAGAGAGCTTGAGAGAGGAAAGGGCAGCAGGTTGGGTGTGTTTCCCAAGAGATATTCGACACATTTCCCAAGGAAATTTTCTGTTTTGAAGTTGTTGATATTTATTGTTGTGTGGAAGGTCATACTGTACAGATCTGTATAGTTTGTACAATAGGGAGGAGGGAACGGTTTTTAAGGAAGCTTGTGGGCACACAAATCAATATTTTTTTGAAATTCCTTTTTGTATAAAGGGATCGTGTAGATTAAACTATACAACATATTGTGGGCACATATTTTGAGGTGTTTTTTTCTGGGTGGGTCATACAAAAGTATGGATTTGACACATTTTCCAAGTCCGGAAGTTTGGAGGTACTGTTTGGGTGTTGTAAGTGGTTTTCTCTTGGGTGTAAATGTAATCTTGCTGCTGATATAACTTTCCTGGAGATAATAAAATCTCTCTCTCTTTGGGTTTCCCCACATTTGGATTTTCCCTGGGTGGTTTCCTAAATTTATGAGTTTTACATAGATGTGTAATTGTTGTTCATTGTGTTTATTCCATTGCAAAAGTGCTTGGCAATGTGTATTTATGCTCATAATATTTTCTTAATGTGGGTTTATACATTTTAGAGTTAATAGATGACAGTTATCTCTAGGTTTCTAAGTGTATGACAGAATTTAGTGCACGTTGATTTTGTCATTAAATTTATATAGAGTGTATATTTCAACAATTGTTAATAGACAGTGTCTTCAACACAGTTTAAACATTGGAAGGTAGATTCTGGAGAAATGGGTGGAAAAATGGTGCTCTCCACAAATTAAGCTCCCTTATTTGATGGAACAAACTACTCTTCATGGAGGGAAGGAATTTAACTATATTTGAAGTCAAGAGGATTTGGTGTTTGGGATTCAATAGTATCTAAACCTTGTTACTCAAATACCTCAAAGAACAAAACCAAATATGCAAAAGAAGCAAAGAAAAATAATTCAATAGAATTAAAGGAAATCCAGAATGGACTGTCAGACCAAGTCAAAGAAAATATGGGACATTGTACCTCTTCTAAAGTGTTATGGCTCCAACTAGAGAATTCTTATCAAAATAAAGAACAAAACAAAGAAATGGAGAATTACAATCAATATATATGGCACATACCCCCCTTCTCTCCTAAGGGTCGTGTGACCTCCCGGTCTAGGATCGATCAAAAAACTGTGATAGCTTGGATCGAATTTTACATCAATTTATTTTGATAACTAACTAATTTCATAACACAGTAATGAAATAACAGTAACTTCCGTAATATTCAAGGAATTTTACTAATTTAACTCATTTGCATGCAATTTTCGTCAATATAATAAGATTTAATAAAAAATTAATTCCAAACAATGCATAATTCTTACCTGAACCTGATGCTACTGTTTTCTTGCCGCTTTCTTCCTTCCCGCTCCTTTAGAACACAACCCAAAACTGACCTCCCTGCCGACTAGTTAGCTCCTAGCCCTAGGATATCAACGGATATCCTAGACCTCCGAGCCCAAAACCCCCAGCAACCCCCGGTGCACTGTGTAAATTCCACTCCAAGTTTCACTCTGGTAATTCTCCGCTCTCCCTCCAATTCATCCCCAACTCCCGTAACATAATCCCCCCATCCAACTCCTTTCCTTCCTTATCCCTCCTTCACTGACACTCCTCCTCCATTAACTCCCTACCTAACTCCTTTATTACCCTTATCCATTCCCATTAATTCTTTTATCTCCTCGGAATTCGTATGTTATCCCTTCTTGTATACGCAACTTAATTTAATGTTATATTTTATTCTCCACCTTTTATTTAATACTTAATTAATTAATGAATTAATTAATACTTAAGTGAATCATTAACCATCATGACTAACTCATTAAAATAATCAATTAGAAATGTTATTTTAAGACATAAATATAGTTTAGCTAATCTTTTAGGATTATACTATTAAATTAATTATACTTAATAATCAAGGGTCGTTACATACACCCACCCTTCAGGAAACTTCGTCCCGAAGTTAAGGTATCTTATGGTACAAAGAACAAGAACATGGTTCACACATTCATAACAAGTAACCAACATTATTAGTAAGTAAGTCAAGAAAACTCATACATACTAGTGTATATGTACAAGAAATGTATGTGTATCTAGTACATACAATGCTCGTACATGTACTAATAATCAAACTGTCATCCTTTAGTATTGTATGTATGCATCCAATCCAGTCAGCAATACTAGTCTTTTAAAAAGATAACAATCAATTAATTGTGTGAGAATTTGTTTAATCACAATTGTCTGGTTCAATAATTTAGTTTTAAACAATGGTGGTTAGTTACATAATGATGAATATTCATTTATACACATTTTTCTTCATCAAATCCCACCACAAGACAGATCTCCATATAGTCTCAACTATTCTACTCATCCTTCCTCCCTAACCTACTTCCAACTCCATTCCTATCTGTCCTCTGCTAGACTATCTTGG
>ML778662.1:608894-670446 GCA_009831015.1 Picea engelmannii | reverse complement strand
GCGTGAATCCATGGTTCACATTGGATTCTGGACCCCCCCGCCCGTTCTTCCTTTAACGGAGGGGGGGGGGTCCGAAATTGGTTATAACCTGGGCGCACATCTGGACGGCCCAGAACAAAGCGCGTGAATCCACAGTTCACATTGGATTCCAGACCCCCCCGCCCGTTCTGCCTTTAACGGAAGGGGGGGGTCCGGAATTGGTTATAACCTGGGCGCACATCTGGACGACCCAAAACAAAGCGCTCAAATCTACGGTTCACATTAAATTTCGGACCCCCCCCCTTCGTTCTTCCTTTAATGGAGGGGGGGCGGTCCGGAATCGGTATTAAGGAGCGCGCTAAGATCTGTGGTCAGGAAACTAGCGCATAGATCAACGGATCAAAATGGATTTCGGACCCCCCCTGGTGTCCTACCTTTAACCAAAGGGGGGGGGGGTCCGGAAAAGATATTTCCTTCGGTGGGCCCCTGCTCATACGTGGCGTCGGTTTATTGGTTTTCATGTCCCATCCTTCACATGCTCTCTAACAGCCCGTCACTCATGGATTCCATTCTCCACTAAGTCCACTTGTCCCACTTGTTACCGGTTTGAGTCCCATCCCATAATTGCTGTCAGTCCCTATTGTCAGGCCTTTATCCTTCCCATTCTTGATCAGCCCCTTTTGGCGACTTTTACCTCCAATCACCAGCCTCCACATCACCCTTCCATATACTTTGGCCACCGTCACCTGCCAACTCATCCCAAGTGGCCCATTGTCAATTAATAACTGGGCAATATACTTGTTGTCATGCTGACCGTCTTCCTGCGTCCAACCGACCCATTTTTGAATAAAACTACCGTTCTCCCTGTTCATTCGTTATTCGTCCATCGCGCCAGAAACCTCTTATTCTTCCATTGCTTCCACATCGCCTTCACCTACAGTCCAGTTGACCCCACTAACGTATTTTCTATTTGCAGGTACAGTAGCTGAAATGGTGTCAAAGTCTAGACAAGCGTAAGAAGAAGAAAGTCATTTTCTTCCTCCTCCGGTTGACCTGGATAAAATTCCCTTGGTCGATAAAGATCGTTTGATAGCGGATACTATATGTAGTTTCGACTTCTCTGATATGCAGTCATGGCTCTGGGAGGTGTTCCTAGACCAGAGTGACGAGATTGGACTCTGGGAGTCCAATTTGCCCCCGTATCTATTTCCCCAGATTCATCATTTCCCAGAATTCGCCCTCAAATTCCAAGCCCATTATGTCCTCGACCAGAAAGACATTGTTTCTTCATCTGGAGACGTCCTCTTCTTCATCACCCCTGAAGATATTGACCAGATGATGCAGATAACCCGTGTTGAATCTGCGTCCCCATTCAACTTAGAAGTCCTCACTGAACTATACCAGAAAATGACATTCCCTCAGAGAGCTCAGATCTTCGAGCTTTTTCTCCCCACTTCCGCTCCACTCCCTTCCACTAATCCCCCCTACCCTTCTTCTATTTTCTCTACCAAAGGAAATCAAATCATCTCTTCCCTGTGTGCCCTGCTTGGTTACTATTCTGATCAATGGGAAGATGAACCCATCCTGGGATTTCTATCCATCTTCTCAAACGATGAACAGCCGACCACGCAGTTCAACTACAGCACTTTCCTAGCCAATAGCATCCATGAACAATTTTTGAACTTCGCCACAGAAGGCATGTTCAGGTATTCATCCATTCTGTCTTACATGTTCATCTATTTCCAAGCCGACAGGTTCAATTTCTCCATGCAGAAGATGGACACCGACGGGAGGCCCCAGCCAGTCACAACATGGACTTCTCTTCTGAAACACAATTCTGTCGAATACGACTTCACAGCGTTCATTGACCAGTGTTACCACCCTGTGGTAAGTATGTTGAGTGGCATGCCTGAGCCACGAATAAATGATGAAGTCCGGAGAATTATACATCTCTCGGACAATGCAAAGACAGGAGACTAGTACTTGTATCAGAATCACTCAGAGATCCGAGTTTACGGGTGCGAATTGGCACCTTACAAGCTATCGAGATATATACCGGTAAGAATTTTTGCATTGGAATATATTAGACAAATAATGAATTCTGATGATATTCACTTTGTTTCCTTTAAGAAGAAGCAACAATTGCGGATCAAAGGGCAGATTGGCTCTTTCATCTGCAATAGTAGAGGCGCAGGTGATGAAGCAGACAAAATGTTAAGGGATATGAAATTCCTTACAAGTTTCACCTGGCATTATGATCCCTGCGGGATCATTTCTGAACTGAGAGTGAAAAATAAAAATGTCCCATATGCGCATGAGCCTAAGCCAGAAATCGAGAGATTTTCAAATCAAATAGAATGGGAGCCCGATACGTTGGTGGACGTGGAATCACCTGTTGAGGTGGAAAAGCAGGTGCCCTCGACAGGTGCGCCACCCACCACCACACCTCAGAATCCCAAGGAAAAGAGGCCCCGACAGGAATCATCTCCTCCTGTAACTGAGGTGTCATCAGAGGAGTTTAAGATGCACGCCAAAAGGCCAAAAACGGTTTCAACGATAAGCACGATAGTAGAACAAGAGGTCACAGCCACCACAGTGGCCACCACAGTGGCCACCACAGGGGTCAAGCCAGCTAGTCTACCTTTCGACTCGAGTCAACACAAGGAAATAACAAAAGCATTGATATCCATCGATTCTCCCTTAGATACTCAGCCGAGTAAGACTGGGCCCAAGTTGGGCATTTTTGAAAAGTATGATTTGATTAAGAAGAAAAACCAGACTCTTACTACCAGCACTTATGCCCAGTTTCAGAAGCAGTCGTCCATAGCTCAGCACAGGCTTCTTTCGGCATTTGACACAGAAAAAGGTAGGATGCATATGGCTTACCTCCAAGCACAAGTGCCAGATCCCAAGGTTATATCAGATTATAAAAGGGCCACATTTGAGTTTCAGGCTAAATACGTGCATCCAACAGATCAGATGGATCTGTACAAGCAAACTGGCGAGATGGTTTTCCACACTTTGGCCCACGCTACAGCTTCTGCATCAAAATTTCGGGTAGCTTTGAGCAATGCCCAGACCCAATTGAAGCTGGAGAAAATATCATCTTTCGCAAAAGACAAAAAAATCAAGACGTTGGAGGAGCTGGTCCTCAAGATCGGTTACGACCCTGCGAATGTCAAGGATGCTGAAGAGATGATCAAAAATAAAAACGCTGACATCGCATCCTTAAGAAAACAGCTAAATCTCCCTCCAACTGAGGACCCCCAGGCAAAGGAGATAGCCGAAAAGGAAGGGGAAAAGGATGAGATGTTAAAATTACTCATGGAGCATAATGCTCAGCTAAAGGAGGTGGAGGCAGAGATGGAAAGACTGCTAAAAGAGAGAGATCAGGAAAAGACAATGGAAGGCATCCCATTAAGTGCTATCCCGATTGTAGGATTGAGCACAGCAACAGTGACAGCCATTCCATCAGCGGCATCAATGCCACTGCCAGAGGGAACAACAGACTTGGCCAAGTCTATGGAGAGAATGAACCTACAGGAGTCAGAAATCAGCAAGCTTAAGAAGGAAGTGGAGAATCTCCAAGAGCTAAAGACTTCTTTCCAGACAAGTCTATCCAAAGAGAAACAGGTGAATGAGCAAATCAAGAAGGAGTTACAGCAGCTCCAGAAACAGACAATGGCAGGAAAGACTTTGGCAGAGGTGAAAGAGATTGTGTGGACAGATATTTCCAAGTCCATGAACGAAATCTGGCCAATGGTTCAAATCATGTTTGAACAAAATGAGTTTCTCAAGAGGAGTAAGCAAGCTGTCGAGAAAATCAGAATGGAATTGGGAGACATGCCAGCCCAAGCGAATGAAATCATAAGGTTCCTGAATTCAAAGACCAGGGAGGAACTAGAAGAATTAAAGGTTGAGGATAGGACAAAAACCATACTTGAAGTCAAAAGGGTTTTGACCAAAAGGGGTCTCATGCTTCAGCTTGAGGAGAAGATTCAAGTCATGGATCAGGGAGTGCAGAATTTTTTCAATAAGATAGATGCTCTCCAAAGAAAGGGCCTTCCTGGCCTGAAGGTCATTAACGACAAGTTAATGACACTCCCTGATTACAAGAAAAGGTTGACTGAAGTGTCTAAGGACAATTCCAAGTTTGCAGGGATACAGGGAAGCATCATAGGAAAAGCATTCATGGATGCCTTGCAGTTGGATATTAGTATCCAACATGAGATCAAACACATATTCATCATCAAGCCTACATTTGCTAAATATACAGACATGGATGAAGTGTATCGGAGATTGCTTAAAGTCACAGTGCCAGGTCATATCATATGGGAAGAGCTGTGTGATCTACTAGATTAGCAGATGAGCTGTCACCATCCAGTCACCGGTCCAGTCAGAAGAGATTGCAAAAGCACCTCGCCAACGGCCTACCCCAGAAATTTCCGCATGCAGTTGCAATGAGTCATCAAACAGTTTTTGATCAGTTAAAGTAGTTAGACTAAAAATAGAATGAGCACGTCCTAATCAGTTATGACATGAACGTTTGTAATTTGAATTATAAATACTTCAACTCTCGAAGTATTGGGTTGTTGTTCCGCACACCCTATTGCTATCAAACTGTATCATTTTTTAGGAGATCCACCATTAATAAAGAAGAGGCACTTTACAGGATTCTTGTGTATGTTCACTGGTGATGTGATTTCTTAAGTTAAATGTTTTTCTTTCTCTGTAATCATTTTGTTTTCTAGGACTAATCTTTAAGAATAACGTTAAGTTGCAGGATTTATCTTGGATACCCTGTTTCCGATTCTAAGGATTTTCATGTTCATCTTCTAATACCTTCAATTAAGAAATTCTTAACTGCTTGTTAGTTGAAGTTATTTTTCTTATCTTTTCCTCTCTCCATCATTTTAATTACTAAAAGATCCAGTGAATGTATTATCTCGCCCTGTGAAGTTCTTTTTCGACATTTCTGGTTGTATCTGTTATTTGATGAAACACGGACCCCATAGCCCAATGGATGTGTAGACTGTCTCAACCAATTTAGAAACCACTTTTACAACAAAACATACTCGTGCCTTTACCTAGCCTAATATCTGAAATCAAAAACAAAGCTAGATCATATAGAGAGATCCCTCTCTGAAGCTGGAAGGGCTAGATCCCAGCTTTAAAAGCGGTTGGTTAAGGTTACCTTTGTAGATTTATTCTTTTTCAACCTCTAGGAAATTTACCAAGTGCTAACACCTTCCAACCATGCTTCCGCGCGTTCACTGGCGCGACCTCCGGCAAACTCCGGAAGTTTGATCTTCTGCAATTCCCACGTGATGTCTTCAGGTGGAGGTCCTCCCCCTGAATCTCTTGACGCTTATGGATTACCCGTTCCAGACGGTGGGGGTTCCACTTCAGTCCCTGCCGGTTGTCACCCCTTTAAAGTCTCATTGATGGCTTCCAACGAGCGCAGTATGAGGGCAAGTTCGGGTGATGGTGGTGGTGGCGCTGGTGGTGTTGGAGGTGCTTGCGACGACACTCCCCTACCTCGACTCCCTCGAGTCCTGACCATCCTGTGTGCTTTGACCTGCATCAACCAAAGTTGTCAGGGTGAGTTCCAGGATGTTTTATATTGGTGCTACTAAACTTTAGAAATGGGGTTAGGCGTAAGTTTTCATTACTTGTCTGTAAACAGACATTACTCCATTAGGGGATTGGCTAGGTTAGGGTTAGGTTTAAGTATCTAAGCTTCGTTTCTTCGCCCCTACAAAAATAACTATTGGTTCCTTTTCCCTGTGGCTATGATAGCTTTGCGCCTTATTCGCCACTTCTTAGGCTTATGCTCCTAATGAATATGCCGCCTCCTTCCCGCTTGTCCTAGTCTGAGCCCTTTCAATTTATGCTTACAACTTGATTAAAAATGACCCCCGTCCTTATGTTTATTAATTTACGTCGATATGCGTACACCCGCACTATGTACCTTTCGACGTTATTGTTCTTCTTAAGACGTCGCGTTGAGCACATACATCCCTTTGTGGGCTCCTCCATTTACATATTTGGTGCTTGATAGCTTGGCATGTGACCTGTATGGCTCTAAAAGGTGCTTGATAGCTTGGCATGTGGTCTTGGGTATGACAGTTAAAGTATTTAAATGTTAAATTAATTGTAAAAGAAACAACGCATGGTGCGTTGGTAGGGTGGATTTTGTAAAGACTCGACCGGTGGGTAGGTTCGGGGTTCAAATCTCACGGACTCCATTTAAATTTATACCTAGCCCTATATTACTCAAACTTAACTAATATTTTATTAAACTCATTACTTAACTTAACTAATTAGTTAATTAACTTAACTTAACTAATTAGTTAATTAACTTAACTTAACTTAGTTAATTAGTTTAATAGTTTAATTATTGTTACTTAATTTATCGATTAAACTTTATTAATTTCCTAAATTTATCATTTATTAGTTTATTAATATTTATTTCTATATGGTATTTATTTATTATATTTTTTTTTGAAATTTATATCGTAAATAAAGAGAAATAAATACTATTATTTGCTAAATAATTAAAATAAACTGGACTTACCCAGCTACGTGCATTTTGCATGCGCTCCACGTGTTAGTCCCACTTATTTCTGAAAATAATAAAAAAAGACCTTTTTAACCCTAACTTTACTATTCCTCTTTCATTTGTTGTGGCTGTACGAGGAGGCGTGAGGGAGCATGGCCGCCATGGTTAACACTCTCCTTGATACTACCTGCAACGGGTGGGTGAATCTGCAGGCTTCTACATCAAGTGAATTTGGAGAGGAACTGTAATTGTTATTATTTACGTTTTCTTTCATAGCTACAATTTTCCTTTCATAACAATAGTTTTTAGTTTTCCCTGCGTCCTTCAATTCAAGAAGAAATAGGCAAGTATAGAGATAGAGTTGTACATATACATTTGATGTAATTTGAGTGTCAGGTTTGTGTCCACAAACAACAAGGTTTATTGGGTTGTCTCCTTACAAATTTGGTGATGGTTTCAGGACTCAGGCCAAACCGAGACATGGGCGGAGCAGCAGCAGCAGCAAAACCTATGTCAAGAATAACCGTATGCAGGGCGCAGGAGTAGAAGCCATATCTTTTGAGCCAATGTCTTTTGGTGTTCTGAAAAAAAAATGTAAGGAGTGTATGATTTATATTTATCTATTTGAGAGGGATTGTACCATTCGTTCATCTCTTTGGTAGTGTGGCCGAGTAATTTTTTTTTTAGAGTCTCTTATGGTTATGGTCCTCCACAAGTTGCATCTTCAAGCTGAAATTGTGCAGGCCGGTAGATTTACATGGTTCTGAAGGGTGTTTGAAAGTAGTATTCAGTGAGGTGATTTTCCATGTCAAAACATTATACGAGAGGTTGGTTATTTATTCATCTGTTTGGTAGTGTCGTTGATTAGTTTTTTTTTTGTATATTTCAGACAATTATATAAGATAAACTAACTTTTCTGAGGAGGTATGGCATGGGCGCTAACTCAGGCCCCAGTCTCCAAGGAAGTATGGGTGCTACACTGCCACTAGGAATCAACTTTGCAAGCTCAGGAAGTTATGGCGGCCCTCTTCAGCAAGGAGATTAACTTACCATGATTCATTTGGAAATCCATAGAGGCACAAGTTCCCCTTGTTTGGGTCGCCCTATAGATAAAACTCCTCCACATCTCTTGTGAGCGCTGTTATCAATCCATTTTTGCAGCTCTTGAAGTCTTTAAATACTCCTTCCACAATATTTGCATTCGCCTCCAGGAAAGTCCGCATTGATTCCACTAGCCTTAGGGTCTCATTGGGTATTATATCCCCTGGGTCTAAGAACAAACAACCAGCATTCATGGAAACCCTAGTCCGCTTAACACGTCCACTTCGTGGAAACCCTAATCTCTGGAATTTGTTGTGTTAACCGTTGGAGAAGGTAAAACGTAGACATGGACCAAGCAACCATAGTGAGAGACGAACTAACTATTGGCATTCCAAATACCATTGGCATTGAACATTTCTTGTGCAACAAATCTTGGATTGTGCAACAAATCTTGGATTGTGCAACAAAACAACTACAGAGAGTAACGTCCAGCCCATTCTGGTCAATGTGCTTTCTCTGCTTTCTCTCTCATCAAACCCCATGCTGGACTTCTCGTATCCTTTCAACACTTGTCCTCTTGCTTCTCTTCATTTGCTATCCCCCAACAGTCCACACCACTTCCCTGGTATTCCATTGTCCCTTTGCTAGCTCCTGGACCTGCTCAGACAAAGCTTGCTACTGGGTTGAACTCGCGCCCCACATTTCATTCGTGTAGTTCAGGTGGGAACCTCCAGAATTGGGGGGAGCATGGTACAAAAGGTAAATAGCAGTTCAGGAGGGAGTAGGGCCGCCTATACCTCGAAACATGCGTCTCTCATTTGGGGGGATTTCGTTTCCCAAACAGAGATGGAATAACTGGCTGGCAGGAACAGACCTCGGTTGTTGTGCTTTTAGGGTTAATGCCAAATCTACCATATAGAGAATTCATAAGGATCTTGTACACATAGGACATGGCCTCATTACCTGATATCCTTGCCTCTAACCTGCTCACTCTTTATCCCCCAACAGTCGTCATCTCTTCACGCATTTACAAATGTTTTCAAACAGGGTAGGCTGAAAACGTTTTTAATGCTTCTGGGTCAAAGGTGAAAAACAATTAGCGAGAAAGTGTGAGAGGAATTTGTAAGAGATGAGGGTTGAAATCATACAAATTTATAAGAGATCTTCATGTGCATTTGTTGCCTTAACCTATGCGACTTCATGGAAATGATTCAAAGTGGCTTCCTATCTATATTACAAAGATTATTATTGTATTGCAGGAATTGTTGGGAGAAGTCATGATTTTGATTGTCAGAAAAATATAACATTGCTCTGAGGAGACTCGATGTGTATGCAAGGGAAGATGGTTGTCTGTACCTCTCCCTGGGTGAGTTGAGATCTAAAGTATGCAAGCTTTTCCCATTCAATCCATATGCATAATTTTCCATTTTTGCTTTTATTATTCAGATATATGATTTCACTATATGCATACTTTTACTTACTGCAATGGTTTTTAACGGAATACAACGATTAGATGAGTGCTTCTTTGCAAACTTGATATAAGAATCCACAGAGCATATTTGATATTTTAACCAGGAATTGTTGATTTTGGCTTCTTTGTTCAGATTTTATCCATACTGGTAACAACCCTAGTAGTTAAAATTCGTAGTTAAAATTCGTATTGCATTTATTTTTATTTTATTTTTATCATTATTAAAATTTCTGTGTTTTGTGTGCAGGTTAAGCGGAGGGGAATTTGGCCCTTAAGGCTCCAGCGTTTCAACTACAGCTCTGATACCATATGTGATAGCCTGGATCGAATTTTACATCAATTTATTTTGATAACTAACTAATTTCATAACACGGTAATGAAATAACAGTAACTTCCGTAATATTCAAGAAATTTTACTAATTTAACTCATTTGCATGCAATTTTCGTCAATATAATAAGATTTAATAACAAATTAATTCCAAACAATGCATAATTCTTACTTGAACCTGATGTTACTGCTTGCTCGCCGCTTGCTTCCTTCCCGCTCCTTTAGAACACAACCCAAAACCGACCTCCCTGCCGACTAGTTAGCTCCTAGCCCTAGGATATCAACGGATGTCCTAGCCCTCTGAGCCCAAAACCCCCAGCAACCCCCGGTGCACTGTGTAAATTCCACTCCAAGTTTCACTCTGGTAATTCTCTGCTCTCCCTCCAATTCATCCCCAACTTCCATAACATAATCCCCCCGTCCAACTCCTTTCCTTCCTTATCCCTCCTTCACCGACACTCCTCCTCCATTAACTCCCTACCTAACTCCTTTATTACCCTTATCCATTCCCATTAATTCTTTTATCTCCTCGGAATTCTTATGTTATCCCTTCTTGTATACGCAACTTAATTTAATGTTATATTTTATTCTCCACCTTTTATTTAATACTTAATTAATTAATACTTAAGTGAATCATTAACCATCATGACTAACTCATTAAAATAATCAATTAGAAATGTTATTTTAAGACATAAATATAGTTTATCTAATCTTTTAGGATTATACTATTAAATTAATTACACTTAATAATCAAGGGTCGTTACAGAAACTGAGTCGAATCGACTCTTCGGGCCTCTGCTAGACCCCCAAACCCACTTAGACAAGTCCTTTCTCCTATGGCACAGGTCGTATGAGACCCATAGAGATTCTCCTGGTCATTGTTCAAGTCTCAACACCAAACAAGCACTAGCTCTTCTCTGGTAAGCCCTTTTCTCCCTTGTGACCACTAGCAGTGATCACGCTCTTGAATGAAAGGCGCATCATGATTTCATGTCTCGCGACTCTGGGAGAACTACTACCTTCGTTTACCTGATAAAAAAAATCGCGATGAACAGCGATCCACGATCCAACTTTTCCCTTGATCAACAACTATGATCAAGTTGGTGTTTTTCGTTTCGCGACTTCGGAATATCCTGTCCTATGTTCTCCCGATAGCCAAAATTTTGATGCTTCAGATCTGATGATCCATATCCTCCCTCGATCCGACAGTGATGATGATTTCGGGAATTTGTTTTTCACGAAGTCAAAATAATTTTCACCTCAAATCTCTCGATCCCCAAAATGCCGATATTTCACCCTGGATAATCAACGTTCTGGATCTTTCATGGATCCAATGGATCAGATTAAGTCACAAATTTGGTCCTCGTGAATCCTTGGCGCTCTACCCTTTGAATTCTCCCAAGAACGAGTCGGTGAAATGTTGTTTGTTCACCACACGCCCCTCCTAATGGACGATTTTGATTCTCTGTTGTTTAGGTCAAATGGCTGAGATATCTCCTCCTTTGTGCTTATGATTTCCTTAGAATTAGAAGGGTTTTGGGGTGTTCAAAGGTTTAGAACCTTTAATTATTAAATGATTTTGATTCTTGGATCTCTTTAACACCTATGAAAAGTGTTACTCCTCTTGAGCATGGTCTTATAGAGACTTCTATTTCCCATGCACTCTTTACATCTTCAGGGATTTCGATAACTCAATCTCTAAGGATTTCTCGAAGAGAAATTCCTCTTGGCTCCTGGAATTCTCCTTTTTCTATTATTCGACTTCTTGCAAAGACTCTCCGACGCTTAGTCGAATCTCAGATCTGTGCACTCCTTGCACTGGATCTTTACGCAAGTTCAACTTCTTTCAGACGACTATGCACACCTTGCACAAGTCTCTCTGCACTCCTTGCAAAGGGAAAAGTTTGTGTTATCTATTTTGAGCTTCGGAATGGAAACATATCATGCTATGCACTCCTTGCATTCTATGTGCACACCTTGCACTACTTCAACAGAAGAAAAACAATTGAAACTTATCTTAACATTGACAGTTCCATTCATTCATAAAAACACAAAGATATAGAATTGCAAATAATTTTCACACCATGCATTGGATCAATTTTCCTATGTTCTATTCATAAGTGAAAATGGTTACAACTGTGATAACAAAAATTGAAATTCAAAAACTCCTACTAACTTTCATCTCTGCAACAATGCAACCAACTACCAACTAACTAGCCCCATTTTGGGTGTACAAAACCTCTATTTATCAGAGGGCTCTTAGGGTTCCCCATGGATACTTGTCTAGCCTACAACTTATCCCAATGACTATCATGGATCAGTCACACTCTAGAGCCGTAGTGTAATCTCCCACTTCACTCGTAATCGTTTCAGCGTGCCTCCATGATTTTCCCATTGAGTTCAAGTGTGCCTCAAAAGATTAATTTTGACGCTGAGTTAAGGCGAGTTTCAAAATATCTACTGAAAATTCCAGCGTTGAGATCCCATACAGATTCCTTTATGTTTATGGTATTTTCTCCACACGTTTGACAACGATGCTCCTGCATCATACTCCCCTTGAAAAAAAATGATGGACTCCTGTCCATGAGATCCCACACTGTCTTTTCATGCTTTTGGATAGCATCTTCATTTTCCCAACTGGCATATTCTATCAGGTTCCCCTTCCACTTGACCAGATATTCAAAATAGGTCTTCCTCCTGGTCTTCTTTCCAATCCTCTGATCAATGATCTTCTCCATCTGTGGTTTTTCTTCTATGGGAATTTGCTTTTCCCACTGAATCCTCTCTTGATATTGTGATCTCTCTACGTCATCTTTCCTATAAATATACAGGTCTAAAACATTGAATATGGGTGACATACCCACATCATCTGGTAGCTCAATCTCATAGGTGTTTTCATCAAACTTCCTCAAGATCTTACATGGTCCTATCTTCTTCATTTCTAGCTTGTTATATGTTTTACTAGGGAATCTTTCTTTCCTGAGATGTGATAGAACTTGGTCTCCCACTTCGAATTGAATTTCTCTGCAATGTTTATCCGCTCTATGCTTGTAATATTGGTTATAACTCTACAATTGTCCTCTGATCTGGCTATGGAGCCTCTGCATTTCTCAACAAAATCTTCTTCTCCAACGCTCCTGATATCACACTGTTCCAAGTCTCTAAACTCAGATACTCCCCTGGGTTGAATTCTATACAATATTTGGAATGGTCACCTTCCAGTGCTTTTGTTTGGTTAGTCATTGTACACAAATTCTGCTTGTGGAAAAATCTAATCCCATTGATTATGGGGCTCAATGATCAGACTCCGCAACAAGTTTCCCAAACTTTTGTTTTCCACCTCAATCTTTCCATCTATTTGAGGGTGATAAGTTGAGCTGAAGGAAAAGTATGTCCCCAACTTCTTCCATAGTGTTCTCCAAAATTTACCAACAAATTTTGTGTCTCTGTCCGAGACAATGCTCCTGAGTAGGCCATGAATTCTTACGACTTGCTTGAAAAACAGATTTGCAACATGTGTTGCATCACTAGTCTTCTGGCATGGGATTAAATGTGCCATCTTTGAAAATCTATCCACCACCACAAATATGGAATCAAATTCTCTTTGCGTTCTTTTTATTCCCAAAACAAAATCCATGCTTATTTCATCACAAGGCCTCTCTGGTATGGGCAATGGTTCATACAATCCAGTGTTATGTCTTTTCCCTTTGGCATGTTGACAAATTCTACATCTGTTCACAAAATTTATCACTTTTTTTCGCATACCTGGCCAATAGTATGAACTGCTCAACTGTGCAAATGTTTTATCATGGCCGAAATGTCCAACCAATTTTCCACTATGCTTTTCTTTCAAAATATTATCCCTCATTGAGCATTTTCGTATGCACAACTAATTCCCCTTGAACAACAATCCCTCTTGAATCATGTACTCTACCCACTGGCTACTGTCTCTTAGCATAGGGTTTGCACATTCTTCATATGCTTCCTTGAAGTTTGTATCATCACAATACATGTCCTTAAGGTGTTCAAACCCCAAGGTCTTCACCTAGAATTCATGCAGAAACAAACATCTCCTGCTTAATGCATCAACAACTTTGTTAGCATTCCCAGCGATATGTTGTATGACAAAAATAAAATTTTTCATAAACTCAACCCATTTTGCATGCCTCTGATTCAATGTTTCCTTCCTGGTTATGAATTATAAATGTTGGTTATCGTTATATAAGACAAATTCCTGTGGGACAGAATAATGTCTCCATTTCTTCAAGGCTTGAATTATGGCATAAAAATCCTTGTTATATGTGGAGTGTTTTCTCTTGGTCTCGTTCATCTTCTCACTGACATAGGAAATAGGTATATTATCTCGACTCAAAACTTCTCCTATTGCAACTCCACTTGCATCACATCTCACCTCAAATGTCTTTTTGAAATCCGACAACAACAAAATTGGTCATTCTATGATTTTCTCCTTCATTGTATTGAATCTCTTTTCAGCCTCCTCTATCCATTTAAAATACTTTCTCTTCTTATTCACTGTATCCATCATTGATGCACAAATTCCACTGAAGTCTCTGATGAAATTCCTATATAAACTTGCTAATCCATGGAAGCTTCTTACCTCGAATATGCTCCTTAGTGACGACCATTCTTTGATCAGTTTCACCTTCTCTGGATCCATCTTCATTTCATTCGAAGAGATCACAAAAACCAAGTAAATGAGTTATGTCTTCATAAAAAAGGACTTCTTCAGATTTATCAACAACTTCTGATGTTGTAGCCTCCTCGTCACTAATGTTAGGTGCCTCAAATGCTGCTCTTTAGTCCTACTAAAGACCAATATATCATCCAGATACACAACCACAAACTTGCCAATGAAATCTTTCAGTATTTCATTCATCAGCCTCATAAAATTACTTGGGGCATTTGTTAAGCCAAATGGCATAAAAATCCACTCATACAAACCTTCATTTGTCGTAAAGACTGTTTTCCACTGATCACCTTCTCTCATCCTGATCTGGTGATATCCTCTTTTCAAATATATCTTAGAAAAGAAGTGTTCCCCACTTAAACAGTCTATTAAATCATACATTCGTGGTAAATGAAATCTATACCTGATGGTGATCTTATTAATGGATCTTGAGCCTGTACACATTATCCATCCTCCATCCTTCTTTGGAATCAACACTGTCGGTACTGCACATGGACTCAATCTCTCTCTGACCAAACCCTTGTCTAGCAATTCCTAGACTTGGTTCTTCACTTCCTCGTTCTCTTGAGGTGTCAATATGTATGCTTCTTTGTTTGGCAGACTTTCTCTAGGTATCAAGTCGATATGGTGACTGATACTTCTGATGGGTGGAAATGAGTTAGGCAGCTCATCCATCACTATGTCAACAAAATTTTCCAAAAATTCTTGAACTTCTTCAGGAAAATCATCCATCGATGTACTTGTAAGGATAACTCTGGGTTTCCTCACCATAGTGAACTGCATATCCTCTTCTTCCTTGGCTTCTTTCAGGATTTCCTTCCCACTAATGAGAAGTATGCTTGTGTTGGCTTCCTCCTTTGCTTTCTTCTCCCCTATTGGCAGCAACATGTGTGTTCTACCATTTTTCTCCAAGGTGTATGTATTATTCCTCCCATCATGAATGAAATTCCTGTCAAACTGCCATGGTCTTCCCAATAAAATATGGCATACATCCATGGGATTTAAATCACACAATATTTCATCCCTATACCCTCATATATTAAATTCAACCAAGCATTATTTAGTGACCATTACCTGGTGTCCTTTCTGCAACCATGAGACTTTGTATGGATTTGGATGTGCAGTTGTCTCTAGATCCAACTTCTCCACCATCTCCATGGATACTAAGTTATCAGTTCCCCCACTATCAATTATCAACTTGCATACTCTATCTTTAGTCTTGCAAGCTGCTTTGAAGAGACTGTTCCTCTACACCGAATTTTCATCTTCTGCCTCTGGTTTTAAGAGAATCTTCCTTAACATTATGGATCTCCCATCCTCTTCTCCTTTTGCTTCAACATTTCCTCTTTGTGCCTCTGAAATGTCAGCTTCTCTTCCTTCTTTCTTTTTCTCAGGGCATTCCCAAGACATGTGCCCTATCTTTCCACAGGCATAACATCTTATTCCTCCTCTACCACTTCCTCTAGAAAAGTTTCTTCCACGACCCTGTATTTCTTAGGAACTTCCTCTTTTCAAGTGACTATGTGGTTTCTCAGTCTCTTCCTTAGACTTATGTTCTCTATCATGGATAAATCCCTTGCTTTTTCTTGGGATGGAGCTTTTACCTCTTCCTTGATGGCTTTGTTTCCTGGCCAAATTATCCTCTTCTTTCAGTGTAAATTGATAAGTGTCCTCCATTGTTCTTATTGACATCATACTTATATCATCCTGGATTTCATATCTCAGGCCATTTATATATCTGGAAAGTTTTTGTTCATCTCTCTCCCTTTGTCTAGTTTTGATGTCTAGCCTATAGAAATCCTCTGTGTACTCCTTAAATGTCATTCCTTTATGTCTCAAGTTCTGCATTTTCCTGAACAGATTGATATGATAATCCTTAGGCATGAACTTAGCCTTCAACTTGGCTACCATTATGTCCCAACTCTTTAACTTCTACTTTCCTTTTCTTCTCCTCTCATCTTGTAGTTCATCCCACCACAGTGTTGCATGTCCTTTCAGCCTAGTGACAGACTATTTCACCTTTCTCTCTTCATAGACATCTTCATAGTCGAAGTGTTTGTCCATGGATCTTATCCAATCCATCAGATCCTAAGCATCCAAATTGCGTTCATACATTGGAACCTTTATTTTGGCTCTACCCCCTAATATGGAAACTGGCCTCAACAAGTGTTCTTCGACTACATCCTCTCCTGGAGATTCTTCGACGACATTATTGCCTACAGCTTCTTCACTCTCTGCATCATTGACATATTTAGTGTCAGGTGATCTCCTTTTCCCTGCCTCCATCACCTCTGATCTTGCACGAATTTCTTGCATCTCCCTTTCTACAGCTCGATTGGATAAGGGTTTCTCTCCGCGTCTCCTCAGTGGAATTGTGTCGAATTTATATCACACACAGAGTACAAGTTCGAGTTCTTTTGTCTCTTTCACCTGAAATCTATAGACGAAACCTATCTCTGATACAACTTGACGTAGAACACCCTTCTCTCCTAAGGGCTACGTGACCTCCCGGTCTAGGATCGATCAAGAAACTAAGTTGAATCGACTATTAGGGCCTCTTCTAGACACCCAAACCCACTTACAGAGGTCCTTCCTCCTAAGGCGTAGGTTGTATGAGACCCGCGGACCTTCTCCTAGACGTTGTTCAAGTCTCAATGCCAAATGAGCGCTAGCTCTTCTCTGCTAAGACCTTTTCTCCCTTGAGACCACTTGCAGTGATCACATGTTTGAATGAAAGGCATGTTCTATTTCATGTCTCGCGACTCTGGGAGTTCTACTACCTCCATTTACTCGATAGTCAAAATTGCGATGAATCGATATCCACGTTCCATATTTTCCCTTGATCAACATCTGCGATCAAGTCGGTGTTTTGCGACTTCGGAGTCTCTTGGCCTCTATTGTCCTAATAGACAAAATTCTGATGTTTCAGATCTGATGGTCTAGATCCTCCCTCGATCCAACGATAATGATGATTTTGAGACTTTGCATTTCGCGAAGTCGAAAGACTTGTCACCTCAAATCTCTCGATCCCCAAAATGTCGATATTTCACCCTGGACAATCAATGGTCCACATCCTTCTTGGATCCAATGGCTCAGATAAAGTCGCATATTCAAGCCTCATGAATCCTTGGTGCTCTACCCTTTGACTTCTCCCAAGCACGAGTCGGAGAAAGACTGGTCATTTGCCACGCGTCCCTCCTGATGGATGGTTTCGATTCTCTGGTGTTCAAGTCGAACGACTGAGATCTCTCCTCCTTTGTGCTTATGCTTTCCTCAGACTTAGAGGGGTTTCTAGGTGTTCAAAGGTTTTGAACCTTTACTCCTTCAATGAGTCTGATTCTTGGATCTCTTTAACACTTATGAAAAGTGTTACTCCTCCTAAGCTTGGTCTTATAAAGACTTCTATTTCCCGTGCACTCCTTGCGTCTTCAGGGATTTCTATAACTCTGTCGCTAAGGATTTATCAAAGAGAAATTCCTCTTACCCCCTATCATTCTCCTTTTTCTATTCTTCAACTTCTTGCAAGCCTCTCCGACTCTTAGTCGAATCTCGGATCTGTGCACTCCTTGCACTGTATCTTTACGCAAGTTCAACTTCTTACGGATGACTGTGCACACCTTGCACTAGTCTCTCTGCACTCCTTACAAAGGGAAAAGTTTGTGTTATCTCTTCTTAGCTTCGGAATCGAAACCGATCCCATCACACACTCCTTTCATTCTATGTGCACACCTTGCACTACTTCAACAAAATATAAACAATTGAAACTTATCTTAACATTCATAGTTCCATTCACTCATAAAAATACAAATAAAGAGAAATGAAAACAATGTTCACACCATGCATTAGATTAATTTTCCTTTGTTCTATTCATAAGTGAAAATGGTTACAACTGTGATAACAAAAAATGAAATTCAAAAACTCCTACTAAATTGCAGCTCTGCAACTATGTAGCCAACTACCAACTAACTAGCCCCATTTTGGGCGTACAAAACCTCTATTTATCAGAGGGCTCTTAGGGTTCCCCCTTGCTACTTGTCTACTCTACAACTTATCCTAACGACTATCTTGGATCATTCACACTCCATAGCAGTAGTGGAATCTCCCACTTCACTTGTAATCGTTCCAAAGTGCCTCCGCAATTTTCCCGTTGAGTTCAAGTGTGCCTCAAAAGATTAATTCCGGCGCTGAGTTAAGGCGGGTTTCAAAATATTTGATTCAATTGCTAGCGTTGAGCTCCACTACATATTCATTGATGTTGATGGGTTTTTCTCCACATGTTTGACAACGATGCTCCTACATCAATATAGAACAAAACAAATAAACAGAGAAATCCAATCATATTAAAGAACAAAACTCAGAAATGGAGAAATCAAATCAGATTGAAGAACAAAATACAAAAGAGGAAAATAACATCAAGGAATTAATGAATACCTTAGTATTCACTAAATAAAAAGTATTATATTTTAAGAATGATGTTATAACTACATTTGAAGTGATTAGTATGGAACCGACAAATGGTCTATATATTGAAGTTACTAAGGATGTTCTTGACCATCTTGAATACATAGTTATGTGCACTTTTGAAGAGTTGGAGAAACTTCAAAAGAAATATATTTTGCTACTACAACAGTTACATCAATATTAACATGAAGAGCATGAACAAAATATTCATCTAGAAGACAAATAAGAAGAAATCAAAATATTGAAGACCGAAGTTGCTAATCTAACAGAAGAAAAGGAATAATTAAAGACACATGACATCAAAAGAAAAGAAGTACTAGAAGAGACAAAAGAAATGGTCATCTTTCTAAATACTCAACTTGAATAAACTAAGAAAAATGAAGAATCGAATAAGATCCAATTAACTAAAAAAGAAGAATCATGCCATGGGTTGGAATTGGAAGCCATCAACCTCAAAAGGATTCAGCTAGAAAAAAGGAAGGAATCAAAAGATTGAAGAATAAAGTTTTGTATCTAACAAAATATATAGAATATTTAAAGACATATGACAAAACTAACAACTGCACAGAAGTATTGGATGATACAAAAGAAATAGTCAATAATCTAAAGACTCAACTTGAAGGAGCTAAGGAAAAAGAAGAAGCCTTGAAGATTCAATTTACTAAAAAGGAAGAAACATGTCACATGTTGGAAATGGAAGTTATCAACCAAAAAAAGAATGAAAAGAAAAAATCAATTTTCAAATTCCAGAACAACTCATCTATCCTAGATAGGATCTAGAACATTCAAAGAACAACTGATGACAAAACCGGTCTTGGATACAATCAGAAAGAATAATGTGGAAAATGGAGCACCATTCAAAAACAGGATAAAGGATCATAATCCTCAAAATAAAAAGGTGCAATCACAAACATAAAAAAAAACATGAACTTTGTCAAGGAATGAAGCTATAAAAGTAAAAAACAATAAACATGTCAAAAGAAAGACTTCTCATGTCACAACAAACTCAAGTATGGAAACACCTTGAATTGTTATTTATTTTCTTGTAATAAATTTGGTCACAAAGCATTGGAATGCAAGAGTCTTGAAATGAAAAATTTAGGAAGGTACAATAACTTAATGAGATGTTGGAGATGCAATTCTTTTGGCCACACAATAAAATTTTGTCATACAATGAGATGTTACAACTGTGATAGGTTTGGTCACAAATCCCAGAACTACATAAAATCAAGAAGTCAATCCATTAGAAATAAGTCATAATACAAGTCAGGAAGAAATTCTAATGAAAGTTGGAAGAAAAGAAGAAATGGCAAGTCTCAAAGAACAAATCTAGAAAAGAAATATCCTACAAATAAAATATCTCATGAAAAGATATGGAGAAGAAAATCTAAAATAGAAAACAAGAGAAATGATCTGGTACCTGAAAAATGAAGAAATTGATAACAAGAAAATGATGGGTGAAGTTCCTAATAAGGAATGTGAAATTCAGAGATTTGAATATGAAATAGATCAAACTCAGGAAAGGAAAGTTTCTAAGGAATAATATGAAACAATAGCAGATCCTGATGATATCATGCAGATCAAGAGTATATTAAACAATGAAATAAAAATGAAAACAAAAAATCCCAAAGAAGAAAATGAAGAAGTTTCACTTACACAGAACAATGATGATAATGATGAATCTTCAATTGAAAATCAACCAGAAGATTTGAGCAATGAAAATCTTGGAATTTTTCCAATTTTATTCTCATGAACTACTAAATTTCCCCTCAATGGAGAACATGGATAAAAGGAAGGGAGAACATGATTAATAATATGGAGTGCATCATCCTGGTTAGAAGAGGATTATAACCGAAGTATCATAACAAACTAAAGCATGTTTTAATTATTTGAGGAAGAAGTACAAAAAAAAGATGAAATGACCAATTCAATCTTATCTCTAAGGGACATAAGCTGAAGTTGGCTTCTGCAGAGTCGAAGGACTATGAATAAAATATTAAATTGGTTGAAAAAGGGAAATTAAATTAATTGGTATTGATCAATGGTATTCCTGTGAAAGATCAAAATATCAAGAAGAATAAATAAATAGATCAAGAATATCAGTAAGATTCACATCCTTGTCCCTGAGGGCAAAGGATAAGATAATAAATCCCTATGAAACATTAAAAACTTAGGGAAATATTTAATTTAGTCATAAAATCGGGAACTCATTGGATTAGGATTAAAATACTTGATCAATACACTAAAACAAATGGTATCAATAAGACTACTGATTTGAACACAAAATCCCAAGAGATTGAGATAGCAACTGGCACATTCACAGGGGGAGAAAAAAATTAAAAATTTAACTCTTTTTCATTGATGTAAAAGGGGGAGAAAAATAGTAAAACAAATTTGGTATAAGTAAAAGGCCAATCCTCCAACCTGAAAATAAGATCAGTGATAGGGGGAGTAAAATTATTTGTTTTACAGATATGTTTCCCTCAATGCCAAAGGGGAGATTGTTGGCATTATTGATTATGTGTTGTCATTGATGGAAATGTGACTCAAACATGTACAGTAATCAGAGGAAAAGAAATATCACCTTGGGGAAGAAGCAATTTGTGATCATTGTTGATCAGGATAGGATCAACAATGATCCTATGTTCCTAAATATTGGGAGAGATAGTGGAGATATTCTACAAAGAATAGACACACAAAATCAGAGCATGTAATGTTAAGTTATTTGGAAAGGATGAAGGAAATCTCACAAGGGAGAACCCATTGCAGAATTGATATCGAGATTGAAATCCCCACAGTTAAAATCCAAAAGAATCAAGGAAGAATCATGTACATTGATATAGTTCTCGAGAAAATCTTGGACAGTCATATCACATAGAATCCAGAGCCTACACATAAGAATCCCTTGTAAAGGATCGTGGAAATATAATATTCCATTCAAATTTTGGGAGTAATCAAAACCATTAGATCAGTTAGAATCATTGATCAAATCCAAGTGGAAGGATAATGTAAGTTTCAATACATTGAAACTTTGCCACTTCGGATAAAATTAAAGATAAGGAAGAGGCACGAACTCGCTTAGTCAGGAAATCCCACCAGCCTTTAGATCAAGGAGGGAATTTGGATGAATTCTTGACCATATAATCAAGTTTAATGGAAGGACAAGGTAATCCACAATATACTGGAGTTTCAAATTAAATGAACTCATCCTCAGAAGCAATATGAGTCGTTGGATTGGGTGGGAAACTTTGGCATTGAGATACTCCAGCAAAAATGAGTTTGAAACAAGTAAGTTCACCCGAAGGTTGTAAACTTGAATTCCCGAAGTGAATGAGGGTCATCAGATCTAGGAAATACATGGTGACCGATGGATGAGGATAGTCGAGTCCAATGGTGGCCAACTTCGACACTGACCACTTCAGCGAAAAGGAGTCTGAAACATATAAATTTACCCGAAGGCCAAAGCCCTGAAGTCCCGAAGTGAATGAGGGACATTGGATCAAGAATATAGGTGAAAACTAGATCGTCTGATATAGAGTAATGATCCAAAGGAGAAATACATATGACACTTCAGGAGATCCATGTCAGTAATCCCACATTAGTAAGAACACATGGCCCAATCAGATGGTGAAAAGTGTCAAGGTCTAGTTGGAACTTTAGGTATATGAAATTCACGAATATAGGTGACACGTGGAAGCCACTCAGTCAGTGCCATGTCAACAATGGTGTCACGAACCACGTCACTTCAAGATTACTAAATTCATGTATATCCAAGCCTCTATTATCATCTAATCACCGATGGTTGGAATCATGAAGTAACGTTAATCGTTGATCTAATTCAACAACATTCTCGACTGTTGATAAAACATAGTGCAAGAATAGAGTAAGCATGAGGTGTTAACCGACAACAACTGGTCATCGGTACTCTATGACCTATTAAGTAGGTAAACACTCCAGAGAGATTGAACTACTTCAAATTTCAAGTTACCTGGAGTCCCATAGTGTCGAAGCCCCAAAATAACATCTAACTATTTGTCAAGGAGGAAGATCCATGGTCGAGACCCTAAAGAACAAAGTAACATGCATAAAGATTAACCTGGTAGAGGCAACACCCTTTTGATATGAACTGTTGAATGGTGTAGCTACATGGAAAACATCTAAACTATACACACTTCGACGAAATTTAGTTCAGGAGAATTGGAAGGTTATAAAAGAAAACAAATCTTGAAGATGCGAAGTACCGGAGGAAACGAAAACCTTCCATATCACATTTGAATCCCAACCATTGGATAGGGATAAGAAAATTGCAGAAATGAGTCCTTTAAACGAATGATCAAATCATTGATTTGAAATCATGATCAAGGATGAGGATTAAAAACCATGAATTGAAGTTACTTGAGATGTAACACTACAAAAAATATCGTTTCGGTGATAACAAGAATTTAGTGAAGAGAAGAAAAGTTTCAGAGTACCAAAGCTCGGAGAACACGGTCCCAACACTGGACATATGGGGGCTAAAAGGAAAAAGGGGAAGAATTATGAAGCACAAAAGACATGTTTCCAACAAAATTCATATAGTAAGAGAAGGATATTAAAGAGGAATCACAAATGAAGAATAAACCAAAGGTTGGGATCCCATGGTCATTTAAACATTGGGTTGAAGGAAGAACCTCTTACAGAATTCATTTATGTAAACAACTTAAGGTCTGTAGAGTAATTCAACTAAGATTAACACCATAATAATATAGAGAGCTAGTAAAAGCTCCAATATGACCTATTGGCGAATTGGGAATGCAACAGAAGCATGGGAACGATACAATGAGTCAATCCATATCTTTGATCAACTCATAAGGATAGAAATTGAATTATTGAGAAAGTTACACGATAAATTATTGAATAAAAGGAAAAGATTATTTATGTTAAAATTAAATGAAGAGATGAAATGGTTCATGTCAAAAAGACGCAATGGTTGAATCCTATACCTATTGAAATACCTATTGACGCAAAGAGTATCTCTAACATTAGGGTTTTGGTCAATGAGGCATAGTGCAATTTCTGAAGATGAGGTCAATTTTCAAGAACACTCTGTCGGGTGATTTTGGATAGTTCATTTTCATAGGCCTTGTCCAAAAAGATTTGTGGGAGCTTACATAACTCCATGATGCTGCTCAGTTTGTATTTTATGCCCCGGGACCAAATTGGCCACATGTCCTTGAATGGCTTAAGGAGGAGATTTGAAACTATCGATAAAACTCAAACCGGGAATCGTATGCACAAACCATCAGTTGCATCGGATCAGGAGCACCTGGTTTCAACTATTGGGGCTCCTACGCTATCATTCTATCGACCGAAAAAAACATTTGTTGGAGTATATCCAACACTAGGGTTTTGGTCAATAAGGCATAGTGCAATTTTTAAAGAGGAGGTTGATTTTTAAGAACACCGTGTCGGGTCTTTTTTGATAGTGTATTCAGGTGGGCCTTGGGAACAAATATTTGCGGGAGCTTACTGAAGTTTGTTATGCTACTCGGTTTTGATTTTATTCCCCCAGACCAAATTAACCACATGTCCCTAAATGGCTTGACGAGGCCAGTTGCATCTCGTGATAAAACTCAAATTGAGACTTAGATGCATGAACCGCCAATTTCACTAGATTAAGAGAACTTGGTTTCAGCTAGTGGGACCCCTACGCTATCATTCCGTCCACCAAAAAACAATTTTTTGGAGTATATTTGGCACTAGGGTTTTGGTCAACGATGCATACTGTAATTTCTGAAGATGAGGTTGATTTTCAAGAACACTCTGTTGGGTTTTTTTTTCTAGTGTAGTTGCATGGGCCTTATCCAAATAGATTTGTGGGAGATTACAAAACTCCATTATGCTTCTTGGTTTGGATTCTATGCCCCCGGACCAAATTGGCCACATGTCCTTGAATGGCTTCAAGAGGTGAGTTTCAACTATCGATTAAACTCAAACTAAGACTCAGATGCATGAACCGTCAGTTGCATTGGATCCAGAGCACCGTGTTTAAGGTAGTGAGGATCCTACACTATCATTCTGTCCAGCGAAAAACCATTTGTTTGAGTATCTCCAGCACTAGGGTTTTGGTTAATGAGGCATAGTGCAATTTCTGAAGAGCTTGATTTTCAAGAAAACTATGTCGGTTCTTTTTGGCTAGTGTATTCATGTGGGCCTTGGACAAACAGACTTGCGGGAGCTTACAAAAGTCTGTTATGCTACTTGGTTAGGATTTTATGCCCATGGATCAAATTGACCACATGTCCCTAAATGGCTTGATGAGGTGAGTTACAACTCATGATAAAACTCAAATCAAGACTCAGATACATGAATTGTCAGTTGCATTAGATTAAGAGCACTTATTTTCAGCTTGTGGGGCCCCTACACTATCATTTCATCGACCAAAAAAACATTTGTTGGAGTATCTCCGACACTAGAGTTTTGGTCAATGAGGCATAGTGCAATTTATGAAGATGAGGTTGATTTTCAAGAACACTATGTCGAGCATTTTTTACTATGGTACTGCTATTGGTATGGTATTGTATTGGTATTGGTATGCAATGGTATGGTGTTGGTATTAGTATTGTCAATGTTATTGGTATGGTATTGTATGGTATTGGTATGTACATCATTTTCAATGCATACCATTGCAATGCAATGGTATTGGTATTGGTATGTAATGGTATTGGTATGCAATTGTATGGTATTGGTATTGGTATTGGAAATGGTATTGGTATGGTATGGTATGGTATGGTATTGGAAATAGTATTGGTATTGGTATTGCTATGGTATTGCTATGGTATTGGTATGCATATCATTGCAAATGCATACCATTTCCATACAATGGTATGCAATTGGTATGGTATTGGTATTGGTATGCAATGGTATGGTATTGGTATGCATATCATTTCCAATGCATACCATTTCCATCCAATGGTATGCAATGGTATTGGTATGAAATGGTATGGTATTGGTATGGTATTGGTATGGTATTGGCATTGTTATTGGAAATGGAATTTTTATGCTATGGTATGGTATTGGTATTGGTATGTTATGATATTGGTATTGGTGTGGTATTGGTATTGGTATGGTATGTTATGGTATTCGTATGGTATTGGTATGAATATCATTGCCAATGCATACCACTTCCAATGCATATAATTTCCAATGGTATTGGTATGGTCTGGTATGGTATGGTATTGGTATTGAAATTGGTATGGTATTGGTATGTATTACCCCCTAGACTAGGGGTAACTAAGGAGATTGTGTCTTGAGGCCCACAGGTTCTAGGCATAGAGTTCCAAGAGATGAATGACCTAAGCATGGCCCAGGAGGGCCCCTCTTTTATTTAGTGTAGTCCATATACCATCAACAATATTCATCACTCCAGCTTGGTCCTGAAGTGGTAATGGGTCTTTCTCCATGAGGTAATGAGTCCAGGTATCATGGTATGTATCACTCCAATATTTAAGGAACTTGAATATGTTGCGTTAATCATTTATTGATTTCATAATGTTTTCTTGGAAATTATTCTCTTTGTCTTGTTTAAACCTAGGAGGGTGACAGAGTGCCCTAGTAAGTTGATTTCCTTTTAGGATGGGTTTTTACTAGGTGGATATTTGAAGAGTTTCTACTGGGTTGATCCTTGTGACTTTTGGACCCCTCAAGCGCGTACTTTTTTTCTTTATAGGACTTTTCCTAGTGGATACATAGTCATGAGGAGATGACCAGTTCGGACCTTCATGAGGGACTAAAGCTCATGGATAGATGTTGAAGCACCAATCTTGGGGCATGATAGGGGTGATTGATTTTTACGTTGAAGAAGGAAGTCATTGCCTTTGATTTTGAACTAAAGTTGATTTTAGGGTAAATTTTGTATAAATAATAAAAAGTGACATTCATTTTCATCATAGTTTGTCATTGGAGACAAGTAGGTCTGAAATTAGTGCCCTAGTTGGGAACACTTGGCTGAAATAGCGAGGCACTACTCTTTTATAGGAACATTTTTGCAACTTTGATCAAAGCTTGTGAAGTGTTTTGGAAATCTAGTCTTATTTTGCATGATTATTATTGGTGCAAGTAAGTAAAATCTTCATTTTTGTCATCTAGTTGAATGGTTAATTGTATGGTTTTATTTTCTCATATACGATTATGAAATTGCATTCCTAATGAATGTTAGAAGTGAAATGCTTAAGGTGATGCTTCTTCACTTTTTCTTTGCTAAGATTCATAAGATTGTTCTAGTAATTGTCTAAGTTCCAAGGCCCTAAAGTGATAGCACCTTGGAACTATTGATCAATTATTGTTGCTAAGTATTTTGAATCCTAAAACATCCAAGAAGAAGGAGACGCTAGGGCCTAGTTGAGCTCTCCTTCTCCAAGTTTGAGGATCTAGGGAGACTTAAGGAGCTACTCTTTCTAGACTCATTCCTCTTGAATTTTAGTATTATCATTTGTTTACATCCCTAAAAGAGAGAGCCTCTATCTTGACTCCATCGCCCAAGAAGGCACTAGTTTCTCACCTCATCTCCTTGACAAAACACAAAAAATATTATTCTACTTGATACCCTACTAATCTAACCTAATCATTGACCTATCCTAGATACTAACTCTTAAATCTTGCCACTGCTTCAACCCTTGTTTTTCATCCCTAACAAGCCTACTAACTAACTAGACTAACCCAAAATTTGCACAAGCCTAGGCACTATCGCCCTAAGGCCTTGAACTACTTATTGTTGTTATTCTAAGTGGATTTCTAATGTTGTTGTTGTTGTTATCATTACTTTTACAGTCACTATTTACAGCCCTAACAACCTACATTAACAAGGGAAATGCCAAGAAAATTGTACTAGGTAAGTTACCATTATTTGATGCCAAAATTGTATATGTTATTGCCTTTAAGAAGTACCTTTTCTGGAGTAGTTTACTATGGTCATCACTGCCAATTTGTTGTTGTTATAAGTGTTTAGGCAACCCTTTGAAATGGTATGGTATTGGTATTAGTATGGTATGGGATTGGTATTGGTATTGGTATGACATGGTATGGTATGGTATCGATATTGCTATGGTATGGTATTGGTATGATATGGTATTGGTATGCAATGGTATTGGTATTGGTAATTGTATGCAATAGTATTGGTATTGGTATTGGCAAGGCATATAGGTATTGACAATGCATATTGGTATTGGTAATACATATTAGTATTGGTATTGGTATAGTATTGGTATGGTATTGGTATCGGTATGGTATTGGTATGTTATGGTATGGTATTGGTATTGGTATTGGTATTGGCAATGCATATTGGTATTTTATGGTATTGGTATGGTATTGGTATTGGTATTGGTATTGGTATTGGTATCATATGGTATGGAATTGTTATGCATATCATTGCCAATGCATATCATTGCCATGCAATGATATGCAATGGTATTGGTATTGGCATTGGTATCGGTCTAGTATTCGTATGGTATTGGTATGCATATCATTTTCAATGCATACCATTGCCATGAAATGGTATGAAATGGTATTGGTATGCAATGGTATTGGTATTGGTATGCAATGGTATGGTACTGGTATGGTATTGGTATTGGTATTGGTATGCAATGGTATGGTATTGGTATTGGCATTGATATTGGTATGTTATGGTATTGGCATTGGTATGGTATGGTATGGTATTGGTATTGGTATTGGTATGGTATTGTTATGGTATTGGTATGCATATCATTGAAAATGCATATCATTGCCGATGGTATTGGTATGGTATTGGTATTGGTATTTGTACTATATAGTATGGTATTGGTATTCATATTGGTATGGTATTGGTATGCACATCATTTCCATGCAATGGTATTCAATCGTATTGGTAATGGTATTGGTATGGTATGGTATTGGTATTGGTATGGCTATGGTATCATGGTAGTGGTATCAGTATGGTATTGGTATTGTTATTGGTATGGTATCGTATTGGTATTCGTATTGGTATAGTATGGTATTGATATTGATATGGTATTGGTATGCATATCATTTCCAATGCATACCATTGTCGTGCAATGGTAAGCAATGGTATTGGTATTGGTATTGGTATGCATTGCTACAATATTGGTATGGTATTTGTATTGTTATTGGTATGAAATGGTGTGGTATTGGTATTGGTATGGTATGGTATGGTATTGGTATTGGAAAGGCATAAGGGTGTTGGCAATGCATATTGGTATTGGTTTTGGTATGGTATTGGTATGGTATTGGTATGCATATCATTGCCAATGGATACCATTGGCATGCAATGGTATGCAATCGTATCGTTATGCAAAGGTATTGGTATTGGTATGCAATGGTATGGTAGTGGTATGATAGTGATATTGGTATTTTTATTGGTATTCAATGGTATGTTATTCGTATTGGTATGTTATTCGTATGGTATGGTATTGTATTAGTATGGTATTTGTATGGTATGGTATGGTGTTGGTATGGTATTGGTATTGGTATTGGTATTGTATTAGTATGGTATTTGTATGGTATGGTATGGTGTTGGTATGGTATTGGCATTGGTATTGGTATTGGTATTGGTATTGGCAAGACATACGGGTATTGGTTTTGGTATTGGTATTGGCAAGACATACGGGTATTGGTTTTGGTATTGGTATTGGTATAATATTGGTATGGTATTGGTATGGTATAGTATTGGTATGGCATTGGTATTTTTATGGTATTGGTATGTATCGGTATTAGTATTGGTATTGGTATGGTATTGGTATGCATAACATTGCTAATGCATACCATTTCCATGCAATGGTATTGGTATTGGTATGGTATGGTATTGGTATTGGTATGGTATGGTATTGGTATTGGTATTGGTATGAAATGGTATGGTATTGGTATGGTATGATATTGGTATTGGTATTGGTATTGGTATGGCATRGTCTGGTATGGTATTGCTATGAGTATGGTATTGGTATTGGTATGACATGGTATGGTATTGGTATTGTTATGGTATAGTATGGTATTGATATTAGTATGGTATTGGTATTGGTATGGCACTGGTATTGGTATGGTATGTTATGGTATTCATATTTGTATGGTATTGGTGTTGGTATGGCAWTGGTATGCATATCATTGCCAGTGCATCSTATTTCCATGCAAWGGTATTGGTATTGGTATGCAATGGTATGGTAGTGGTATGATAGTGATATTGGTATTTTTATTGGTATTCAATGGTATGTTATTCGTATTGGTATGTTATTCGTATGGTATGGTATTGTATTAGTATGGTATTTGTATGGTATGGTATGGTGTTGGTATGGTATTGGTATTGGTATTGGTATTGTATTAGTATGGTATTTGTATGGTATGGTATGGTGTTGGTATGGTATTGGCATTGGTATTGGTATTGGTATTGGTATTGGCAAGACATACGGGTATTGGTTTTGGTATTGGTATTGGCAAGACATACGGGTATTGGTTTTGGTATTGGTATTGGTATAATATTGGTATGGTATTGGTATGGTATAGTATTGGTATGGCATTGGTATTTTTATGGTATTGGTATGTATCGGTATTAGTATTGGTATTGGTATGGTATTGGTATGCATAACATTGCTAATGCATACCATTTCCATGCAATGGTATTGGTATTGGTATGGTATGGTATTGGTATTGGTATGGTATGGTATTGGTATTGGTATTGGTATGAAATGGTATGGTATTGGTATGGTATGATATTGGTATTGGTATTGGTATTGGTATGGCATGGTCTGGTATGGTATTGCTATGAGTATGGTATTGGTATTGGTATGACATGGTATGGTATTGGTATTGTTATGGTATAGTATGGTATTGATATTAGTATGGTATTGGTATTGGTATGGCACTGGTATTGGTATGGTATGTTATGGTATTCATATTTGTATGGTATTGGTGTTGGTATGGCATTGGTATGCATATCATTGCCAGTGCATCCTATTTCCATGCAATGGTATTGGTATTGGTATGCAATGGTATGGTAGTGGTATGGTATTTGTATTTGTATTGTTATTGGTATGCAATGATATGGTATTGGTATTGGTATGGTATGGTATTGGTATGATATAGTATGGTATTGTATTGGTATGGTATAGTATGGTATTGTATTGGTATGGTATGGTATGACATGGTATACTATTGGTATGATATGGTATACTATTGGTATGGTATTGGTATTGGTATTGATATTGGTATTGGTATTGGTATTGGTATTCTTGGGATTTGCAAGAGAGAATTTAGCACAATGGAAATGTTATGGGGAAATTTATCTCATATTCATGTAAGGATTAGGGATGACAAATATAGTTTGGTTTGGTCCAAGAATCATATTATAAGATAATAGATTGCAAAGATATGATGCAAAACTATGTTATGTAATGCAGAACAAGGCAAAATCATTGTGGTGGAAGACCCTTTGGAATATTAGAGATCCTATGAAGACATGTGTTTATATGTGTCTAGTGTTGAGAGACAAGTTACTTCTTTGAGATCATTTGAAAAGGAGAAGTAACCAAGCGCCTAAAATGTGTTCACTTTGTAATATGGATGATGAAGTTATCACCCATCTATTAGTGAAAAACAACTATGTTAGAGAAGGTCCAAGGGAAAGAATGCCCTATGAATGTTGGATGAGAATCCAACTTATCCAAATAGTAGGAAAATATAAATAAATTAAACGAAAGGGGAAAATACCTTCTAGGAAAACTATGTTTGTTATCAGAAGCCACAAAACAAGGGCTAGTATTTCCAAACTCCATAAATTACAAGGAACATTCCACAAATTCATAATATTCAAAGGAAATAAAGGACAAGATGGATGCCCAAACAAGGAGCCATTGAAAAAATCTAGGGAAAAAACAAGAAAATGGATCCTTCGGTACTATTTATATCTAGTTCTCCATCCATATTACAAAGTTGGTCAACTTTTTTATTTTGTAACATTTCGTTTTCAAAATGTGTTGGATGCTGACCATATTTTTCCTCCTGTCAAAACATGGAACATGGACTAGTTAAACTAATAAATATGTAATCATTTATTTTTCTCTAAGAATAATAATAAAAAAAAACATTTCAAATAATAAATATACTTATAAAGGTGTAGATCAAGGCTTGTAAACCTTTTTGTCCACTATGATGTGTCTCTTGGAGTTTTGCAAGCCTAGCTTTGGAGGCTTTGTTCTAAAACATAAAGTAAGTCAATTGAACTATGCACAAATAAAATATAACAATCGTTTAAGAAATTTGATACAATATTATAAGTAAAATGAAATACCTGGATACTCTCCTCACCAGACTTCCTCCATGCATCTGACTTCTCATATGATTTCAGAAGGTATTTCCATAATTTTATACTGACATCAATTGGCCTTCTTTTTATCCTTAGCTCGAGCGGGAGTTTTTTTATCTTCTTTGTTTGGTTGCCCCTAAATCTCTTGCAATTCTGAGGAATTTGTCTTTTCACCTTTTTTACTGACCAACCTAAGCCAAATTCAAAAACCATGTCATGAATTACATATTTATGTAGGTGGATTGGTACATTTGAGAGTGGAAAATGGAGATGGTCTTTGAACCCTTGAAGGCATGATTCCTTCAACTTGTTCACAAAACCCGTCCCGGCATATGACATTCTGATTTCGCCTAAAACCATGTCGTATTCTATTCTTGTATCATAGTTCCCAATGCAAGTTTTAAAACATGGTGTGGTGGAATAAGTTTAGGTCCCAAGAGTGGCTTAGACCTTGGAGGTCTCTTCTCTCTTTTCCATATTGTTAGAGGTCATTGTCAATGATTTCCTCCTTGATTTTCTACTCGATCCAAGAGTGGTTTTGGAATCAATTGATTCCCTTTCACAGGGTTGATTTTCTTGCAATGTCTCAGGGGTCTTATTAGATCATTTTTCTATGTATTTTGCAAGCGTTTTCAAGTCTACATCGTCAATTTTTTTTATGGACTCCATCCCCAATATCGAAGCTAGGGCATCTTTCTCCTAGTAAGTCTCATTTCGCTAGATATATAAAATATTTTTTTTGTGTTAAAATTTTCAATAAAAAACAAATAACTAAAAACAAAATAAAAAAAATTGAGACAATTAAAAATCTATAAATTGAGAAGGACTTACATCATTATGGATAGAATTTGCTTCCTTCCCTCTACTTGACATTTTAAGCAAGATAGGGAAAATCCCTTCTATCATGATTTGGACAAGTGGACTTGGTGACGATTTTTGAAGGTGCTTATTTCTTCTCTCTTCTTCCTAGTCTTTTTTTCCTATTCTAAAAAGGATAAGCAAATGTCAAACTTAGATAAACCATAAAACATGAGGAAATTTAAATATAAAGATGTTGAATTATGAAATTCGATAATTGTTTTACTTGGAAATATCAGTTCGTCCTTAGGAAACCCCCAAATCGTCCTCTGGTCTCACCATATCTACGTTCTCCCTAGGAAACACCCAAATCATGTTGGAGTCCAAATCTAGTTTGAAAATTAGTTGGTATGGTCACACCCAATCTCTCTTCACCCTAAGAAACACCCAAATTGTGTTGTAGTCCAATTATACTTTGAAATTGAGTTTTTATGGTTGCAACCTATCTCTTTTCTCTCTAAGAAACATTCAAATCATGTTGGAGTTGAAATGCAACAAAACATTCACTTGGAATGATCGAACTCTATCTCCATTCTCCTTGGAAAACACTCAAATAATTTTGGAGTCAAAATATAGAAGGGAATTCATTTGGACAGGTTGCACTCTTTCTCCATTTGCCATAGCAAAAAATCAATTCATGTTTTTGTAATTATTCCCCTCCAAAATGAAATTTTAGTCCCCTTGCCCGTGGGTTTATTTGTTTTTTTAGGTTTTACATATCAATTGACGCTAAACTGGGTGCCATCTATGCCTACTTTAGCACCAATTTATCTCCTAAATGTAATCAACTATGGGAATCTTACTGGGTGAAAAAAACACCAGGGATTGTGCCTAAATTTGGTCAAAATGCATCCATTTGGGCCTAAATGGTGATCCACCATGGATCCACTCACATGTTGTATGATGTAGAGCCCACTTCTCTCCTAAGGTCTATGTGACCTCCTAGTCTATGATCGATCAAGAAGATGAGTCTGATTGACTCTCTGGGTCTCTGCTAGACCCCAAACCCATTTACAAAGATCTTTTCCCAAAATGCGCAATTTGTATGGGACCCGCGGCTTCCCTCCTAATAGTTGTTCGAACCTCAATGCCAAATGGGTGTTATCTCTTCTCTACTAATCCCTTTCTCTCATGCGACCACAAACCATGACCATGAGCCTAAAAAAAGGTGTGTCACGATTTTCAGAGTCGGTTATTTGTATGCGAGTCACCTTGAATCTCTTGATCTCTGAAATCCCAATAAGGGCCTAGCGCTTGCTAGCTCCACCCTTATCCTCTTTCCATATGACCCCTCACTATGACCTGGGGCCAAACCTCCGAGAGTGTTGGGATTTTGTGTGTTGAGGATTGTCGATGTGAAGAAACTCTATCCTCCAGATGTACGAAAACCTGATGGGATCCTAGTGCATACTAACCCCTCTCTTTCTATGACCAAGGCTGTGACCAGTCTCTTGAGTGAAAGGCCCATCACGATTTCGCATCTCGTGATTCTGGGCATCTCCCTATCTCTGTTCTCCCAATACCCGAGATCGCGATGGTGCTAGATCGACGTTCCACGATATTTCTTGATCCAATGACTCAGATCAAGTCAGGATTTTGTGTTTCACAACTTTGGGAGTCTCCTTACCTCCATTCTCCCGATACCCGAGATCGCGATGGCACTAGATCAATGGCCCATGATCTCCCTTGATCCAACAACTGAGATCAAGTTGTGATTTCATGTTTCATGAGTTCTCACGACTCAACCTTTCACTCCTTCGAGTCACGAGTTAGCAAAACATTGATCTCTCGCCACATGTCCTCCCTGACGATGGATGGTCTCGATGATTTCGGAATGATCAACGACTGTGATCCTTTCATGATTTCGCACTTCATGAATCCTCACGATCCTACCCTTTGACCTTTCCACTCTACGAGTCAGCGAAATGTTTCTCTCTCGCCACGTGTCCTGTCTTGATGGACGGTTCTAATGATTTCATAATTTTGTGACCTTGTTCCTCCTATGTACTTTCAAATCTCTAATGTTAGTGCACTTTACCTTGATCGGATGACTACTATTCTCTTTCACTCATACCCAATGGATAATATATTTCCTCTCTTGCGCTTACGCTTTCTTTAGACTTAGAAGATTTTCAAAGGATTCAAAGGCTTTGACCTTTCTCCTACCTGCGAGTCCATTTCTTGGATCTCATTAACACTTATGAAAAGTGTTATTCCTCCTAAGCTTGGTCTCATGAAGACTTCGACTTAACGCACACTCCTTGCATTTTAGGGATTTCGATAACTCAAGTTCTAAGGATTTCTCGAAGAGAAATTCCTCTCCCCCTCCTAGCATTCTCCTTTTTTGGTTCTTCGAGTTCTTGAAAAGTCCCTTTGACACTCAGTTGAATCTTAGATATGTGCACTCCTTGCACTAGATCTTTACGCAAGGCTCAAATTCTTGCAGGAAACTATGCACACCTTGCACCAGTCTCTTTGCACTTCTTGCAAAGGGAAAATTTTGTGTTATCTCTTCTAAGATTCAGAATCGAAACAAATCCAGTCTACACACTGCTTGCATTCTGTGTGCACACCTTGCACCACTCGACATAAGAGAAACAATTGAAATTATCCTAACATTCACAGTTCCATCTACTCATAACGAGATTTATTCATTCACTCATGAAAACACAATAATAGAGAATTGCAAACAATGTTCACACCATGTATTGGATCAATTTTCCCATGTTATATTAAAAAATGAAAATGGCTACAACTGAAATAAAAAACAACATCTGAAAACTGAAATATCCTACTAACTTGCAGATATCTACCCTGCAGCTAGCCTCATTTGGGCATACAAAACCTCTATTTATCTCAAAGGGCTTTGAGGTTTGTTTTTTTCCTGGCTACTTGTCTACTCTAAAACTTAACCTAATGAGTATCTAGACCAGTCGCATTACAGGGTAGGAGTGGCATCTCCCACTTCGCTCGTAATCGTTCAAGCATGCCTCAAAGATTTTTCTGGCACTAAAGTTCAAGCGTGCTTCAAAAATATGTGTTTTAACTATGAGCGTTGATATTCCAAAAATATTCCCATGCACTGAGTGGTCCTTCTCCATGTGCTTGCCAAGGATGTTGCTACATCATACTCCCCTTGACAAAAATTCATGGACTCCTATCCATGAGCTCCTGTACTGAATTTCCATGCTTCCGGATAACAACTTATTTTTCCCAACTCACATCTTCTATTGGGTGTCCCTTCCAATTGACCAGATATTCAAGATAGGTATTCCTTTTGGTCTTCTTGCCAATCCTTTGATCAACAATCTTCTCAATATTTTTATTTTTTTTCTACTATAGGCATTTGTTTCTCCCACCGAACCTTCTCTTGATCTTTTGATCCCCTTGTATCATCATTCCTTTAGGAATACAGGTCTAAAACATTGAATATGGGAGATATGATCACATCATCTGGAAACTCAATCTCATAGGTGTTTGCATCAAACTTCCTCAAGATCTTACATGGTCCTATATTCTTCATCTTTAACTTGTTATATGTTCCCCTAGGGAACCTTTCTTTCCTGATATGTGTCAGAACCTAATATCCTACTTCAAATTTAAGTTCTTTGTGATGTTGGTCGGCTCTGTGCTTATACTCCTGGTTATAACTCTACTACTGTCCTCTCATCTGGCTATGGAGCCGCTGCATTTCTGCAGCAAAATCTTCTAATCTAGCACCCATGATCTCACTTTGTTCCAAGTATCTCAACTCAGATACTCCCCAGGGTTGCATTCCATAAAATATTTGGAATGGGCTCTTTTCAGTGCTCCTATTTGGTGAGTCATTGTATGCAAATTCTTCTTGCGGAAGAATATCATCCCACTGATTATGGTGCTTAGTGAACATACTCCTCAATAAGTTTCCCAAACTTCTATTCACCACCTTAGTCTGTCCATCTGTCTAAGGATGATAAGTTGAGTTGAAGGAAAAATCTGTCCCCAACTTCTTCCATAGTGTTCTCCAAAAGTTACCAACAAATTTTTGTGTCTCTGTCCGAGACAATGCTTCTGGGTAGGCCATGAAGTCTTACAACTTCCTTCAAAAACAAATTTTCAACATGTGTTGCATCACTGGTCTTCTGGCATGGGATGAAATGTGCCATATTTGAAAATCTATCCACCACCACAAATATGGAATCAAATCCTCTTTGCGTTCTTGGAAGTCCCAACACAAAATCCAAGCTTATTACATCCCAAGGCCTCTCTGGTATTGGCAATGGTTGATACAATCCAATTTTCTGTCTCTTCTCTTTTTCATGTTGGAAGATTCTACATCTGTTCACAAAATTTATCACTTCCGTTCTCATACCTAGCCAATAGTATGAACTTCTCAACTATGCAAACGTTTTATCATGACTAAAATGTCCACACAATCCTCCACTATTCTTTTCTTTCAAAAGGTTATCCCTCATTGAGCATTTTGGCATGCACAATGGATTTCCCTTGAACAACAATCCCTCTTGAATTAGATACTTTGTCCACTGGCTTTTTTCTCTCAGTATAGGGTTTGTACATGTTTCATATGCTTCCTTTAAATCTGTATCATCACAATACATGTCCTTAAGGTGTTCAAACCCCAAGGTCTTCACCTGGAATTCGTGCAGAATCAAACATCTCCTGCTTAATGCATCAACTACTTTGTTAACATTCCCAAGAGTATTTTTTATGACAAAAGTAAAATTCTGCATAAATTCAACCTATTTTGCGTGCCTCTGATTTAGTTTTTCTTGCCTGGTTATGAATTTTAGAGCATGGTTATCGCTATACAAAACAAATTCCTGTGGGACAAGATAATGTCTCCATTTCTTCAAGGCTTGAATTATGGCATAAAACTCCTTGTCATACATGGAGTATTTTCTCTTGGTCTCATTCAACTTCTCACTGAAATAGGCAACAAGTCTATTATCCTGACTCAAAAATGATCCTATTGCAACTCCACTTGCATCACATCTCACCTAAAATGTCTTTTCAAAATTTGGAAAAACCAGAATTGGTCATTCTATGATTTTCTCCTTCAGTATATTGAAGCTCCTTTCAGCTTCCTCTGTCAATTTAAAAGACTTATTTTTCTTCTTCACTGTATCCATCATTGGTGCACAAATCCCACTGAAGTCTCTGATGAACTTCCTATAGAAACTTGCCAATCCATGAAATCTCCTTACCTCAAATATACTCCTTGGTTACGACCATTCTTTGATTGATTTCACCTTCTCTAGATCCATCTCCAGTTCATTTGAAGAGATCACAAAACCCAAGTAAATGAGTTTTGTCTTCATAAAATAGGACTTCTTCATATTTATCAACAACTTCCCCTGTTGTAGTCTCCTCATCACTAATGTCAGGTGCCTCAAATTTGCTTCTTTAGTCATGCTAAAGATCAATATATCATCCAGATACACAACCAAAAACTTGCCAATGAAATATTTCAGTATTTCATTCATCAACCTCATAAAATTACTCGGGGCATTTGTTAAGACAAATGGCATAATGAGCCACTCATAAAAACCTTCATTTGTCTTAAAGGTTGTTTTCCACTCGTCACCTTCTCTCATCCTGATCTGGTGATATCCACTTTTCAAATCTATTTTGGAAAAGAAATTTTCTCCACTTAAGCAATCCATTAAATCATACATCATTGGTAAAGGAAATCTATACCTGAGGGTGATCTTGTTAATGGTTCTTGAGTATGTACACATTATCCACCCTCCATCCTTGTTTGGACTTAACACAATTGACACTACGCATGGAATCAATCTCTCTCTGACCAAACTGATGTAGGAGCATCGTAAGGGCATGCAAGCATAGCCAACAACAAGCCAGCGTGGAGATAAGAGAGTTCCATGTACAAAAGTTTTGGATTAATATAAGAAGCCTTAATTCAGACTCATGGTGTTGTGATATTCTATGTGTATGCATGCTGAATAGTATGTTTATGGTCATTTACTGTTTCTATTTTACACATTTTCTTTTATGTTGTGTATGAATGATTTCTTGTTAAATGTTTGAAATTTGAAAGGGAGAGAGAGTAAGGGAAATGAGTTTCAATTGTTTTTCTGTCTGAGTGAGAGTTCTTGCAAGGAGTGCAGTTGAATTGTTTGCAAGGAGTGTGTTGACAAAGAGTTCAGAGGTTTGTCTCTGAAAGCTCAGATAGGATAGCTTTTGTTCTCATTTCCTCAAAAGTGCAGTTAGGCACAGGAGCCACGCAAAGTGTGCGCAGGCCGAGTGAAGCTTTAGGGGTTTGTAACCTGAATGACTTGTTGAGAGATTGTTGTTGTAGGGAGTGTGTAGATTCAAAAGGAGTTCAACACTTGAAAGTTTTTTAAGGTCTCCCACAAAAAGTGCGAGCAGGAGTTTTCTGAAAGACTCGAAATCATGGAAAACCTCAGAAGGGTTCGAACCTTCGAAGTCATCGAAGGGAAGCAAGAGGCTAAGTGCCTTGAAGAATTGAAAGGAGGTGCAGCGACATCATGCTACAGGAGGAAAAGTTCCATGCAAAGAAATATTTTGTTTAAATTTCGCAGAAGTTCTCAAGGGAAGAGACAGACGGTTGAAATTCTCCATAGAGAATTTGTGAAGTCTCGCCAGCCGTATGACCTGACAGAAAAGCAAGGGGGTTATGACTGTTTTCAAAGGTTCAATCTCAAGAGAGGCAGAGCCGTAAATCCAAGCCAACAAGGACCGTTGGATTTGCCCAAGGATTTCCATTTCGGGGTTTCGTGAGTCGAAATCCCAAAATCTTTGGATTAAGACTTGCGAAATTGTGAAGTGCAAAGTCCCGAAGAGCCGAAAGGATTGTGCGGGGCCATAGAAACCAGTAGGGAGGACAGGTGGTGCACTTGTCAACATGGAAGTCAATTGCGTTGACCATTTTAGGGTTTCGTGAACTGAAGTCCCGAAAGCCTTGCATCAGGACTCGCAAAATCGCGAAGTGCGAAGTCCCGAAAAGGTGAAAAGTCTAGCTGTGGGGCCAGTGCCAGGAATCGTGTCGGAGTTTGACATTTCAGGATTTTGAGAAATAGAGAATCAGGATTTCAGGGTTTGTGGAGCAGAGTTGCATGCCATTGCAACTCACGAACTCGCGAAAGCTGAAAAACCGAAATTCATATCAGGATTTGGGAATTCGGGGTTTACGGTGACATGAGATTTTGGGATCGAGAGTCTCGAACTCTCGATACTCGAAGAACACGTTGACCGTTTGATCGAGAGGGGAATCACAATTGTTGATTCCTTTTGGTGACCGAACATCGAAGTTTCGATAATTCGGGTTTCAGGATTTTGGGAGTCGAGGGGATGAGTTGGATGACATCGCATCTCCTGAAATTGCGATAAGGAGAAATCCAAAATTGGCAAGGGAAAGGTCAAGTGTTGACTATTTTTAGGTTTCGGGGGTTTGAGAGACAAGGTTATTGACCACCGGATTCACGAAATCGCAAAGCCCGATCTCCCGAAGTATAAAGGGGGGAATTTCTCAAGGTTATTTGTGGGTGCAGATTTCCCGAAAGGGAAATAGAAGAGCCAATCGTTGAGAGTTCTTCAGGCCAGTGGAAGAAGAAAGATCCTGTGTGCGTGGACTTCCGACCTGCGGGTTGGGAGGGCTACACCAGGTGTGGTATCAGAGCCTGATTCTTGTTTGTATATTTCAGGTAGGAAAAGTGAGAAGGAACTTCAGCCATGCTGTCGAGGAGAAGGGATAGACAAACACCCAATCCACTAGAGGATAGGGAGATGTCAAGAGAAAGGGGTAGGCAGGTGAAAAACCCAACCATGGAAAGAGAGATGCATGACATTCGCGCCAGGCTCGTGGACATGGAAATATAACAGAGGCGCACAATTGATATTGGAGATGTCAGTGAGTCTGAAAGCGAAGATGACGCTGGACATGGAGAAGAAGAATTCACAGTAGAAGATGCAGCAAATGAACGCTTGATTAGAGTTGTTGCAAGATTGAGTGCAAGAGCCAAAATGGACATTCCAGTTTATGAGGGAAACTTGGATGCGGAAGAGCTTCTAGATTGGATTAGAGCTCTGGACACATATTTTGACTATGAAGATGTCGAAGAAGACAAGAAGGTCAAAAATGTTGTCATGAAACTTAAAGGACATGCGACATTGTGGTGGGATGAACTGCAAGATGATAGGCATTGCAAAGGCAAGTAGAAGATCAAGAGTTGGGATAGGATGATTGCAAAAATGAAGGAAAAATTCATTCCTAGGGATTATCAAATTACTCTGTTTCGAAGAATGAAGAATTTGAGATAGAAGTTGATGTCAGTGAAGGAGTACACTGAAGAGTTCTACAGGCTGAACATCAGAGCAGGTCATTGGGAAAGTGATGATGAAAAAGTTGCTAGATATATGAATGGTCTGAGATATGAAATTCAGGATGAGATGAGCATGATGACCATCCGAACAGTTGAAGATGCTTATCAAATGGCTCTAAAGGCGGAAGAGAAGCTGAGCCGAAAGCAGGGTCAAAGAGGCCGAGGCAGAAGTCATCCCAGAGGCAAATTAGTTGCCCAGGATAGAAATCAGAAGTCTAAGGAAGAATGGAAGAAACCTCAACCTCAAATTGAGAGAGGTGGAAGCTCACATAGAGGACAATATGATGGACAGAGAGGGAAGTATGCTAATCAGAGAGGAAAGTATGATGATAACAACATTTTTCCTCGTACTAGAGGTAGAGGAAGAGGAAGAAGTGGAGTGATAAAATGATTCACGTATGGAAAGGTCAGACACAAGTCTTATGAATGTCAGAACAACAAGAAAGAGGAAGGAGAGGCTCGCATTACCGAATATCAAAGGTAGACTATTGAGGCAGAGGATGCTGAAGGCAGAAGATGGTTGATGATGCGAAAAACTCTTTTAACACTAGAGAAGGAGGTGGAGAGTTCAGTTCAAAGAAACAGACTTTTTCGGACTGCGTGCAAAACCAAGGAATGGAAATGTAAAGTTATCGTAGAGATTGGTAGCATAGATAATCTTTTTTCTACAGAGATGGTAGAAAAGATGGAGCTGGAAACGACTGAACATCCAAGCCCATACAGAGTGTCGTGGTTGCAAAAAGGACATCAGGTAAATGTCACTAAACAATGTTTAGTTGAGTTTAAAATAGGAGGGTATAAATATGAAATACTCTATGATGTTATTCCTATGGATGTTTGTCATCTATTTTTGGATAGACCATGGAAATATGACAGGAATTTGATTCATGACAGGAGAATGAACACATACACCCTAGAGAAAAATGGGAGAACTCACATGTTGTTGTCGATCAAAGATAAAGAAATGAAGCTTGAAGTAACATTGTACTTCTCATCAGTGGGAAAGAACTTCTTACACAGGTTAATAAGAAGGAGGAACTGCAATTCATTGTGGTCAGGAAGCCAAAGATTGTTTTAACCAGCACAAGGGTAGACGATTTACCAAAAGAGGTTCAGGAACTGCTAGAAGAGTTCGTTGATATAGTAGTGGAGGAACTACCTCGTTTGTTGCCATCGATCAGAAGCGTGAGTCATCACATTGATCTCATACCTAGAGCTATTTTTCCAAACAAAGAAGCATACAGATTGACGCCGTAGGAGAATGAAGAGGTCAAAAGAGAGGTCCAAGATCTGTTGTACAAAGGTTTGGTTAGAGAAATCTTGAATCTGTGTGTTGTTCCGACAATACTCAGTCCGAAGAAATAAAAAGGCTGGAGGATGTGTACAGACTCAAGAGTGATAAAAAAGATAACCATCAAGTACATATTTCCATTGCCAAGGATGGATGATCTGATGGATTGCTTGAGTTGGGCCAATTTTTTTTCAAAGATTGATTTGAAGAGTGGTTATCATTAGATTTGCATGAGAGAAGGTGATGAATGGAAGAAATCCTTCAATACTAATGAAGGGTTATACGAATGGCTTGTTATGCCATTTGGTTTAAAAAACGCGCCGATTACTTTCATGAGATTGATGAATGAAGTCCTGAAGTATTTCATCGGAAAATTTGTCATTGTGTATCTTGATGACATACTGATTTTCAATAAAACAAAGGCAGATCATTTGAAACATTTGGCTACAGTGATGAAGAGGCTGCAGCAAGAGAAGTTGTTGATAAACATGAAGAAGTCGTCATTCATGAAGAAGGAGCTCATTTATTTGGGTTTTGTTATTTCTGCAGATAAGTTGAGGATGGATCCAGATAAGGTGGAGGTGATTAAGAATTGGTCGTCACCAAAGAATATCTTTGAAGTTTGAAGTTTTCAAGGATTGGCTAGTTTCTACCGGAATTTCATCAGGAATTTCAGTGGAATTAGTGCACCAATGATGGACACAGTGAAGAAGAGACACAAATATTTTCACTGGACAGAAGAAGTTGAGAAAAGTTTCAATTTGTTGAAGAGGAAAATCACGGAATAACTAATTCTGGTGTTGCCGGATTTCCAAAAGATATTTCAAGTGAAATGCGATGCAAGTGGATTTTCAATAGGGGCAGTCTTGAGTCAAGAAGACGGGTTGATAGCATACTTCAGCGAGAAGATGAATGAAGAAAAAGTAAAATACTCCACACATGACAAGGAGTTTTATGCTATTATTCAGGCATTGAAGAAATGGAGACATTACTCAATTCCCAAAGAGTTTGTCTTATACAACGATAATCATGCATTGCAATTTGTGACTCAATAGGAGAAGTTGAATCAAAGACATGTTAAATGGGTTGACTATATGCAAAATTTCACTTTTGTGATTAAACATATTCCTGGTAGTGCTAACAAAGTTGCTAATGCTTTAACCAGGAAGTGTTTGCTATTGCAGGAGTTCAGAGTCAAAACATTGGGTTTTGATGATCTCAAGGACATGTACAGAGATGATCCAGATTTTAAAGAGGAATATGAAGTAGATGAGAATCCAATTCTCAAGGATAGAAGCCAATGGGTAGAATACATAATCCAGGAAGGATTATTGTTTAAAAGTAATCAGCTTTGTATTCCAAAATGCTCCATGAGGGAGAATTTACTGAAGGAGAAACATAGTGGAGGATTGGTCAGACATTTTGGTCATGGCAAGATGTTCACAAAGTTGAATGAGTCATATTATTGGCCAGGAATGAGAGCAGATGTCAAAATATTTGTGGACAGATGCAGAATTTGTCAGCATTCGAAAGGAAAGAGGCAGAATGCATGATTTTATCAACCATTGCCCATACCTGAGAGGTCGTGGGATGCAATTAGCATGGATTTCATATTGGGGTTGCCAATAACAAAAAGAGGGTTTGACTCAATCTTTGTGGTAGTGGATATATTTTCTAAGATGGCACACTTCATACCATGTCAGAAAACCAGTGACGCAACTCACATTGCAAACCTATTTTTCAAAGAAGTCATTCGACTTCATAGCTTACCAAGGAGCATAGTTTCAGATCGAGACACGAATTTTGTAGGACACTTCTAGAGAACCTTATGGAAAAAGATGGGAATGAACTTGTCATTCAGTTTAGAGTATCATCCTCATATGAATGGACAGACAGAAGTTGTGAACATAAGTTTGGGGGACTTGCTGTGGAGTTTGGTGACAGAACACCACAGTCAGTGGGACAATATTCTGCCACAGGTGGAATTTGCATATAATGACTCAGTTAACAGGAGCACGGGACAGATTTTGTTTCAGATTGTCTATGGCATGCAACCAAGAGGAATTTCTGAGCTGAGGGATTCAGAACAAACTACGACTAGGAGCTCTAGTGCAGAAGATTTCACAGAAGTGATGAAGGAACTTCACAGCCAGGTGAAGGAGCGATTGCAACATTCGAGCCAAGAATATAAACATAGGGCATATCAACACAGGAGACAACTTCAATTTGGAGTTGGTGATTTGATTCTGGCACATCTGAGAAAGGAAAGGTTCCCGACAGGAACATATAACAAATTGAAGATGAAGAAAATTTGGCCATGTAAGGTCTTGAAGAAATTTGGGGCGAATGCATATGAGATTGAATTACCCGATGGGATCGGAATTTCTCCGATATTCAATATCTCATATTTGTACCCTTATAAAGCTGAGGAAGTAGAAGAAGGAAATGAACAGCCAGAGATTCAGTGGACAAAACAAATGCTAGTTGCAGAAAAGCCGCAGATGGAGCGCATACTGGACAAAAGAATTGGTAAGAGGACCAGGAAAAAGCAATAATTTGAATACTTGGTCAAGTGGAAGGGCCATCTAGTTGAAGATGCCAGCTGGGAGAACGAAGTTGAAATACAGAAGCATGGACAGACCGTGCGCGAGCTCATGGACAGGAGCCCATGAAAATTTTCAAGCGAGGGAGTATGATGCAGGAGCATCGCAAGGGCATGCAAGCATAGCCAGCAACAAGCCAGGGCGGAGATAAGAGACAGTTGGAAAAGCACCGAGCACATTTTTTGAAAATGTTTTGAAATATTAATGAAGTCATTAAGTGGAGGCATGCTTGTATTATTGTAAAAGGACCTTGAGCGATCCGCTCTCGTCCATAGTAGATAGGAGCCTTTATGTGTAATGAATGTAGGTAGATAGAATTTAATGCTTAGATTAGATAGTTTAGAGTGCAAGAGGTAAACAGGATATAGACACCCTCATTATATAGTTGTATTATTATTGTCAAGATAGAGCATAGAGCAGGGAAGAGAAGAAGCAGGAAGCTGTGTAGAAGAATTCCATGTACAAAAGTTCTGGATTAATATAAGAAGCCTTAATTCAGACTCATGGTGTTGTGATATTCTCTATGTATGCATGTTGAATAGTATGTTTATGGTCATTTACTCTTTCTATTTGACACATTTTATTTTATGATGTGTATGAATGATTTCTCGTTAAATGTCTCAAATTTGAAAGGGAGAGAGAGTAAGGGAAATGAGTTTCAATTTTTTTTTTCTGTTTGAGCGAGAGTTCCTGCAAGGAGTGCAGTTGAATTGTCCGCAAGGAGTGTGTTGACAAAGGGTTCAGAGGTTTGTCTCTGAATGCTCAAATAGGATAGCTTTTGTTCTCATTTCCTCAAAAGTGCAGTTAGGCACAGGAGCCGTGCAAAGTGTGCACAGGCCGAGTGAAGCTTCACGGGTTTGTAACCTGAATGACTTGTTGAGAGATTGTTGTTGCAGGGAGTGCGCATAGTCAAAAGGAGTTCAACACTTGAAAGTGTTTGAAGGTTTTTCGCAAGGAGTACGAGCAGGAGTTTTCTGAGAGACTCGAAATCGTGGAAAACCTTAGAAGGGTTCAAACCTTCGAAGTCGTCGAAGGGAAGAAAGAGGCTAAGTGCCTTGAACAATTGAAAGGAGGCACAATGATGTCGTGCTATAGGATGACAAGTTCCACGTAGAGAAATATTTTGTTTAAATTTCGCAGAAGTTCTCAAGGGAAGAGACGGACGGTCGAAATTCTCCATAGAGAATTTGTGAAGTCCTGCCAGCCGTCCGATCTGACAGAAAAGCAAGGGGGTTACGATTGTTTTCAAAGGTTCAAGCTCAGGAGATACAGAGCCGTAGATCCAAGCAACAAGGATCGTTGGATTTGCCCGAGGATTTCCATTTCGGGGTTTCGTGATTCGAAATCCCAAAATCTTTGCATTAAGACTCATGAAATCACGAAGTGCGAAGTCCTGAAGGGACGAAAGGATTGTGTGGGGCCATAGAAACCAGCAGGGTGGATAGGTGGCACACTTGTTGAAATGAAAGTCAATTGTGTTGACTATTTCAGGGTTTCATGAACTGAAGTCCCGAAAGCCTTGCATCAGGACTCGCAAAATCACAAAGTGCGAAGTCCCGAAAAGGTAGAAAATCTAGTTGTGGGGCCAACATCGGGAATCGTGTCAGATTTTGACATTTCAGGATTTTGGGAAATAGAGAATCGGGATTTTGGGGTTCGTGGAGTAGAGTTGAATGACATCGCAACTCATGAACTCGCAAAAGCTGAAAAGCCAAAATTGAAATTGGGATTCGAGAATTTGGGTTTTGCGTTGACATGAGATTTTGGGATCGAGAGTCTCGAACTCCCGATACGCGAAGAACGCGTTGACCGTTGGATCGAGAGGGGAATCACAACCATTGATTCCTTTTGGTGACCAAACATCGGAGTTTTAGTAATTTGGGTTTTAGGATTTAGGGAGTCGAGGGGATGAGTTGGATGACATCACAACTTCCGAAATAGCGATAAGGAGAAATCCGAATTTGGCAAGGGAAAGGTCAAGTTTTGACTGTTTTTGGGTTTCAGGGGTTTGAGAGACAAGGTGCTTGACCACCAGATTCGCGAAATCGCGAAGTCCAATCTCCCAAAGTATAAAGGGGGAAATTTCTCAAGGTTATTTGTGGGTGCAGATTTCCTGAAAGGGAAATAGAAGAGCCAATTGTTGAGAGCTCTTCAGGCCAATGGAAGAAGAAAGATCCTGTGTGTGTGGACTTCCGACCTGTGGGTTGGGAGGGCTGTGCCACAAACCCTCGTTTAACAATTCTTGGACTTCGTTCTTCACTTCCTCATTCTCTTGAGGTGTCAATATGCATGTTTCTTTGTTTGGCAGACTTTCTTCTGGTATCAAGTCAATATGGTGGATGATACTTCTAATGGGTGTCAATGAGTTAGGAAGCTTATCCATCACTATGTTAGTTAAATTATCCAGTAATTCCTAAACTTCTTCTGGCAAATCATCCATTGATGTACTTGTAAGGATAAATCTGGGTTTCCTCACCACAACGAACTGCATCTCCTGTTCTTTCTTGACTTGTTTTAGGAGTTCCTTACCACTCATGATAAGTATTCTTGTGCTGGATTCCTCTTTCACTTTCTTCTCCTCTATTGGCAGAAACATGTGTGTTCTACCATTCTTCTCTAAGGTGTATGTAATCTTACTCCTATCCTGAATTACATTCATGTCAAACTTCCATGGTATTCCCAAAAAAATATGGCATACATCCAAGGCAATTACATCACATGGAATTTCATCTCTATATCCTCCTATCTTAAATTCAACCAAGCATTATTTAGTGATCATTACCTGGTGTCCTTTTTGCAACCATGAGACTTTGTATGGCTTCGGGTGTGCAGTTGTCTCCAACTCCAATTTCTCCACCATCTCCGTCGATACTAAGTTATCAGTGCTCCCACTATCAATTATCACCTTGCATACTTTGTCTTTAGTCTTGCAAGTTGTTCTGAAGAGACTATTCCTATGCACTGGCTTTTCAATTTCTGCCTCTGGTTGTAAGAGAACCTTTCTCAACATCTGGGATCTTCCATCCTCTGCTCCTCCTGCTTCAACATTTCCTCTCTATGCTTTTTAAATGTGAGCTTCACCTCCTTTTTTCTTCTTGGGGAATTCCCAAGACATATGCCCTGTCTATCCACAGGCATAGCATCTTACTTCTCCTCCTCTTCCTCCTCTTCCTCTGGAATAATTTCTTCCCCGACCCTATCTTTCTCAGGAACTTCCTCCTCTTTTCAAGTGACTGTGTGGTTTCTTAGTCTCGTCCTTAGACTTATATGCCTTGTTATGGGTATCTCCCTTACCTATGTTTTGGGATAAGCTTTTACCTCTTCCTCAATGGCTTTATTGTATGGCCAACTTCTCCTCTGCCTTCAGTGAAAACTGATAAGAAACCTCCACTTTCCTTATTGACATCATGCTGAGCTCGTCCTGGATTTCATATCTCAGGCCATTTATATATCTGGAAATTTTTTCTTCATCTCTCTCCCTTTTTCCAGTTCTGATGTTCAGCCTATAGAACTCCTTTTTGTACTCCTTAACTGCCATCCCCTTCTGTCTCAGGTTCTACATATTCCCGAACATATTGATTTGATAATATTTGGGCATGAACTTAGCCTTCATCTTGGATACCATTCTGTCCCAACTCTTTATCTTTTGTTTTCCTTTGCGTCTCCTCTCAGCCTGCAGTTCATCCCACCCTAGTGTTGCATGTCCATTTATCCTGGTGACAACCTGTTTCACCTTTTTCTCTTCATTGACCTCTTCATCTCTTCATTGACCTCTTCATAGTTGAAGTGTTTATCCATGGATCTTATCCAATCCAGCAGCTCCTGAGTGTATAAATTTACTTCATACATTGGGACCTCTATCTTGGCTCTGCCTCCCAATATAGAAACTTCTCTCAGGAAGTGTTCTTCGGTAACATCCTCTCCTATAGCTTCTTCGACGAAATTCTTGCCCACAATTTCCTTGTTCGCTGCATCACAGATGTCTCTAGTATCTGGTTTTCTTATCTGTGTTGCCTACATTGCCTCCAATCTTTCACGAAGTTCTTGCATCTCCCTTTCAAAAGATCGATTGGCTAAAGGTTGCTCTCCTCATCTCATCGGCGACATTGTGTCAACTATCTGTCACACATAGAGTAAAACTTTGAGTTCTTTTGTCTCCTCTCCTTTTCCTATTGTTTGCAAGCAAAACTTTAACTCTAATACCACTTGATGCAGACCCCCCTTCTCTCCTAAGGGCTGTGCGACTAAGATCGATCAAGAAATTGAGTCTGATTGACTCTCTAGGTCTCTACTAGACCCCAAACCCACTTACATAGGTCCTTTCCCCAAATGTAAAGGTCGTATAAGACCTACGACTTCTCTCCTAAGCGTTGTTCGAACCTCGATGCCAAACGGGCGCTATCTCTTCTCTACTAAGCCCTTTCTCTCACACGACCACGGGTCATGACCACGAGCCTAAATAAAGGCGCATCGCAATTTTGTGAGTCAATTATTTGTATGCATGTCACCCCGAATCTCTTGATCTCTGAAATTCAGAAAAGGGCCTAACGCTCGCTAGCTTCTCCCTTATCCTCTTTCCATATGACCCCTCACTATGACCTAGGGCCAAACCTCCGAGCATGTCGAGATTTTGTGTGTCAGGGATTCCCGATGTCTGAAATATTGATGGGAGCCTAGTGCATGATAGACCCTCTCTTTTCGTGACTAAGGCTATGACCAGTCACTTGAGTGAAAGGCACGTCGTGATTTCACGTCTCGCGACTCTGTACATCTCCCTACCTCCATTGTCCCAATACCTGAGATCGTGATGGCACTAAATCGACTGTACATGATATTTCTTGATCCAACGACTCACATCAAGTTGGGATTTCGCATTTCATGACTTTGGGAGTATCCTTACCTCCATTCTCCCGATACCCAAGATCGCGATGGTGCTAGATCGATGGTCGATGGTCTCCCTTGATCCAATGGCTTAGATCAAGTCGTGATTTCGCATTTCACGAGTTCTCATGACTCAGCCTTTGACTCCTCTGATTCACGAGTCAGCGAAACATTGATCTCTTGCCACATGTCCTCCTTGATGATGGATGGTCCCGATGATTTTGGAACGATCAACAACTATGATCCTTTCGCAAGTTCGCACTTTGTGAATCCTCACAACTCTGCCCTTTGACCTTTCCACTCTGTGAGTCAGCAAAATGCTGCTCTCTCGCCATGTGTCTTGTATTAATGGAAGGTTTCGATGATTTCAGAATTCTGTGACCTTGTTCCTCCGATGTACCTTCAAATATCTAATGTTAGTGCACTTTACCTTGATTGGATGGATATGATTCTCTTGCACTCAGAGTGAACGACTGAGATCTTTCCTCTCCTGCGATTACGCTTTCTTCAGACTTAGAATATTTTTGAATGATTCAAAGGCTTCGACCTTTCTCGTTCCTATGAGTCATTTTCTTGGATCTCATTAACACTTATGAAAAGTGTTATTCCTCTTGAGCTTGGTCTCATGAAGACTTCGACTTCCCGCACACTCCTTGTGTTTCAGGGATTTCAATAACTCAGATACTAAGGATTTCTCGAAGAGAAATTCCTCTTTCCCTCTTAGCATTCTCCTTTTTTGGTTCTTCGACTTTTTGAAAACTCCCTTTGACACTCATTTGAATCTCAGAGCTGTGCACTCCTTGCACCAGATCTTTACGTAAAGTTCAAATTCTTGCGGGCGACTGTGCACGCCTTACACGAGTCTCTTTTCATTCCTTACAAAGGGGAAATTTCATGATATCTCTTCTGAGCTTCATAATTGAAACAGATCCCATCTACGCACTCCTTGCATTCTATGTGCACACCTTGCACCACTCGATAGAAGAGAAACAATTGAAACTTATCCTAACATTCACAGTTCCGTCTACTCATAACGAGATTTATTCATTCATTCATGAAAACACAATAACAAAGAATTCCAAACAATGTTCACACCATGCATTAGATCAATTTTCCTTTGTTATATTCAAAAGTGAAAATGGCTACAACTGAAATAAATAACAACAATTGAAAACCGAAATCTCCTACTAACTTGCAGCTATGTACCCTGCAACCAGCCTCATTTGGGTGTACAAAAACTCCATTTATCTCAGAGGGCTCTTAGGGTTTTTTCTTCCTGGATACTTGTCTACTCTAAAACTTAACCCAACAACTATCTAGACCAGTCACATTCCAGGGTAGGAGTGGCATCTTCCACTTCGCTAGTAATCATTCAAGTGTGCCTCAAACATTTTTTTGGTGCTGAAGTTCAGGGGTTCTTCAAAAATATGCGTTGTAACTGCCAGTGTTGAGATTCTGAAAAGATTCCCATGTGCTGAGTGGTCCTGCTCTACGTGATTTCCAACGATGCTCCTGCATCATTTTAGTTCTCAAATACATGTTACTCAAGACAATGTCTCACCTTTAGTAGCTCATTCACAATCTATCCCTATTGTTTGGTTGGATGATGATCTAAATAAAAAACTCCTTATGTGACCACTACCACCATTTCCGCAATCTCCACTCTTATAGAGTATGAGTCTTTGGAGCCTTTGAACAACTTATACTTGCAAATTGATATTGTAGCTTCACACTTGGGAGCCACCATTCCACTCTCTTTTCCCATGTGTGAAAGTGCTCTTCCCTCATTAACCATGATTTTCGATGATGGTGAAAAATTATTTGATGATATACCTTATTTTAATGGTCCTTGAGATAACCTCCACTTTAGTTATCCTATTGACTTCCTATATAAGCTACCCACTCCACTAGCATGCCCTTAGAATCCATCTCCTCTATAAATATCTTTGATTCTTGCCTACTAGAAACACATATCACACTTGGCAATGATACCTTGGACCACTCTTATGATCATGGATTTTTCAACCACATGGATTCTTGTTTAATATTTTGAGGATACAAACACTTCCATGATTTTAATTACTCTTGATAAATCTAATGATATTTTTGAATGGATGTTTCATAGATGCATGTATTTGAACTAGATATTGATATTTTGGTACCTTTGCATCATTTAGTTATCCATGGTTGGCTTGGCAAAAATGTAGCAAAGATGTAGCAATTTTTATCACCCCTATTGACTTCAACCTTCTTTTTAGGTGCAATTATGTATGGTATGGTATGATATGGTATGATATGATATGGTATTGGTATTGGTATAGTATGGTATTGATATTGGTATGGTATAGTATAGTATAGTATGGTATGGTATGGTATGATATTGTTATTGGTATTGGTATGGTATGGTATTGGTATTGGTATGGTATTGTTATGGTATTGGTATTCTCCACTTTAGTTCTCCTATTGATTTCCTACCTAATATACCCACTCCTCTAACATGCCCTTAGACTCCATCTCCTCTAGAAATATCTTTGATTCTTTCCTACTAGCACCACATATCTCACTTGACAATGATACCTTGGACCAATCTTATGATCATTGATTTTTCAACCACATGGATTCATGTTTAGTATTTTTAGGATACAAACACTTCCATGATTTTAATTACTCTTTCTAAATATAATAAGATTTTTGAATTGATGTTTCATAGATTCCTGGATTTGAACTAGATATTGATATTTTGGTACCTTTGCATCATTTAGTCATCCATTGTTGGCTTAGCAAAAATGTAGCAAAGATGTAGCAATTTTTATCACCCCTATTGACTTCAACCTTCCTTTTGGATTCAATTATGTATGGTATGGTATGGTATGGTATGGTATGGTATGGTATTGGTATTGGTATAGTATGGTATTGATATTGGTATGGTATGGTATAGTATGGTATTGATATTGGTATGGTATAGTATAGTATAGTATGGTATGGTATGGTATGGTATTGTTATTGGTATTGGTATGGTATTGGTACGGAATTGGTATTCTCCATTTTAGTTCTCGTATTGACTTCCTACCTAAGCTACCCAATCCTCTAGCATGCCCTTAGACTCCATATCCTCTAGAAATATATTTGATTCTTACCTACTAGCACCAGATATCACACTTGACAATGATACCTTGGACCACTCTTATGATCATTTTTTTTTCAACCACATGGATTCATGTTTAGTATTTTCAGGATACAAACACTTCCATGATTTCAATTACTCTTGATAAATCTAATAATATTTTTGAATTGATGTTTCATAGATGCATGGATTCGAACTAGATATTGATATTTTGGTACCTTTGCATAATTTAGTTATCCATGGTTGGCTTAGCAAAAATGTAGCAAAGATGTAGAAATTTTTATCACCCCTATTAACTTCAACCTTCTTTTTAGGTGCAATTATGTATGGTATGGTATTGGTATTGGTATGGTATGGTATAGTATGGTATTGGTATTGGTATTGGTGTGGTATTGATATTGGTATTGATTTGGTATCGGTATTGGTATTGGTATGGTATGGTATGGTATGATATTGGTATCGATATGAAGATCATTGCCAATGCATACAATTTCCATGCAATGGTATTGGTATCGGTATTGGTATGCAATGGTATTGGTTTTGGTATGAAATGGTATGGTATTGTTATTGGTATGCAATGGTATGGTATTGGTATTGGTATTGGTATTTGTATGGTATGGTATGGTATGGTATTGGTATAGTATTGGTATTGTTATTGATATGGTATTGGTATTGGTATTGGTATTGATATTGGTATGGAATAGTATTGGTATTGATATTGACAATGCATAAGAATATTGGTAATGCATATTGGTATTGGTATTCGTAATGCATATTGGTATTGGTATTGGAAATGCAATGGTATTGGTATGGTATGGTATGATATTGGTATTGGTATTGGTATGCAATGGTATTGGTATTGGTATGGTATGGTATGGTATTGGTATTGGTATTGGTATTGGTATGGTATAGTATGATATTGATATTGGTATGGTATAGTATGGTATAGTATGGTATGGTATGATATGATATAGTATGGTATTGTTATTGGTTTTGGTATGGTATTGGTATGGTATTGGTATCGGTATGGTATTGGTATGGTGTAATATTGGTATGGTATTGTTATTCTCCACTTTAGCTCTCCTATTGAATTCCTACCTAAGCTACCCACTCAACTAGAATTCCCTTAGACTACATATCCTCTAGAAATATCTTTGATTCTTGCCTTATAGCACCACATATCACACTTGACAATGATACCTTGGAACATTCTTATGATTATTTATTTTTCAACCACATGGATTCTTGTTTAATATTTTGAGGATACAAACACTTCAATGATTTTAATTACTCTTGATAAATCTAATAATATTTTTGAATTGATGTTTCATAGATGCATGGATTTGAACTAGATATTGATATTTGGGTACCTCTGCATCATTTAGTTATCCATGGTTGGCTTAGAAAAACTGTAGCAAAGATGTAGCAATTTTTATCAGACTTCAACCTTATTTTTAGGTGCAATTATGTATGGTATGGTATGGTATGGTATTGGTATTGGTATTGGTATGGTATGGTATAGTATGGTATTGGTATTGGTATGGTATTACTATTGGTATTGGTATTGGTATTGGAAGTACATTATGCTACTCAGTTTGGATTTTATGCCCTCGGACCAAATTAGGCACATATCCTTGAATGGTTTGAGGAGGTGTGTTGCAATTCAAGATAAAACTCCAAACAAGACTCAGATGCACAAACCGTCATTTGCATTGTATTTGGAGCACCGTGTTTTAGCTAGTGGGGACCCTACGCTATCATTCCATTGATCAGAAAACCATTTGTTGGAGTATCTATGACATTAGGGTTTTGGTCAATGAGGCATAATGCAATTTTTGAAAATGAGGTCAATTTTCAAGAACACTTTGTCGGGCATTTTTGGGTATTGTAGTTGCATAGGAGTTGTCCAAAAGGACTTTTGGGAGCTTACAAAACTCTGTTATGCTACTCGGTCTTGATTTTATGCCCCCACACCAAATTTGCCACATGTCCTTGAATGGATTGACGAGGTGAGTTGCAACTATTGATAAAACTCAAATAGGGACTTGGATGCACAAACCGTCAGTTGCATTGGATCCAAAGCACCTAGTTTCAACTATTGGGGTTCTTACACTATCATTTTGTCAACCATAAAACCATTTGTTGGAGTATCTCCAACACTATGGTATTGGTCAATGAGGCATAGTGTAATTTCTAAAGAGGAGGTCGATTTTCAAGACCACTATGTCGGGTATTTTTAGCTAGTGTAGTCATGTGGGCCTTGGCCAAACAGACTTGTGGGAGCTTATGGAAGGCCTTTATGCTACTTGGTTTGGATTTTATGCCCCCAAACCAAATTGACCACATGTCCCCCAATGGATTGAGGAGGCAAGTTACAACTCATAATAAAACTCAAACTGAGACTCAGATGCACGAATCATCAATTGCATTGGATTAAGAGCATTGGGTTTCATCTAGTGGGTCCTCTACGCTATCATTACATCCAATGAAAATCCAATTGTTGGAGTATCTTTGACACTAGGGTTTTGGTCAATGAGGCATAGTGCAATTTCTGAAGATGAGGTCAATTTTCAAGAACACTCTATCTGGTGTTTTGTGCTAGTGTAGTCACATGGGCCTTGGCCAAAAAGACTTTTTTGAGCTTACGAAACTCCATTATGCTACTCGGTTTGGATTTTATGCCCCCGGACTAAATTGTCCACATGTCCTTGAATGACTTGAGGAGACGCATTGTAAATATCTATAAAAATCAAATCGAGACTCGAATGAATGAACCATCAGTTGTATTGGATCTAGAGCACCATGTTTCAGCTATTGGGGCTTCTACACTATCATTTCGTCGACCAGAAAACCATTTGTTGGATTATTTCCAACTACTAGGATTTGGGGCAATGACGCATAGTGCAATTTATGAAGAGGAGGTTGATTTTCAAGAACATTGTGTCAGGTCTTTTTAGCTAGTGTATTCGTGTGGTCCTTGCCCAAATAGACTTATGGGAGCTTACGAAATTCTATTATGATACTCAGTTTGGATTTTATACCCCTGTACTAAATTGACCACATGTCCCTAAATGGATTGAGAAGGTGAGTTGCAACTCACGATAAAACTCAAACGAGACTCAGATGCATGAATCGTCAATTGCATTGGATTAAGAGCACTTGTTTTCAACTAGTGGGCCCCATACACTATCATTTCGTCGACCGTAAAACCATTTGTTGGAGTATCTATGACACTAGGGTTTTTGTCAATGAGGCATAGTGCAATTTATGAAGATGAGGTCGATTTTCAAGAACACTCTGTTGGGCATTTTTGGCTATGGTATTGGTATTGGTATTGGTATGTTATGGTATTGTATTAGTATTGGTATGGTATTGGTATGCATATCATTGCCAATGCATACCATTGTGGTATGCAATGGTATGGTATTGGTATTGGTATTGGCAATGTTATTGGTATGGTATGGTATTGGAAATGGTATTGGTACGCATATCAATGTCGATGCATACCATTTCCATGCAATGGTATGCAGTGGTATTGGTATTGGTATGCAATGGTATTGGTATCATACTAGTATTGGTATTTGTATGGTATGGTATGGTATTGGTGTGCATATCATTGCCAATGCATACCATTGTGGTATGCAATGGTATGGTATTGGTATTGGTATTGGCAATGTTATTGGTATGGTATGGTATTGGAAATGGTATTGGTATGCATATCAATGTCGATGCATACCATTTCCATGCAATGGTATGCAGTGGTATTGGTATTGGTATGCAATGGTATTGGTATCATACTATTATTGGTATTTGTATGGTATGGTATGGTATTGGTATGCATATCATTGCCAATGCATACCATTGTCTTGAAATGGCATACAATGGTATCGGTATCGGTATTGGTATTGGTATATTATTGGTATGGTATGGTATGGTATTGGTATGGTATGGTATGCTATTGGTATGGTATTGGTATTGGTATGGTATGGTATGGTATTGGTATTGGTATTGGTATGCAATGGTATTGGTATTGGTATTAAATGGTATTTGTTGTATTGGTATGCAATGGTATTGGAAATGGTATTGGTATTGGTATTTGCAAGGAATAAGGGTGTTGGAAATGCATATTGGTATTGGTTTTGGTTTTGGTATTAGTATTGGTACTGGTAATGCATATTGGTATTGGTATTGGTATGGTATAGTATTCGTAAGGTATTGGTATTGGTATTGGTATTGGTATGGTATTAGTATTGGTATGGTATTGGTATGCATATCATTGCCAATGCATACCATTTCCATGAAATGGTATTCAATGGTATTGGTATTAGTATGCAATGGTATGGTATTGGTATGGTATTGGTATGGTATGGGATTGGTATTGGTATTGCTATGGAATGGAATGGTATGCAATGGTTTTGGTATTGGTATGCAATGGTGTGGTATTGGTATAATATTGGTATTGGTATGGTATGGTACGGTATGTTGGAAGATTGGTTGTTGTCATTGATGTCAACCCTAGTCATGGGTTTTGGACCGCAAAATTGATGAAGGTATTTGGATATGAAGGAAAATGCACATGTAGATACAACACCCATGGATGGATAGTACACATCATGTTTTTTTCGGTGGTATGTGGCACTCCACGTAGATCCTCATGGTTGAGGAGAAATGAACTTTTGAAGATGACAATGTGAATTGTACATGTAGGCCCTGAAGATAATTAAAGAAAAGAATTACAAAATAAGAAAGTGCCAGGTCGGCCCTAATGTTAAAAGGAAGTGACATAAATGGTATAAATAAACATAATTATACATTCATTTTATATAAGTTGAATTTCATAGGGAATAATAAGTAAAAGAAGGCCAGATTTCAAGGGAGGATGAAGTCTTTTGGTGATGTGTTCTAAGGTATGTTATTTTTCATGTCATCTTACCATTTTTTCTATAACCTATTTTCTAGAATGATTCAGATAGTGAAATCACCATGGTATTGATAATGCATATCAAGGTACCTCTGGTAAAAATTTCAGCTCTTGATTCACTATAATTATGGAGATACACTCTGTGGAAGATAGGGTTTGTGACCAATCCTGAAGCTAGTCAATAAATAGGTGTTCCTGGTAAAACAATCATAACTTCTTCATATAGAATCCAAATTAAGTGGGACCACTTCCATTGGAAAGAGTATGGACTTTATTTTCTTGTGTACGAGTTTTAGAATCGGATTCTAAATATTGAGCATGGGGCATGCTGTACAAGTTGGGTCTTCTGAATAGACCAGAATTGAATAAAGTCTACCATTCTTTCTATAACCTCTTTTTGGGGAGGATTCAAGGAGTGAAAATTGGAGGCGTTTCAGAGAATAAATTGAGTAATATTATCTATAGGATCAGAGTACTCCAAGAATTAAATAATTGCATAAATTGAAGAAGTCTCAGGAAGCATTATCAGGTTCTATGTGATGATTGGTTGATGGTCATGATTTAATGTAAAGTTTTATTATCTCTCATATATTCTTGGGTGGAAGGAAGGGGCAAGGATGGAGAGTTCAACTCTCTCTTGATATTGGAGGATTGTATCTTCCTCTTGTAGGTTTATACCTCCCTCTACATTTGGAAGCTGTAGCTACCTTTGGAAGTCATTACTTCCCTTGAACAATAAACTATTGATTATTTCTCATATATTGTTCATGGTGTAGTATGGTGTATTGGTGTAACTCTTATACTATTGTTCATTTCTCATTGGATATAGTTGAATGGTTTAAATATAAGTTGAAAAAGGTTTTAAATTGTACTTGATACTGATTCACCCCCCTCTCAGTATCAACAATTAGTATCAGAGCAGGTTACCTTCAGTACAGTTTAACCACTGGAAGGAATATCCTATGTAGAAATGGAAGAAAACATTCCAAATGGGATTCCACCATTTGATGGAAGCAATTTTGAATACTGGAAAAATAGAATGGAAAATTACTTGAAATCTCTTGGGGCAGATGTTTGGTTCTCAGTTTCTTCAGGATATAATGCTTTGAAGAAACCAAAGACTGCAACTCAGAAGGAAGCAAAATGGAACAACAAACTGGTAATAGATACCATCCTGGATCGATTGACAGATTCAGTGAAATCCAAGGTGGTATCATGTGCATCAGCAAAAGATCTTTGGGACAAGCTACAAGACCTTTATGTAAGGGAAGAAGCAGAAGAAGAAGAAGAAGTTGAAGAAGATTACAACATATTAGATTTCAAAGAAGAAAATAGAGGTCAATTCTTTTTCTTTAATTGTGAAGGAGTAGGACATGTTGAATTTGAATTTCCTCATCCAAGGATTGAAAGAGATGACAATGAAGATAAAGAAAATCATAAAGTGGAAATGATTCAACAAGAAGATGAGAATCTTAAAAAATTGAAGCATGTTGAGATTGAAAATAGCAAGCTCAAAGACACGCGTAGAAAACTAAGAAGTGAATTGGTTAGTTGTGAAAATATAGTTGTAATCTTGAAGAAACAATTAGAAGACTTTGAGAAACTAAGAGAATAGACCATTTCCTTGAAAACTCTACTCGAAGAAGAAAGAAGAATAGGAGAAGTAAGGAATGTCCAAATGAAAAAGAAAGAAGAAGATTGTGAGAAACTTGAACAAGAAGTTGTCTCATTGAGGCAGATCTTAAGAAACTCTCAAGTGCCAAAAGACTTAACACATCTTGGATGCATGGGTGAAACTCCATACAAAGAAGATACAAATAACAACAAGAAGGTTGAAGAAAGAGCTACATAGAAAGTTGATGAGAAGTGGACCAGGATACTAGAAAGAAGGAATGATTACAAAAGAGATGAAGGAAGATAATCGTATGTCAAATGTCTGCATACCAACTACAACATGGAAAAGGAAAGAAATTCCACAAAATGAAAATTTTCAAATAGCATTGGTCGCTAAAGAATGCAAAGAAGAAGATGAATGGTTCATAGACAATGGGTGTTCATCTCATATGACTGGAGATCAAGGAAAATTTGTTATCTTGAAGAAAATAGGTGGAAATGTTGCATTTGGAGATGATTCATCTACCAAAATACTTGGAAAAGGAATTGTAAAGCTTGTATGTGAAAATGTAAAAGTAGGAAAAGTCATATTGGTTGAAGATCTGAAGCATAATCTCCTTAGTGTCAGCAAAATATGTGATCATGGATACACTCTTACGTTTGACTCCCGAAAATGTAAAATCAGAGAAACTATCTCGAGAAGATTGGTTGCAATTGGAACAAGAAGACCGAACAACATATACATCTTAGACATGAAGAAGAGAGAGAAGACATAATCCACACAAAATGATTCCAAGGAAGAAAAAGTCCCAAAGACCAAAAATAAGGATGAAGTATTATTGAGTGCCACATGTTCAGGGGGAGCAACCCCAAAGAAGAAGGTTACCTTTTTCCATTAAACTCAGGGGGAGCAGTCCTAACCTTTGCCATTGATGTCAAAGGGGGAGATAAATTTCTATCATGATGATAGGGGGAGCATGAGTGTTTCCATCAATGACAAAGGGGGAGATTGTTGGAAGATTGGTTATTGTCATTGATGTCAACCCTAGTCATGGGTTTTGGACCACAATATTGATGAAGGTATTTGGAGATGAAGGAAAATGCACATGCAGATACAACACACATGGATGGATAGTATACATCATGTTGTTTCTGGTGGTATGTGGCACGTCACGTGGATCCTCATGGTTGAGGAGAAATTAACTTTTGAAGATGACAAAGTGAATTGTACATGTAGGCCCTGAAGATAATTAAAGAAAAGAATTACAAAATAAGAAACTGTCAGGTCAGCCCTAATGTTAAAAGGAAGTGACATAAATGGTATAAATAAACATCATTATACATCCATTTGATATAAGTCAAATTTCAGAGGGAATAAGATGTAAAAGAAGGCCGAATTTGAAGGGAGGACGAAGTCTTTTGGTGATGTGTTCTAAGGTATGTTATTTTCAGGTCATCTTACCATTTTTGCTATAAATTTTTTTCTAGAATGATTCAGATGGTGAAATCTCTATGGTATTGAGAAGACATATCAAGTTACCTCTGGTAAAACTTCCAGATCTTGATTCGCTATAATTATGGAGATACACGCTATGGAAGATAGGGTTTGTGACAAGTCCTGAAGCTAGTCAATAAACAGGTGTTCCGGGTAAAACAGTCATGACTTCTTCATACAGAATCCAAATGAAGTGGGATAGCTTCCATTGGAAATTGTACGGACTTTAGTTTCTTGTGTGCAAGTTTTAGAATCGGGTGTTAAATATTGAGCGCGGGGCATGTTGTACAAGTTGGGTCTTCTGAATAGACCAGAATTGAATAAAGTCTACCATTCTTTCTATAACCTCTTTTTAGGGAGGATTCAAGGAGTGAAAATTGGAGGAGTTTCAGAGAATATATTGCATAATATTATCTACAGGATCAAAGTACTCCAAGAATTGAAGAATTGCAGAAATTGAAGAAGTCTCAGGAAGCATTATTAGGTTCTATGTGATGATTGGTTGATGGTGATGATTTAATGTAAAGT
>ML778662.1:576195-608844 GCA_009831015.1 Picea engelmannii | reverse complement strand
ATGATTGGTTGATGGTGATGATTTAATGTAAAGTTTTATTATCTCTCATATATTCTTGGGTGGAAGGAAGGGGCAAGGATGGAGAGTTCAACTCTCTCTAGATATTGGAGGATTGTATCTTCCTCTTGGAGGTTTATCCCTCCCTCTACATTTGGAAGATGTAGCTACCTTTGGAATTCATTACTTCCCTTGAACAATAAACTATTGATTATTTTTCATATATTGTGCATGGTGTATTATGGTGTATTGGTGTAACTCTTATACTATTGTTCATTTCTCAATGGATATAGTTGAATGGTTTAAGTATAAGTTGAAAAATGTTTTAAATTGTACTTGATACTGATTCACCCCCCTCTCAGTATCAACATGGTATTGGTATTGGTTTTGGTATTGGTATGGTATAATATGGTAAATATATTGGTATGGTATGGTATGGTATAATAGGGTATGGTATGGTATGTTATAGTATGGTATTGGTATGGTATTTTTATTGGTATTGGTATTGGTATGGTATTGGTGATGGGCATGATGGGCATATTGGTTATGGGAATGTTGGTATGGTATTGGTTTGCATATCATTGCCAATGCATATCATTTCCATGCAATGGTATGCAATGGTATTGGTATTGGTATTGGCAATGCATATTGGTATTGGTAATGCAATGGTATTGATATTGTTATTGGAAATGGTATTGGTATTGGTATGATATTGGTATTGGTATGCTATTGGAATGGTATGCTATTGGTATTGGTATTGATATTGGTATTGGTATGGTATTGGTATGCATATCATTGCCAACGCATACCATTTCCATTTAATGGTATGTAATGGTATTGGTATTGGTACTGGTATTGGTATGCAATTTCATTGGTATGGTATTGGTATGGTATTGGTATTTGATCCCAAGCTAATTTTGACTTGTGGTCCTATTTTCCCTAACTTATTAGATGATAATGGATTTGATTGGTGTGCTAAAAATTATTTTCATTGTTGTGTAACATGACCCATAGGAGACCATGGAAAGAGGACGTGGACAATGTAGACCTACTGAATCACAGAGAGGAAAGTGGGTGGAAGAGGATATGACAACAAAATCTACAGATACAATAAAGCTAAGAATAAAAAGAAACCTCACCCAAAGGAGGAAGGCATTTATGAATTCACAAATGCTACAACATAGAAGAGATAAAGATATTTTCTTCCATGTGGCCTTTGATCTCAAAATTATTGGTTGAAAATGCACAAGAATGGTGATTAAATGTGATTCTATGATCAAGGGAAAAGTTTGAAAATTAGGATGGCCATGTGGGATAGGAATGTTGGATACTTTTCTTGTTGAAATTTTGGCTCCATGTAAATACCTAGGGTCGTAAAATAATTTTTTTTCAACTCCAAAGCATGATATCAATATGTCAAAAATGTGACTAAGGTGAGAATTTTTGTTGCATAGCATATTCGTTGAAATAATATAATTGGTGTACTAAAAATTATTGACTATGTTGTGTATTACAGGAGCCTAATGAGGCCATGGTAATAGGTCATGTCATATCAAATGAGGACACAATGGATGACGCATTATATCTGGTACTATAACTTTGACTTAACTTAGGAAAAAATAATCTGATGGCATTTTGTTAAATGTCCATGTTTTTTCATCAAATTATTAAATTTTATAGTGTATTATCCAATCTTGTCAAAAATTAATGCATGTTGTTGATTATTTATATGGAGATTGGAGCAAATGTAGAGCTTGAACATTCAACTAGAAAAAGAAAAAGATGTGTACATGGACTTGGACTAAAACTATTAAATCACCTAAAGGATAGTGGGTGGAAGAGGATATGACAATGGATCTTGTAGACACAACAAATAATTGCACTGAACAAGAGATTGGTTTATACTATACTACATGGGATGAATACTTTGAGAAAACTGTTGTTTGTGGATGTTATGTATGTCGTGGAAAGAAACAATTCAAACGAGCGATTGTATAAAGAAATTACATAGATGATGAGATTCCAATGGGTAGTATGCCTCCTACAATCGATTCAAATCCAATTGGTGGTAAGGAATTTTCCAATTTGATATAAAAAAATATCTATACTTCTTTTAAACATTGTTTTATATTATTTAAATAATTAATTTTTTTCTTAATGAATACTTGCAGGATAAAGTTCTTGGTTTAAAGTTTCCTGGATCACAAAATTCTATCCTAGAGGGAGATGATCACTTATCATATGATACATCTAATATTTGCACATATACCATCTCTGAAAATGAGTATTTGATGAAAACAAGTAACATAACAAGAACCGCTTTAAAAATGCATAATTTTCTTAAAGACAAGGGGAACGTGGACTACATACCCTATCATAATGAATGTCGTGGATATGATTACTTTCCCCTGAGTTTGAGATCAATTTACAAAGAGACATTTGATCGTCCATTATATTGTGCTTGGACCAGCGATCAACAACTACCTAGAGTGTATGGGGTGTTTCAATTTTGGGGATACAACTACATGATACGACCCTCCAATATTCATGGAGAAAATCTAGGACTCTTTATTGTCCAAAATGTCCATGTGGGATCTAAAAATAGAAAATTTTCACAACAAATAACTAGGAGATTAATTCCATATTATGGTCCATCATATTACAATGGTGATGGAAAAGGCTAGCAGAATATAAGCCTAACATGTTAGCATATGGTCTAAATTCGAATATGTATACACATTGTCTCCAATTGGAAAGTGGAAAATAAATTAATACATGTCATATTATGTATATAGATGGACGTGCGTAAACACACAAAAATATTGTAGGTTTTATAAATAGTAGTAAGGGAAGGGACCCTAATGTAAGACCAAATTGTCAATTTGTTGAAGTTATAAATGATAAAGATGGAGATATGGAAAGAGAGGTTGATAGATTGATAATGGTTGAGGCTATTATGGACCTTACCATTGGGGATGAGTTATTGATTAATTACCCCTTCTTAAAACTCACTACTGCACGAAATAAAAGGGAATAACTAGGTCTCCCTAAGGATGTTCGTAAGGGAAGAAAACCAAAGAATAATCAATGAGTGTGGATTGACATTTTATACACTATGTTGTCAAAATTGTGTTTTATTTTAAATTATTGTATAAAAGAAGTAGTATATAAAATAATATTCCTCTATTCAATTGATGTATATATGTTCATAAATTCTATATTCTTATTGGTTAATACAATATACTTGATTATATTTCTTTGAAATTGATACAACTATGATTTATCCAATTCTTTCCAAACATTAAATAATGCTTGTGTCTGTTGATAGGTATAAGAAATTGATGATACACTTACTAATACCCAAGATCAAACTAGGTTATTAAGATTTGGAGATCAAAGCCATCCTTTAAAACATACCAGGGAGAAAAGAAAAACATTGAAGATAATACCACTAGTTGATAAGTTTGAAGAGCTAATGAGATTAGCATACAATGATGACATGCCACAAGACTTTAATGATGATGATGATAGTGAAAATGAAGTGCATGAAGAAGGACTGAATGAAATGCTTACACGTTTCTTTGGGGATGGAAACAATCATGACGATAATCACCATATGGTTGAAAATAACGATGATAGTAGGGGTAATTACCACCAACATAATATTGTTGATAAAAAACTGAAAGACTCAATCAAGCAAGTTGTGAAGAAACCTATGTTCATATCAGGTGCAAGTAGAACCTCAAAAATTGCATGCACATTGATATTATTAGAAATCAAATCACTATTTGGTTGGTCAGACAAAGGATTCACTACCCTACTGAAGTGAGTTGAAATGTATTTCTTACTTTGCACTGTCAATTTGTGTACGTAATTCGTAAACATTCATCAACTACATTTATATTTTTTTAATGGGATGTTATAAAAAACATGTTGTATATAAACAATAGTAGTATATATTGACATATCAAACATGATCATCATAAGTCAAACATTTAATTGATTTAATCTCTGACAATATTACAGGGCACTAAAAGCTAAAATATTCCCTGAAGAGAATGTGTTTCCATCAACTTACAGAGAAGCACATTAGTTGTTGGATGAGTTGGGGATTGAATATAAAAAAATTCATTCATGTAAAAATGATTGAATTTAATACAAAGATGAATATCAAAACAAGGTAGAATGTCATGTATGCAAAGAGAACAGATATCGTACAGATGTACAAGGTCCTACAGTGAAAAAAAGGTTTTATGTCACATGCCAATTATACCTAGACTTCAACGAATGTTTTGTTACAAGTCACTTGCACAATTGATGGACTATCATGCAAAGAACATGAGTAAATATGGATTCATGCAAATTTCGTTTGACTCCAAAGAAATGAAACACATAGAGGAAAAATGGCCAAGTAAATTCAAAGATGAACCACATAGTATTAGGTTTGGTATTTCAATTGATGGAGTGTGCTAATTTTCTTTCCTCATCTCAAATTATAGTGTTTTTCCAGTCAGATTAATAGCATACAATATTCCCCCATGGATGAGTGTTAGAAAGGAGCACCTTATGTTGACTCTCCTTGTTCTAGGAAAATATCAAGGTAAAAATATGGATGTTTATATTGTACCTTTTATTGATGAGATGCAACTACTATGGAAATGCATAAGAATGTATGACATATCACATCCAACAACAGATAGGTCCTTCATGTTGTATGGTCTGCTATGTTGGACTATTCATGATTTCCCAGGACTTGGTGTCTATTATGGTAAGATAAAATATTTACGTATTCACACTCATAATATATTTTCATCCCAAATTTCATACTTACTTTTATACTATTGTTATGATGCTATTGACATTACTTATTGAATTGCAGGTCTGCAAAAAAAAGGGATATTTGCATGTCGAAGATGTGCAGCTCAATTTCAAGGGAGGTATTCTAAAGATCTACATAAATTTATTTATGCAAACGACATGTTTTTTCTACCAAGAGATCATAGGTTTATAAATCGTCTAAAGAATCAATTTGACGAAAAAGTTGAAAATAGAGGCCCTCCCATGATTATGGGTCTAGGTGATTGGATTAAGAAGTATGAAGATGATGAATTGAAAGGTTGGTAGGATTGTTTTGATCAAGGTGATTCAATTGAATAACCATAACAAGTTGTAGTTAATATGCCAGAAGGAATGAAAAGGAAAGCCATATTTTATGAGCTCCCTTATTGGAAGGATCTATTAATATCTCACCTATTATATCATATGCACATATTCAAAAATTTCCCAGATTCTATATTTCGACATATATCAAGCAAAGAGAAGGACACCTTGTCTTCGAGGAGAGATATTTCTCTTTCATGTACCAAATTTTATAGAAGACATTTGTGTCCAAACAGGGAAAATAAAACATATGCAGAAGCTCCATGGATTTTGAAAAAAAAAGAGCTAGACCAAATAAAAAATGTTATTCATTCAATAAGGACACCTACTGGCTATGGGTCATCATAAGATAAAACTTTTATAGTTGATGGACATATCACGGGATTTAAAACACATGTTTTTTATAACTTTCTGAAGGTATTATATCATCATTTAAGTTTTACTAGTAACATTGATTTAGTACTAAATATATTCTGATATTTTGTTGTGTGAAAAATTATTAATGACGTCTGATGAATGTGTTTGATAGCATATAATTCCATTGGAAATTAGGGGGGATTCATGTCTTATCATTGACTTAAGGAATGCCATAATTCAATTTTCAACATTACAAGGTATGTCATATGAAATGTTCATGTGTGAGAGACATAGAGATATTATATTCCATTTTAATTTTTCACTAAAGGCTTATACTAATTTAATATTCGTATATTAGGTGGGTAACCTCCAAGGAGATCCATGAATGTGAAATACAAAAATGGAATAAGGAAATTGCAGAAATTGTATGTGTATTTGAGAAGGACCTCCCTACAGGTTTCATGGACCTACAGTCCAATTACTTATACACCTAGTCGATTACATTGAATTGGCGTGTGTCGTATCCATGAGGTGGATGTTTTTCTTTGAGAGGTATATGAAAAATAGAAAAATATATGTCTGACAAAAGGCACATCCAGAGGGTTGTATGGCTTAAGGGTATGTATTGAATGAAGCATTTTTCTTCCTATGTGAATTCCCTAGTAAGGATTTTGAATATGGGCCATGCTTCTAGGATGAAGAACACGCATCAAATATTATTGATTGATAAAAACCACAATATAATGGTGTTAAAGTAGAAATTAGTAAGTAAATTCATGATAATTAATGTGGTTGTTTTCCTTGCAATCATTAATTTTCTCTGTAATTTATTTGAAATTTGGAGTTTGAAATAAACATGTTGACATGTAATAGGTGAAGATGAAAGTGCGATACTCAACAAGTTCATTATGTACCACATGGGATTTATGAACATATGGATTGATTTGTATGATAACAAGATAGAAGAAGTGTTAGAAGCAAGGAGATTTTTTAAGAGATCCAACCCAAGGAACACTCCACTTCCTAGTGATCTGCTTGGGGAATGGGGGAAAATCTTGCACTCTAGAATGGGTTACTGAACAAATTCAAAATCAAATAGAATATGTATGTATAGATTCAAACATAACAGAAGATGAAATCAACATGTGTAGAGGATGTGAAAGAAAGTTATAGTTGGTATTTTACAAAATGTTGTTTCCTTATAGTTTTGACACTATTAACTCTTTTAATATTCATCATTATATTTGTTTTCACTTAAATAAATGGTCTTTCACAGGAGAGGAAATATCCTGCAATGTGCGCATATGGACGAAATTATTGTGTAGAAATTGTATATGTAAAGAGACGAGCCTTTGATTGTGGAATCATGGTTGATTTCAAGCAATCCAGTCGAGCAAGCTCAAAATATAAGAATATTATTGAAGGGAATCTACAATATGTTGGAAAAATCCAAGAAATTATTGAGTTGGATTACCGCTCTTTTAAATGTTGTATTTTTAAGTGTAGATGGTATGAAGCATTTGAGAGAACACGAAGACATGATACCCATAGTGGATTTTTTTCTATATTTTCCTTGAGGTTCCTACCGAAGGATAAGGAGCCTTATGTTCTACCAATTCATTGTGAGAAGGTATTTCTTTAACTCAAATAAGAATAAATAGTGATCATTAATCTATTGATTCATAGTTTATTGCGATAATATATGTGTTTATTAATAAATAAAAGTGTTATAAGATATTTCTAATATATGTATGTTATTCATGTGTAGAAATGTTTCTATGAAGATATTTTGGACCCGAAATGGATATTTTTCATACATTATGATCCAAGATTAAGGAATGTATTTGACGATGCATTAGTGGATATTGAGAAAAACTATGATGTCCAAACAAATGAGAGATATGGATTAGATAACATCGAAAAAATTAACATCCATGATGATGTTGAAGATGGTTATGTTCAGGCACAAGAAGACAACAATCTGGAGTTTAGATGATTTTATGGAAGACAACAATATGGATGGTATAGAAAAGGATGATCCAAATTATACATATGGTAACAATATAGATGGTCTACAGTCAAATTTCAATGATGATAAAGATGATACAAATCAATAAGAGGATGATGATAATATTAAATACTTGAAAGAACATATAAACACTGACAATGATAAACTTGATGACATTGTTGCCGACAATATTGTTAATGACCAAGACTTCTGAATTTTTATAATTATTTGTAATCCAATTTATAAAATGTTGATTATTATGGCCTAAACTTTCATGAAATGGTTTAGTATTATTTCCGACGATACAAATTACCTTTTGCAATATCCTTAAAGTGTTCAATATTTTCTATGAATTGTTGGAAAAAAAAATTAGGATTACTTATATAAGATTTCTCATGGTTAGTGGTCATTTATTGGCAATTGCTAAAAAATATAATTAAATCTATCGTATATGTAAATCAATGTAAATCCATACAATTAGGCTAATTAATGTATCCAAATTTTATTCATTAATTTATATTTTAAAACAAATTGAAATATTTCACTAAGCCTAAACCTAAGACCTTAACCTTTATACCATCTAACCCCTAACCCCTTGAAACATGGCCGATCTTGAAGATTATGTGGTGACATCATACATCCTTGAGTCTTGAAACCCTCCCATACCATCAAGCGACATGTGCTTAGTATAGCCATGTCAAATTTCGATGCATAGAGACACAATTTGGAGAAATTTCAACGTTGGCCTCATTTACTGGAAACCATCTAGGGTCGATTGATGTCATTAATCCCTTCACCCGATATAATACCTAACCCATTAACAATTAAACCACTTTCATGTTGGACCATATAAAATTCTTTTGGGTTGTCTCAACTTAATAGAATCACGGTTTATTAACCATCTCAAAGAATGCCACAAGAAACATAAAAATACATGAAAATTGGCATCTTTATTAGGTTTCGTTGTAAAGATGGGCATGTTGAGTTTGATCTTTGTTGGCATGGATGGATAAATTAGGTCATGATGAATATGATGACAATGATGATGGAAATGAAAACCATGATCATGGAAATTATGAAGAGAATGATGTTCCTATGTCTTAAAAACCTCCCATACTGTCAAGGCATGTTCCTAGTGTAAACATGTAAAATTACAATGCATACAGTCACATTTTGAAGAAAATTCAACATTGGCCCATTCACTTCTCACTGTGCAAGATCGATGGATGAATTTGGTGATGGGAATGTTGGAAGTTCCAAGCCATTTAAAGAGAGTTTTGACAAAGATTATATATAAGGGAATGATGGATGATGACAATAAACATTGATGCAAACATGGATGATATCAAATATTATGTGGGGAAATTAGACATGCTTGAGCCTTGAAACCCTCCCATACTGTCAAGACATTTGTCTAATCTAACCATGCCAAATTTTGATGCATACAAGCATAAATTAAAGAAATTTCAATGTTGGCCCCATTCACTACTCACTATGTGGGGTCAGGGCATGACATTTGTGATGGGTGTATTGGAAGTTCCATGTCAAATTTCAAGATAGTTCTGACAATGATTCTATATAAGGGAATGACAAATGATGACATTGAGACATGCATGATGAACATTGATGCAAATGTGGATGATCTCAAATATTATGTGGGGACATCAATATACATCCTTAAGTCTCGAAACCCTCCCATACTGTCAAGGCATGTGTCCAATCTAACCATGTCAAATTTAGACTCATACATGCACAAATTGAAGAAATTTCAATGTTGGCCCCATTCACTGCTCACTATGTGGGGTCGGTGCATGACATTTGTGATGGGTGTATTGGAAGTTCCATGTAAAATTTCAAGATAGTTCTGAAAGTGATTATATAGAAGGGAATGACAAACATTGACAATGAGATATGCATGATGAACGTTGATGGAAATGTGGATGATATCAAAGATTATGTGGGGAAATCATACATCCTTGAGTCTTGAAACCCTCCCATACCGTCAAGGCATGTTTCTAGTCTAACCATGTAAAATTTCGATGCATAGATGAACATATTGAAGAAATTTGAATGTTGGCCCCACTCACTGCTAACTATGCGGGGTCGGTGCATGACATTTGTGATGGGTGAATTGGACGTTCCATGACATTTTAAGAGATTTCCAACAAAGATTCCATAGGTGGAAACGACGAATGATGACAATGATATGTCCATTATGAACGTTGGTGCAAACATGGACGATGTCAAAATTTATGTGGGGACATCAAACATCCTTGAGTCTTGAAACCATCCCATACTGTAAAGGCATGTGTCTAGTCTAACCATGTCAAATTTTGACGCATACGTACACAATTTGAATAAATTTCAATGTTGGCCCCATTCACTGCTCACTTTGCAAGGTCGATGCAAGATGACATTGGTGATGGGTGTATTGCAAGTGCCATGACATTTTAAGAGAGTTCTGACAAATATTCTATAGATGGAAATAAAAAATGTTGAAAATGAGACATCCATTATATTGAACGTTGATGAAAACATGGACTATCTCAAATATTATGCGGGGGCATCAGACATTATTAATTCTTGAAACCCTCCCATACCATCAAGGAAACTATCTAGTCTAACTAGGTCAAACTTTGACACATACAGACACAGATTGAAAAAAATTCAACGCTGGCCCCATTCATTGCTCACTGTGCGGGTTAGGTGGAAGAAATTTGTGATGGGTGTATTGGAAATTCCATGTCAAATTTCAAGACAGTTCCAACAATGATTCTATAGAAGGGAATGACGAATGATGATAATGAAATGTTCATGATGAACGTTGATGAAAATGTGGACGATCTCAAAGATTATGTGGGACATCATACATCCTTGAGTCTTGAAACCCTCACATACCATCAAGACATGTGTCTAGTCTAACCATGTCAAATTTCGACACATACATGCACATATTGAATAAGTTTCAATGCTATCCCCATTCACTTCTCACTATGCAGGGTCAGTGGATGACATTTTTGGTGGGTGAATTGGAAGTTCCATGACATTTCAAGAGAGTTCCAATAAAGATTCTACAGATGGAAATGGTGAATGATGACAATGAGACGTTCATTATGAATGTTGATGAAAACATGGAAGATATCAAATATTTTGTGGGGACATCAGACATCCTTGATTCTTGAAACCTTTCCATACCATCAACACATGTGTCTAGTCTAACCATGTCAAATTTCAATGTATACAGGAAAAAACTAAAGAAATTTCAATGTTGTCCCCATTCGTTGCTCATTGTGAGGGGTCGGTGGAAGACAATATTTGTGATGGGTGTATTGGAAGTTCCATGTAATTTCAAGAGATCGGTTCCAACAAATATTCTACTATGGAAACAATAGATGATGAAAATGAGACGTGGTCGATCTCAATAATTGTGTGTAGGGTCGATGGATGTCATTAATCCCTTGACCATATTTAATCCCTAATCAATTAACCATCAAACTACCTAACCCATAAGCCCCAAATCCATTAGCCATTGACCCTTAATCCCTTACACTGTAACCCCTAATCCATTAACCATTAATCCATTAAACGATAACCCCTAATCCCTTAACCTTTAATCCCTAGACCCCAAATCCCTAAATCACCTAATCCCTAAAGCCCCTATCCACTTAACCCCCAAAAACTCAACAAAATTACTATTTAGGCACATTATGAGTTAAATTAGAAACCAAAATAGAAGCTAAAAAGGAAGCTAATATGGAAGCTAAACTAGAATCTAAACTGGGAGATAAACTGGAAGCTAAACTGGAAGCTAAACTAGAAGCTAAACTAGGTGCTAATTGGGGCGCTAATTGGGGTGCTAAATAGAGAGCTAACTTAGGCGCTAACTGTGGTGTTAAATAAGGAGCTAAACTAATATCTAATAGCACCTATATTAGCTCCACATTATGTTTTTCGGTGCAGATAACACCATCAATAGTTCCCTCCCAATAAATAGCCCCGACTTTCGCAAAAAAGTGGAGAAAAATACATTAAAACAACCATTGGAATAAAAAAGGGGAGCTAGTCACAGGGATTTGTTCTAGTGAGTTAGACAACTTACACTCAAGTCATGCTAGACCACTTTCATATACCTAAATGCATTTAGGACTTCTTCATCGCACACTTCTCAATATAGGTAGGGATGATGAAGTCCTATCCTGGCACTCTTGACCTCCCTACTGTGGAGTTAAAATTGTTGCAATTATTTCCCCTTCAATAACTAATGGATCAATTCTGGGAGGAAAGTGGACATGGTATTGACTAGTTTCTGGAATGTCTAACTATCCAACAAGAGGTTACACCACATGAACTTCTTCACCATAATGTTTTGCACTAGTTTCCTCTCTAATTTCATCCATTGTATAATCATCTCCAAGAAAATCCTCCATGATTTGGTCATCCACAACAAGTTGTATTTTTGAAAAATTGCATGGATTGGTCTCTACTAAATTGCTACACTTTGATTGTGGTGATGGAGGAGGAAAAATAGTAGCATATATTCCACTAGAAATTGAATTTCCCTCTTTTGAAATCCTATGCTTTGACATACATAACTTTGCCTCTTCTCTTTCTTCTACCTTTTCGATGGATTTCTCTTTCCTTGAGGACCTTGTTTCTTGAATATGTCGGTTCCCCATGTTTAAAGAGAAAAAATGGATTCCAAGCACCACACCACAAATTTTTCTTGGAATTACATAAGAAGGCACAACTAACAATTCCAATTCCAAGTGGACAAATTTATCTCCGTATTATAAAATAAGACACAACTAAAAATTCCAATTCCAATTGGAAAAAAAATTCTTAGTATTACACAAGAAGACACAACTAACAATTCCAATTTCAATTGAATAAATTTGTCTTGGTATTATACAACTAACAACTCCAATTCGAAAAACTTGTCTCGGTATTACACAAGAAGACACAACTAACAATTCCAATTGGATAAATTTTCTTGGTATTACACAATAAGAGACAACTAACAATTCCAATTGGACAAATTTCTATTCCAATTCCAAGAAGACACAACCAACAATTCCAATTCCACTTGGGAAAATTTGTCTTCTAATTCTTCCAACAGTTGTCTTGAAATAACAAAAAATTGTCTATGAATTAAACAACAACAACAAAAAAAAAACATGTTTGTTCCTACTATTCTTGTGTGCATATGTCAGGTGTGAAGATGTTGGGATTGAGAGACCTGAGGTAGAGGAGTGTTCTTGGAACATAAAAATTCTTAGGAGGAATGCACACAAGTTCCTAAAACACGTGTGCACTAAAGCGGGTGCACGTTCTAGGAACGCGTATACATTCCAGTTGGCCATGGATGAGCGCACAATCATAAGGATTTCAAGTCACAAGAGTACATTTTCTCTCTTAATGTGACATACATAACATTTATCATAGACCAAACATATTTATGAATAAATATGTATAGGGGTTTCAAGACAACTAGGTCATAACGACTCAGGATTGAAAGTGTTTTGAAGCATAGAGCAATGGTTAGAGAACCAAGATGTGGTTGATGTGGGTGCAAGGGTTTTGGGGCCTTTAACAAGAGTTATATGCATAGTATACTTATGAATCGAGTGTGGAAGGGGCTAATGGTTTATTATAGTTTATTTCTAGGATTAGAAGGATCTAGGGGAGTCTAGGTCATTCTATAAGTCAAGATCTAGGTCATGGTCTAGGTCATGGTCATGGTATAGGTCTAGGTCATGGTCTAAGTCTAGCTATATTATCTCTATGTCATGGTCTATATTATGGTATATGTCTAGATATAGGTCTATGTCATGGTCTACATCATTATAATCATATAGGTATAGGTCATGGTCTAGGTCTTTCCATGTCTAGGTATTGTTATTTCTAGGTATAAGTCTAGGTCTTGACATTTATAGGTCAAGGCCATTTCTTTCCTTGCGATGTAGAGAGGGGGGGTTGAGAGAGGAAGAAAGAGAGTGTGAGAGGGGGAGATGGGAAGATAAATAGAGTGTGTGAGAGTAAGGGAGAGTGAGAGGGAGAAATATAGAAAGTGTTAGATGAAAGAGGTAAATATATAAGGGAGTATATATGGATTGTTTGAGAGTGTGAGAGGGTGGGAGAGGAAGGCCAAGAGGTGGGGGGTAGAGAGAGAGAGGTGGGAGAGAGATGGTAGATGTAGGAGAGAGAGGAGAGATAGTGAGAGGGAGGAAGAGAGAGGGAGGGAGGGGGGTAGAGAGTGTTTGTGAGAGAGTACATATAGATAAGTGTTTCGTCATACATAATCTAGGGCATGTTAAACAATGATTGCAAACAATACAAAATCAAGTAAATTTAATCTTTTACGTTTGTTACCAGGATATAAATGGATAAAAAAAATAGTTTAATATTGAAGAACATAAAAAAAAATAAGTGTTATAGAAATACATAATCTATGCCAATATCATAATTAAAAATATCAATCATGGATTTTTGATAATATAAAATCAGACAATGGGAAATCCGAGAGAGACATGAGAAAACGTGAAATTGAAATCAAATAAAATCACGAAAAAGGTAAGAAATGTGAAAGACAAAATTATTTAAAAATGAATTAATAAAAACATTCAAAGAAGGACAAATATTCCATATAAATAATATTGAATCCACTATAATATTATTCTTATATTAAAATAAAAAAGAAGAATCAACGTACCATACTCATTATTAAACCATAGGTGAACGATCATATCCATAAAATATCATTATTAAACAAGTGGTATATGCATACTTCTCTTAGGTATTGGTTGTGGAGGGGGTTAAGGGTAGAGTATAGGTTATGCCTAGGCTTACATGGAGCTAGTGGGGTCTAGTTCATGGTCTAGGTCAAGATCTAAGTCATGGTGTAGGTCTAGTTCATGGTCTAGGTTAAGTTCTAAGTCATGGTGTAGGTCTAGTTCATGGTCTAGGTCATGGTCATGTTAATATAAGTACTCGTTGTTATAGGTGAATTCTCCTGCAGACAAGTGGATTCCCTCTTGGTCTCTAGACTCCTAAGGCCAAGACAGAAAAGTTCTTAACATGGACACTGACATCCTTTTTAGATCTAATTAAGCTAATATGAGAAAAGGAATAAGAGGGATATGTACCTTGTTAAAGACATTTGTCCTCACAAGGTCCAAGCTAAGATCCAATCCTGAGCTCCTCGATAGGTCCTATAAAACAAACAAAGGTACAAAGAAATTCCTATTCTATTAAAATTATCTCAAACATAGATCTATCTACTGAAGACAAATTCATGTAGAATGAACATAAATTTGAAAGAAATAGGCCAAGCATTGATTATTAATGAGAACAAGTAAAAGGTGCTTAGAATCCTTTGATGGAGGTGCAACAATATCTTCCAACTCTCCTTGTCCAACCCCTTTGCTCAAGTAATATACATTGATTATGATTTGATAACATCTCACTTATGGGATCATAAGTTTGGTGTAATTCTCAATCTCCATATATACTGTATGTTACCTATGAGATCATAGGTTTCATACCTCCAATCATTTCATGTACCTTTCACCATGATAAGGCCTCTTTATATAGGCTTCGAGAGGCCTAAACACTTGAGATATGTTTGGGATAAGTTGAGGATTCCTCTCCTTCAGTTGTGAATCTCCCCTAAGATCATGCCTTGACCCAAGATTCGAACCCAACTACGTTTAGATATTGAGGGGATTGTCCCCTGATTTCCTCCAACAAACCAAATTTCACCCAAAAAAGGGCAACGCTCCCTCAAAAGGGGGCATAGAGTGCTGGAACTCTCCCTTAGAAGAGGGTACAAAGTGCCAACGCTCCCTGTCAGTGGGTAGGGGAGCACTCCCTTCCAAAATTGATCTTTTAGTGTCTTTTTCCAATGGAAAAAGTTTTGTACTCTTTGTCAATTGATTTCTCTTCTTCAAAATTAGTCTTTGAGGTGTCTTGGTGTCCTTGTGATGTCATTAGAAATACAACATAGGTAGAGTGATGTTTGTGACACTTGTGACCAATATGCGACACTTGCAGTATTTATAATGATAACACTAGCCATCATTGCAATGAGTGATTTTGATGTGTAACAGATTTCCCCCCAAAGTGTGAAATCAGAAGATGATGATGACTAAAGTACTTTGTAGACTTTTTCGAGCAAGGGTATGGATGCAGAGAGGCCGGAAAAAGCTGCACACAACCATCAAACAAATATTATGACATGTTTCAAACCCAAGGCAGGCATACCTATGCTTGAGTGATAAAGACTTTTTACGTATGGCTGCCATAAAATACACCATGGATCAATAATTATATTGATAAAAGGTATATCCACTGAATATACAATGTGGATCTATACTCCTATGACCTGAACTAATCGTAGCCACAAAGAATACACAGTGGATCTATGAGATGACAAGACATAGCCATGACCAATACAAAGTGGATCTATGTTACAGTATATGTGTCATAGTTCAAAATAACCCCTTCACAACCTGGGCAAAGTATATATAAGAGTGATAACTCAACCCAGGTTCTTCTTACCAATCCCAATGTAGTATGAATCTAACCATGTGAATACATGTCATGATGTCGAACATGGTAGAAACCACTTGATTACCGGTCAATGAGGTAAACCGTTAACAAGTGCGAGGGAGATCACCATTGATGTCAATGATTCCCAAGGTACTCTAGTACATTCCAAAAAATGTGAATGGATGAGATGAAGTCGAACATCCATGGAATCATCCGATCAGGGGTCAATTATGTAAACCCACTGTCAGACGTGAGGAGGCCTGCCATTGAGGCATGCAGGTCCCAAAGTACTAACCAGTTTCTAAGTCTAACTCCTGGATAATGTGTTGAAGTCGATAGGAATAGACTCACTAAAGGAGGGCCTTGATGTATCCCCCATCAATGACATGAAACAGACAAAGAGATGTAATTTGTGGATCAAATGAACATGGTCTGACACAGGTATTGAAACAAGAATTTTTTATGGTTGACTCTTTAGGCAGATACTTCCCTTGAAAACTGAGGCATGACTGTAGAAACTTGACAGGGACCAAAACTTCATAATGTAATGCATACTGTGTCTTTCTTCAGGTGACCCAAAGGAGTAAAAGTAACTCAGAGGATTAGCTCAGTGCATAGGTTCAGCGGATTTCTCAAAAACTACTTGTATTGCTTCTTTCAATTTTTCCCCCATCCAGATAGATGAGTACCTCTTTTTAATTTAACGAGCTCGAGGAGGGTAACACATTCTCGATATAACTGACTGTAACACCCTGTTTCCCCAAACTTGTAAATGTAACTGGACTGGCCAAGAACTATGGCAAACTCATAAATGTGAATATGTGATGTAAATGGACCTTGAGGAAGAGGTCAATGAATGTGAATAACATTTTGAAATTATTGCAGGACTGCTGAGAGGGGATGTACAGAAAAGAGACCACAATGGTGGTGGAGGGCACCTGAAAAGGTGGCATTAACTTCCACCGAGAATTAACACCGTATTTGGACTCCACTGGCCCGGAGAACCAAAAGCATCTTGCTGGCCCCGAATTTAATCTCTCGCAGTCTGGTAGGCAGATGGATTAATGAGGGATGGGATGGTGAACCGCCATCCGTAGAGTCGTCAGGCCTAATCAACGCAAGGGAAATCATGCCACACGCAACCTCGCAAGAGGATAAGGTGTATGGTAGAAGCGATTGAGGGGGGGGAAGACGTGAGGGGAACTCTGAAATTACACAGAGTGAGTGATAGCAGAGAGGAAGGATTATAACCTTTGCTCCTGGTCACTGGAAGATAGAGAGACACAGTCTTAGAACATCGTGGTCTCAGCTCAAGGGTGGCTGGTGGTAAATCCACTGGGAGTCTCTATGCCTACGACTGGGTGGAAACAAGCACCCCTCTCAGTAGTTGCACCCACTTCTGGTGTTATTTCTGATAAGTATTTTACATATTACATCTTGAAATTTATATGTTGACATATATGCTCATAAACTGTGAAATTGTGAATGACTGCAGTAGAGAATGTCTGTGCAGTGTTTTGATATGAAAGGATAGATATATTCTTATAACAGAAAATGAATGAATTGGCTTATGATTGATAAATGAAGTTAATTATGCATGAGTTGAACAAAGTCAGGCTTCCATTCTGTCCTCGGGAACTTGTTTCCCCTTGTCCGTCTCCCGAGATGCCCCGTTATAGATCTCTTCACAGAGATTCCCTCCTTGGAAAGGTTTACCAAGAACCTAGAAAAAAGGACGTGAAGGTGCAAGTATTAATAACCCTGTATGAGGAGGAATGACCCTCTTAAGATTTCAAAATAGCATCGTAAGGATAAGTAACAAATCGACAGATGAGATCCTGTCGGAAGACCCATGGTCATTCACGATCGTCAGATTGACGAAAGTAACAAGGGCGTTACATACCTTGCCCCTTTTTCTCCCTATATTCATGAATAACGATGAAATCAGGATCGTAGAACACCCCCCCACCCAAGGTCCATGAGAAACATTTGGACCATTGATCTTCCCACATCCACGAAGTAGTTGAAGAATGCGCGAGGTGGGACAGATCTGAGTTGTCATATCTTGAGCAGATACCCGTCAGTCGGTGGATCTGACAAAAGTTGCACGAGGGTTAAGTTCATGAATAGAAGGGAAAATATCGAAAGGAGGATTGGCTCATCGGGGTTTCACATATCGGGAAATCGGAAGTCTCGATGACACGAGATTGGGAATTTCTATGTGAAATTACCCAGAAGCAATCTGAGTCGTCCATCTGAGAGAGGACGTGTGTCACATGATCGTCCATTCCGAAGATCTGAGCACTAGACATAGGGACGTCAACCTTTGGGAAATCGGAGTTCTTTAGGTCATGAAAGTCAGGACATCAGAAGTCTCGAAAATGCGAGGAGCAATCTGGACCGTCCATTCACTTGGGACACATGTCAAAGATCTGAAGGGAGTTAGAGTCTGACATTTTGTGAGTCCTAGGGATGAGGCATCTAGGACATCAGAAGTCATGAAATCCCGAGAGTTAACCAGGACCATCCATCAAAGGAGGACGCGCGGCAACAATCAGAGCCATCGGGAAAGTCTCAACAAGAAGTCGTCTATCGACATATTGGTCATCGAGATATCGGGAATCCTGGTGATGAGACGTTTTGGCATTTCAGAATCGCAAAGCCTAAAACCCCGACAAGGAGAAGAGTGCCATCGTGGGGCCAGCTGTTAGCCTATCAGAGAATCGAGATTCGAGGGATCGACAATCCCATGGACAAATGTTTTTCAGCATTTGAAACCCCAAAGCCCTGATAGGTGGTAGGACGTCAGTCATATAGAGGGAGGTCGTATGGACCCAAAAGGTCTGGCCCAGGGGACTAGCAGAAACTAACGTCCTATTGGGATATCAGGGATTCTGAGGAAAAAATGTTTATGCATTTCGAAATTGCGATGTTTGAAACCCCGATGGGAGACAGGGCTGCGATCTTGTGAAATAATGGTCACGTGGGCCAGAGGTCTAGCCCGGAGAGCTAACGGAAGTTGGAGCACGTCGGGATTTGAAGGATCGGGAATCCCATGGGCCAATGTATTGCGGCACTTAAAAGCTTGAAACCCCGACGAGAAGTAAGACTGTGGTCACAGGGATAACGGTCGAATGGGCCAGGAGCCTAGCCAGGAGAGCTAGTGCATAAAAAACACATTGGGATTTGAGGGATCACGAATCCTGAGGACGAGTATATTTTGACATTTAAAAGTCCAAAAACATGATGAGGAGGTATGGATGAGGTCATATAGGGGGAAGGTCATGTGGACCACGGGCTTATCCTGGAGGGATAACAAGAATTGAAGCACACCGGGATTTTGCAGTCCAAAACCCTGAAAGAAGGACAAGTCTGCAGTCTTATGAATTAGCGGTCACATGGACCAGAGCATAGCCAGGAGGGCTAACGCGTAAAGGGCGCGTATCGATAAAATTTCTCATCAGAGATCGAGAGTTCAAGAGGACAGGAAATTTTGTCGTCAGGGACCACGAAACTCTGAAACCTGAAGCTATGATCGAGGAAATGTCACAGGCACATGAAGAAGAGGCAGTGACAGGGAAATAAAGACCTGTAGATCGGGATTAGCCTTTTGCTGCTACGAGCTTCGGGGATTCTCATTGTTGAGAAATCAACAAAAAATTTTGATTATAGGTAGTGGGTGTGTTACAAAGTGGTATCAGAACATGGTTACAACACTCGGCCTCATTGGGCTCATAAACGAGTTGCGAAGCACTCCTACGAGGACTAACCCCCTAACTTGACTCTCTTGTCCAGGATTAAAAACTTGAAAAAATAAAATAAAAAAAAATAGGAACCTGACTATGTATGCATATGAAAGAGTTATAAATCATGCGCAAATTATAAAAATGTATTTAACTCTTGACTAATACCCAGCGTTTGTCTTTTCACTCAAGCAGACGATCAGCCACGGGAATCTATAGACGGAGAGTATGGTTACTCACCAAGAGGTGGGAGAAGGCTCCCACAACAGAGACGAAGAGTCTGATGAAATAAGAGAAATAGGAACCCCTCCAGATCTAGTCGAGACTATGAGGAGTCTCATGGTTGAATTGCAAAGCTACAAGGCCGACAATGAAAGGATGATGAAAGAACAAGAAAAGCAAACCGAAATTAGTGGAGTTTACTGCAAAGCTTATCCAACCTACAACGACAAATGCAGAATGAACCTGAGATACAGAATCATGGTCGTATCAGTGGCCATACAGAGAGAAGCACGTCGAGAAAGGTCCACCCCAGAGGTAAAGAACCAGTGCCAGACGATTCCACTGAGAAGGAAGCTGGTGATTCAGAAGGCTCTTCTAGCAGCAGGACTAGTTCCTATCCTCAAAGAAAACAAAAGAAACAAAAGACTTCCAAGAGTCATAAATTTGAGGAATTCAAAAAGGCCAAACCTCCCTCCTTCGACGGTGAGATAAAGAAGGGAGAGGAAGCCGAGGCCTGGCTACTTGGACTGAAGAAATATTTCAAGGTCCATGATTTTTCATAGAATTTGAAGGGCCAAGTGGCCACTTTCAATCTGAATGGAAAGGTTTCCATCTGGTGGGAAGACCTTAAGAATATGAAAGGGGTCCGCGAGGAGGACCTGTCTTGGAAACAGTTTGAGAAGTACTTCCGGAAGAAGTATTTTTCGGAAAGATATTTCGACGAGAAGGCTAAAGAGTTTTATGAACTCAAACTGGGACAACTTACTATGGAGGAATATGTCAACAAATTCCTCGACTTATTGAGATATGTACCCTACATCAAAACAGAGAAGGCGAAGGCACAATGCTTCATCAGTGGGCTACCCAAGGAATACCAGAACCGAATTGAATTTGATGAACCAAAGACCTTATAAGACACTATAAGAAAGGAAACATATTGTCATGAACAATATGGACATCGGGTAGAGTCTTGTGGAGATTGGAAACATAAGAGTGGGTTGAGGTTTCAGAAAAATGGGGGCAAATCTTCAGGATTTAAAAACTACAAGAAGAACCCCAGAACGAACTATCCATCCCGGAGTGTACTCCAACATAACTTTCCCTCGATGGACGGAAATAAAACTTCTGGACCTATGCCAGTGAAAACTAATAACCTAAAGAAAGAACCTCTGAAATGTTGGGGTTGCAGAGAAGAGCATCTCCTGAGAGACTGTCCACACTGACAACATAACAGTCGAAAATTCTACAACATTCAAGAAGCTACCACAGTCAATGATGTGGCAAGGAGTGTGCCGCAGATTTATGCAGCCTTGGATAATAACCATGCTGACCAACAAGCTTCAACGGTGGAAATAGAAGGTATGATTTCCAACCATCTAGTGTCTGTTTTGATTGACCCTAGTTCAAATTTGAGTTATATAGCCCCTAGAGCTATTATAAGTGTAAAATATAGCCACAGAAGAAAACTAAACCATGGTTAGTACAGCTAGCCACGGGCACCAAGAGAAAGGTAGTAGAGGTCATACCAGCCTACCAATTAACGTTGGGTGAATTCCCCACCCAAGCAACCCTTAATGTATTACCCCTGGGATCATATGACCTGTTGATTGGTATGGACTGGCTGGCCACCCATAAAGCCAAACTGGACTATTACCATAAAACCTTAGAATGTGTGAGCAAATAAGGAAAAAGGATAACCCTCCAAGGAATCCGAAAACCGGTCTCGGTGAGACAAATATCATCCCTGCAAATGAGAAAGTATTGTCGAAAGGGATGTCCCCTATATGCAATACAGGTGTTGAAAACCATCGAAGGTGCTAAACCAAGCCTGGATGATCACCCTATCCTAAGAGAGTACAAAGATGTGTTTCCGGAAGAGGTACCAGATCTACCTCCGAGAAGAGACATTGACTTCTTGATAGAGCTCGCACTAGGAGCAGTGTCAGTGTCTAGAACACCCTACTGGATGAGCACACGTGAGTTAGTTGAACTCAAATTTCAATTAAAAGAAATGATGGACAAGGTTTATATTTGACACAGTGTGTCCCCATGGGGAGCATCGGTCCTGTTTGTGAAAAAGAAGGATGGCACCCTTAGACTATGCATAGATTACAGACAACTTAATAAAGTAACCATAAAGAACAAATACCCCTTGCCCAGGATTGATGATCTATTCGATCAGTTGGGGGGTGCGTCTATTTTCTCAAAGATTGACTTGAGGTCGGGATACCATCAGGTCCGAATTAAGGGTGAAGACATCCATAAAACCGCTTTCTGGACACGGTATGGTCATTATGAGTTTTTGGTAGTGCCATTTGGGTTAACCAATGCCCCTGCTACTTTCATGTGCTTAATGAACAATGTACTCAGTAAATTTCTAGATAAATTTGTACTAGTTTTTATTGATGACATTTTAATCTACTCTAAGAATAGAGAAGAACATGAAGAACATCTTAGACTTGTGCTGCAAGTGCTAAGAGAGCATCAAATCTATGCCAAATTCAATAAATGTGACTTCTTTCAAAAGCAAATACACTACTTAGGACATGTTTTGTCTGAGGAAGGGGTAGCAGTAGATCCTGACAAGATCAGGTCTATCATGGAATGGCCTACTCCAAAGGATGTCTCAGACATTAGATCCTTTATGGGATTGGTAGGATACTATAGGAGATTTATAAAAGATTTCTCCAAGATTGGTTGTCCGATCACTGCCCTCCAGAAGAAGGGGACAAAATTTCTGTGGACACAGGAATGTGAAGAAAGATTTCAAACCTTGAAACATCTACTAACCCATGCACATGTGTTGAAAATCCCTGACCCAGAAGATGACTTCCTTGTGTGCACGGATGCCTGTAAGGAAGGGCTTGGAGGAGTCCTTATGCAGGAAGGAAAGGTGATCTGTTATGAATCCCGAAAATTGAATGAACACGAGGTCAATTATGTGACTAATGATCTAGAACTGGCTGCCATAGTGCACACCTTAAAAATGTGGAGGCATTACCTCTTGGGAAGAAAATTTGTGCTTATGACAAATCATTGTGGATTATGGTATTTGTTTGATCAACCCAAGCTTAATGCTAGACAAGCCAGATGGATGGCCCTCCTTAGCGAATTTGATTTTGAAATCAAACACATTAAAGGGAAAGAGAATAGGGTGGTCGATGCCCTTAGTAGAAGCATGAGAACAATCCACCTGGCAGCGGTGAGTACCTGCGAGACAGATGTCAAGAACAGAGTCAAAAAGGCACAAGAAACAGATCCCTTCATTCGAAATGTGACCCTATACCTACAACAAGAACCCTCTAGACCAAAATATGAAGGTTATCAGATGATCGAAGGAGGCCTGCTCACTTACAGAGCTAGACTGTACATCCCAAATAATGATGACTTGAAGAGGCTCGTCATGGATGAACTACATAAAAGACCCTACACTGGTCACCCAAGATACCAGAAAATGATCACTGCCACCCGGAAACAATTTTATTGGCCTGGATTGAAGAAGGACATAGCCAAATATTTGGCCCAATGCATAGAATTCCAACAGGTTAAAGTAGAACATTGACACCCAGCCGAACTACTACACCCTTTACCCATCCCAGAATGGAAATGGGAAACCATCTCCATGGATTTTATCACTAGATTGCCAACTTCAACCAAACAGAATGACGCCATTATGGTAGTGGTGGATAATCCGAGCAAGTTTTCTCATTTCATCCCCGTCAAATCAATCTGCAAGGCAATAGATATTGCCCAAGTATTCATGAAAGAGGTGTTCCGATTGCACGACATGCCGAGGGAGATAATATCTGACAGAGACACAAAATTTACTTCCAATTTTTGGAAGTCACTGATGGCGGGATTAGAGACTAAATTGTTGTTTAGCACTGCCTATCACCCTCAAACCGACGGACAGACAGAAAGAGTAAATCAAATATTATAAGATATGTTAAGAATGCATGTAATGCACCAACCCAGGAAATGGGAAGACTACCTGCCGTTGGTAGAATTCGCTTACAACAATGGCTACCAAGCATCCTTAAAGATGAGCCCCTTTGAGGTCCTCTATGGTAGGTCATGTAATACTCCAGTCAACTGGAGTAACCCTGTAAACAGGATTTCTATTGGACTCGATATGTTGAAGGAAATGGAACAACAAGTGACTCAGATAAAACAAAATCTGAAGGTCGCTCAGAACTGACAGAAAAGTTATGCTGATCAAAAGAGAACTCCAAGAGAGTTCCAAACGGGAGATCATGCATATCTCAGAATTAAGCCTAGAAGGAGTTCCCTAAAAATGGGAGCTTGTGCCAAATTGGCACCCCGGTATTGTGGACCCTTTGAGGTTATAGATAGAGTGGGACCTGTAGCCTATCGGCTAGCACTTCCTCCCACAGTAAAAGCACATAATGTTTTCCATGTTTAATTATTGAAGAAATATGTACATGATGCTAATCATATAATTGACTGGTCTGTGATCCAGGTGGAACTGGAGGGAGAATTTCTACCAGAACCCCAATGCATATTGGATAGAAAGGAAACCCCGCTTCAGAACAGAACCATTGCACAGGTCAAGGTGTAGTGGAAACATTTTGGCCCAGATGAGGCTACATGGGAAATGGAGGATGCCATGAGACAGACATATCCGATTTTGTTTACTTATGTACATGAAATACATGTTAGTAGATAAGAACATCGACGACGATGTTCCCTTTTAAGGGGGAGGGAATTGTAACACCCTGTTTCCCCCAGCTTGTAAATATAACTGGACTGGCCAAGAACTATGGAAAACTCATAAATGTGAATATGTGATGTAAATGGACCTTGAGGAAGAGGTCAATGAATGTGAATAACATTTTGAAATTATTGCAAGATTGCTGAGAGGGGATGTGCAGAAAAGAGACCATGATAGTGGTGGAGGGCACCTAAAAAGGTGGCGTTAACTTCCACTGAGAATTAACACCGTATTTGGACTCCGCTGGCCCGGAGAACCAAAAGTGGCTCGCTGGCCCTGAATTTAATCTCTCGCAGGCTAGTAGGTGGATGGCTTAATGAGGGATGGGATGATGAACTGCCCATCCGTAGAGTCGTCAGGCCTTATCAGTGCGAGGGAAATCGTGCCACACGCAACCTCGAAAGAGGATAAGGCGTATGGTAGAAGCGATTGAGGGGGGGAAAGACACAAGGGGAACTCTGGAATTACGCAGATTGAGTGATAGCAGAGAGGAAGGATTGCAACCTTCGCTCCTGGTCACTGGCAGACAGAGAGATGCAGTCTCAGAACATCGTGGTCTCAGCTCGGGGGTGGCTAGTGGTAAATTCGTTGGGAGTCATTACGCCTACGATTGGGTGGGAACGAGCACCCCTCTCAGTAGTTGTACCCACTTCTGGTGTTATTTCTGATAAGTATTTTACATATTACATATTGAAATTTATATGTTGACATATATGCTCATAAACTATGAAATTGTGAACGACTGCAGTAGAGAATGCATGTGCAGTGTTTTGATACGAAAGGGTAGATATATGCTTATAACAGAAAATGAATGAATTGGCTTATGATTGATAAATGAAGTTAATTATGCATGAGTTGAACCAAGTCAGGCTTCCAGTCTGTCCTTAGGAACTTGTTTCCCCTTGTCCATCTCCCAGGATGCCCTGGTATAGATCTCTTCACAAAGATTCCCTCCTTGGGAAGTTTTACCAAGAACCTGGAAAAAAGGACGTGAAGGTGCAAGTCTTAATAACCCTATACGAGGAGTAATGACCCTCTTAAGATTTCGAAATAGCAGCGTAAGGATAAGTAACGAATCAACGGATGAGATCCTATCGGAAGACCCATGGTCATTCACGACCGTCAGATTGACAAAAGTAACAAGGGCGTTACATACCTTTCCCCCTTTTCTCCCTATATTCATGAATAACGATGAAATCGAGATTGTAGACCCCCCCCCCCAAGGTCGATGAAAAACATTTGGACCATTGATCTTCCCACATCCACGAAGTAGTGGAGGAATGCACGAGGTGGGATAGATCTGAGCCATCAGATCTTGAGCAGATACCCGTTAGTCGTCAGATCTGACAGAAGTTGCACGAGGGTTAAGTTTGTGAATAGAAGGGAAAATCCCGAAAGGAGGATTGTCTCATCGAGGTTTCACATATCGGGAAATCGGAAGTCTCGATGACACGAGATCGAGAATTTCTATGTGAAATTACTCGAAAGAAATCTGGGTCGTCCATCTGAGAGAGGACATGTGTCATGTGATCTTCCATTTCAGAGATCTGGGCACTAGACATCAGGACATCGGCCTTCGGGAAATCAGAGTTCCCGAGGTCGTGAAATTCAGGACATTAGAAGTCTCAAAAACACGAGGAGCAATCTGGACCGTCCATTCACTTGGGACGCGTGTCAGAGATCTGAAGGGAGTCAGAGTCCGACATTTCGCGATTCCTAGGGATGAGGCATCCAGGACATCAGAAGTCGTGAAATCTCGAGAGTTAACCAGTACCGTCCATCAATGGAGGATGCGCGGCAGCAATCGGAGCCATCGGGAAAGTCTCAACAGGAAGTCGTCTATTGGCATATTGGTCATCGATATATCGGGAATCCTAGTGATGAGAGGTTTGGGCATTTCGGAATTGTGAAGCCTGAAACCCCGACAAGGGGAAGAGTGCCATCGTGGGGCCAGCTGTCAGCCTATCGTAGAATCGAGATTCGAGGGATCAACAATCCCATGGGCAAATGTTTTTCAGCATTTGAAACCCTGAAGCCCCGATAGGTGGTAGGACAGCGGTCATATAGAGGGAGGTCGTATGGACCCAAAAGGTCTGGCCCAGGGGACTAGCGGAAACTAACGACCTATCGGGATATCTGGGATTCCGAGAAAAAAATGTTTATGCATTTCGACATTGCGATGTTCGAAACCCCGATGGGAGACAGGGCTGCGGTCTTGTGAAATAATGGTCGCGTGGGCCAGAGGTCTAGACCGGAGAGCTAATGAAAGTTGGAGCACGTCGAGATTTGAAGGATCGTGATTTACCTTCTCTGGACTTAGAGAGTCTGAAAATGACTTAGTCCAGAGAAGGTAAACTTGAGTCCAGAGCACGTCGGGATTTAGAGAGTCTGAAAATGACTTAAAGACGACTCCAATGTGGTCCTTTTTCATAATAGTAGTCTCACGAGGCCGGAAAAGAGATAAATTATCACTCAAAAGATGCCCTTTCAAACCTTTTAATGAGTGGGAAAGGAAGCACGATCATTTGAAAATCTTTTCACGTTTAGAGAGTCTGAAAAGAGTTTAAAGAAGACTCCAAGGGGTTCCTTTTTCATGCATCCATGCGGGTCCAAAAAAGAGATAAAATTTAACCTGGTTGCATTCTCATGTATTTACAATCATGAGAAGGAACAAAGACTAATATCAGTATGCCCCCAGATTGAAAATCTAGTGGCATTACTCCAGAATGATCATCAAAGGCTGGAGACATGCCCACCCAAGCTTCAATTCATTCACTGACTTTGAGGTTGTCACCAATTTTTCTACTAGATGGAGAAAAAGGATATAGGTGGATGAAAAGAAGGTTCAAATACGATATCTAATGAAATACTCGACTTGACATATACGAGATATGGCAAAAGACTCGACCTGACAAGAGAGGTGATTGTTTCATTTTTTAACGAGCTTGACACAGGAAAAGAACTATGGTCAAGGCTCCAGGTTCAATCCCCAGATTTCTATTTCATTTTTTAATGAGATTGCTATAAAAAATAAAAAATATGCTCAAGGCCTTTGTTTCATTTTTTTAATGAGCTTTCCACAAAGAAGCGAAACTATGCTCATAACTTCTGTTTCATTTTTTAACGATCTTGCTACAGAGAGGAGAAACTATGCTCGTGACTTATGTTTCATGTTTTAACAAGATTGCTACAGAGAGGAGAAACTATGCTCGTGGACTCTTCTTGATCATGGCTTCCAAGAGGATAATGCTCTGGAAGGACACCATGTCAAGGGACAAAACTCAGTCATGGCTTCCAAGAGATCTTCATTGGATGGAAGAAGAATTCTCTGGAAGGAACGCATGTCGAGGTCTGTGATAGGGGTAAGGAGATCAAGTTCCAAAATCCCTACCGAAGAGATCACCATGTCAACTACTAGATCCAAGTCATCATAACTTGAATTCATGGGAGATAACGCCACATAATTTACCTGTGGCAGGGGTGATACCGACTACATATAAGACCCGGTTAGGGAGGTTATTGGGTTGATTGCAAGTCAGGGCTAACAAACAAATCAAGAGTGGATACAATAGCTTTCATGGAATAGACATACTCTCCCAAGGAGTAAATCGAAATCCAAGGGGTCCTGGACTACCATAACATCAATAAAGACAGTTTTCCCTCCCAAAGTTACAGGAAACTGAGGAAGGATCCATAAAGGGTGACTGGTTCTTCTGTTAAAATCGAACAGAGTCTGGGTAACCGGCACAAGCTTAGGATAACCCAAAGCTTTCCAAGCAATAGAGAAAAAAATACTAATGGATGAACCTTCATCTATCAACGTATGAGGAACGTCTCGACCACAAACCTGAACTGGAATATTGAAAGGCATGTGAGAGGGAATATGAGGTCCAGTTAGCACACCTCAATCAAAAAGTATGTTCTCATTACTTGGAGGGGTTTTCGCAGGAAAAGGAGGAATGCCCCCCGGCACGATAAATCCTATTTCAACGAGAAAAACGTGGGAATAATTGGGTTTACTCTCTAGTGAGAGAGTAGGATCGATCGATGATGATATAAAATCAACCACCTTGAGACTCTTCATAGGAAGAGTGGGATTGACTGATGATATAACCAAAGCAACCACTTTGGCACTCATCAAAAGAAGAGTGGGATTGACTATGATGTAATCGGAGCAACTACTTTGGCACTCGTTAGAGGAGTAGTGGGATCAATGGATGGTAGAGTCGGGTCAACCACTTTGACACTCTTCAGATGAAGGGTGGGACTGACCAATGATGATATTGGATCATTCACTTGGGTTTCACTTTCCATATGAAAAGTGGGGCTGATCAATGACAGAACTGGATCAGCTACTTTGGTGAGTGGTTCAACCGAGGATGAAACTAGATTGACCACTTGATCAACAGGATTGATAGGGGATGGATCTAGATTGACCATTCCATAAACTAACAATGAGTTGGGAGAAAACTTACGATAACCTTTTGGAAGTTGAATTTTTTCCAAAAGAGAAGAAGCCTCGTCCATACAAGAACAAAGGTGAGAATAATGATCACCTTTTCATAACATGCAAGGGAATTTGACAGTTGTCTTCTTCTTACCAACCTTAATGTCACTATTGAATGGGGTATCACTGGCATGACCAGCAGGGGCCGATGACATGGAAGACCACATTTCTAAGACTTTGGGAATACCAGGGAAATCCCTCAGAAAATGGTCACCCTTACAAAGACTGCAAGGGAATTTGGGTTTCAGATTCTTCGTATTAACCTTATCTACCTTATCAACACTCCCAATACTATTAATGGTTGATGGTTTCTTAGATCCAACATTTTATGTTCTTGGAGGCTTGGTCTCTTTCTGGTTCTTCTTCTTCTCTTTCCATTTCTTTTTCTTCTTATCAATTTGGATACTCACTTGAGAGCTTTCACTAGGAGAAGAAGGAGAAATAGAAGGAGACCTGACAGGCAAAGAAGGAGAAAGTTCAACATGGGGTTGATGTGTGGGCGGTGTGCTTACGTCTGAAGCACCTGCATTCGAGATCACCGGAGTGGAAAACAACCCTATCGGTAACCCAATTCTGAGACCTGGAAGGCTCAAAGTAGCGATGTAAGGAGGACCAACATTTTCGTAAGAAGGAAAAACAAAGGGCTTCCCAGACAAAGGGGTCCCTTCATTGGTCATTCTGGGAACTGATGCCATAAACAAATATCCAACCTAGATTCTTCTAGGGAGAACAAGCAAGACACGCTAAAAATCTAGTAAGTAAGAAAGAAAACAAAACCTTCTCACAATGAGCACATTAGTTGGTGATGAAATCCAATGTCGCGGGAACAAAGTAAGAATGGGTTGAGATAGAGCGAGTGGAAAAGTTATGTTCACGACCTTCTTAACAGACTTACACCCTGGTGCAAGCTCCCACACATAATCGTGGGTATACCCTCCAAGGAGCCTGAGTGAGTCTGGCCAACGTCGATTCTAGGTACCTTGAAGACTTTACCGTCCACAGTCACCTTGTGTAAAGACCCTAAAGACATAGGCAACTAAGGTTACTAACTACAACAATGATGCCTGGGGAAATAGTCGACAGTCCGATCCACGTGCAAGGGCAGGGTATGTAGCCTAAAATCAACTTGAAAGGCCAATTTCTATTACAAGTGAATCCTCCTATGGACAAGTGAATTCCATCTTGGTCTCTAGACTCCTAAGGCCAAGACAGAAAAGTTCTTAACATTTACACTGACATCCTTTTTAGATATAATTAAGCTAATATGCAAAAAGGAAGAAGAGGGATATCTACCTTGTTAACAACATTTGTCCTCACAAGGTCCAAGTTGAGCTCCAATCCTGAGCTCCTCGATAGGTCCTGTAAAAAAAACAAAGGTACAAAGAACTTCCTATTCTATTGATATTATCTCAAACATAGATCTATCTACTGAAGACAAATTCATGTAGAACAAACATAAATTTGAAAGAAACAGGCCAAACATTGATTATTAATGAGAACAAGTAAAAGGTGCTTACAATCCTTTGATGGAGGTGCAACAGCCTCTTCCAGCTCTCTTTTTCCAACCCTTTTTCTCAAGTAATGTACACTGATTATGATTTGATAACATCTCACTTATGGGATCATAAGTTTGGTGTAATTCTCAATATCCATATATACTGTATGTTTCCTATGAGATCATAGGTTTCATACCTCCAATATTTTCATGTACCTTTCACCATTACAAGGCCTCCTTATATAGGCTTGGAGAGGCATAACCACTTGAGAGATCTTTGGGATAAGTTGAGGATTCCTCTTCTTCAGTTGTGGATCTCCCCTAAGATCATGCCTTGACCCAAGATTAAAACCCAACTACCTTCAAATATTGAGGGATTGTCCCCTGATTTCCTCCAACAAACCAAATTTCACCCAAAAAAGGGCAACGCTCCCTCAAAAGGGGGAACGGATCATTGGAATGCTTCCCTAGAAAAGGGTACAAAGAGCCAACGCTCCCTGTCAGTGGGTAGGGGAACGCTCCCTTCCAAAATTGATATTTTAGTTTTTTCCAATGGAAAAAGGTTTGTACTCTTTGTCAATTGATTTCTCTTATTCAAAACTAGTCTTTGAGGTGTCTTGGTGTCCTTGTGATGTCGTTAGAGAGACAACATAAGTAAAGTGATGTTTGTGACACTTGCGACCAATATGTGACACTTGCAGTATTTATAATGATGACACTAACCATCATTGCAATGAGTGATTTTGATGTGTAACACTCGTATATACGGTCCATTGGAAGAAGAAGAAAAACTTAGCACTCACCTTATAGGAGAATCTATATTTATTTGTTGCACATATCCTTTATTTTTTATGATCCATGTCTCACCTTTAGAATATGTTTGGATTTATTCAACGTCTATAAATTAAATAATAAGACATAACTTACTCATTATTCGAGTAAATGTTTTATCAAGAAATAAACAAATTATGATACCTACCTACCCCCACCACCTTGTGAACTAGCTCTCTATTCTCTTATCTTCTTATTTGTTTTTCTCCTCTCTTTCTCCCAAACCAAAGAACCAATTCTCTTATGTCCTATCATCTCTATCATTTTGTTCTGTATGCTACGCCCTATTTTCTTTTAAGTATTTTTGTCACCCACTCGTTAAACTTCAACTTATTTTTATTTTTATTTTAAGAACAAAAAATTTTGTCCCATGCTTCGAGTCCCATCCCTACCATTTTTCATTTTTAACAACACTATTAGCATGCACCTCAATTTTATGTGTCTTTCCATGCCCTGCCTTTCCATGTCTTTCCTTGCCATGCCTTGACTTTCCTTAACTTTAGATGCCATAGCATACCTTCCCATGGGTGCAAGGTCTGTGGGGCCTTTAACAAGAGGTATATTCATATTTCACTTTGGGATCGAGTGTGGAGGGGGTTAAGGGTTGAATATACATTATTCCTAGGCTCATGTGGAGCTAGAGGGGTCTAGGTCATGTTCTAGGTCAAGATATATGTCATGGTCATGTACATGGTCATGGTATAGGTATAGGTATATATCTAGGTATATGTCATGGTCCAAGTCTAACTCTAGGTATATGTCATGAACTATGTCATGCTCATGATATAGGTCTAGGTCATGGTATATGCTATAGGTCATGATCTATGCTCTAGGTCTAGGTCTAGGTATTTCCATGCCTTTCCATGTCTAGGTATTTCTATGTCTAGTTCTAGGTCTAGGTATTGACATGTCTAGGTCAAGGAAATTCCTTTCCTTACGATGTACCAAAATTTCTATAGTGTGTGTGAGTATGAGAGGGAGAGAGGGGAATACATAGAGTTGGGGTAGAGAAAGAGTGTATGAGAGTGTGAGAGTCAGAGAGAGGAAGAT
>ML778662.1:552700-574084 GCA_009831015.1 Picea engelmannii | reverse complement strand
AGGGGGAGATAGGGGGGGGAGGGAGAGAGAGAAATATATGGAGAGAGAGAGAGAGGGAGAGAGTTGAAGAGGGGGGATATAGAGAGGGAGTGGATGTGAGAGTGTGAGGCACGGTGAGGAAAGGTCTAGGTCTAGGTAAAGGGAATTTGTTCCTTACCATGTCTTTCCTTTCAATGTACCAAAATTTCTAGTTTGTGAGAGTGTGAGAGGAATATAGAGGAAGACAAATAGGGGAGGTAGAGAGTGAGTGTGTTAGATTGTGGGAGGGAGAGAGAGGAAGATATAGAGGGGGAATATAAAGTTTGTGTGTGAGAGTGTGGGAGGGAGAGAGAGGAAAGAAAATAGGGGAGGTAGAGAGTGAGAATGTTATAGTGTGGGAGGGAGAGATAGGAAGACATAGAAGGGGGATAGAAAGTGTGTGTGAGAGAGTGTGGTAGGTATATAGAGAAATACATAGAAGAAAAGTAGAGAGAGTGTGTGAGAGTGTGAGAGAAAGAGAGAGGGGGGTAGAGAGAGAGGTGAATGTAGGAGGAGGGGTATATGTAGGAGAGAGTTAATGAGAGTGTGAGAGGGGGAGAGAGAAATAAAAAGAGTAGAGATAAAGAGTGAGAGGGGGGGAGAAGGAAAAATAGAGGGGGTGTATAGAGATGGATAGTGAGAGGTGTTAGAATATGATGGATGTGGTCATTTTACCATAGACAATATCACTATTTTCACTCAACCATAGGCCGAAGCCACCCTTTGATCACCTTAACCTTGACATAGAATCATTCCAGAAGAAAACATTAGGCTAGATAGCCAAACAATGGGTGGTGCATCTTTCTCCAAGGATAGCACACCAAACAAGAGCTGATAAGATATTCCAAACCATAACCAAGAGATAGTCCAAGACAAAATGTAATCTGCTAGCTGTAGCAGCTGCAATGGAAGCTCTCCTCCAAACTTGCACATAAACTGGCTAACTGCAGTGCACATAAGTGAACTCTTCCGTTCTCAGAATGCCTACCAGAATGAAGACTGGCCTCCTATATTTATACTAATTCTGGATAACTGCCTGGGCCGACTTCTCATTCTGGGTGCCTATTTACTTAGTATATAATATTTCCTTTAGTCAACTTCTTATCTTGGAGGCTAATAACCTAATACAAGTTATCCTCTTGAGCCGAATTGTCTTCTAGGGTTATTAGCCAACTAATTAGGGTTTCTTATTGCTTCCCGAAATATTCTATTCTCATCAGGTTTACATGTGGAGGTAAATACCTCCCGCAACTACCATAATATCAACACTCCCTCCTAGCTAGGGAGGTATTACAAGTAATGGTCTTGATTACAAACATACCATTCACCAGGTAGCATCAACATAGTTGTATTGACTATCTCATGACTGGATCATGAGCACGATCATCACTATCAGTGTCATCAACTGCATCATCTCTCGAAACTATACTCCATCTGAGTAACCAGACATGATGTTGGATAAGTCACTCACTCCATAGAGTGACACAAGGACATTCTTCTAATCCAGACATATGTCCTAGAAGAATAGATTTCCTGGACCATTTTCTGTCTGGGAAATCTTTGTCCATTGATCATCTATCTAGCTGATAATCATTTCCAACACTATTGATAGTCTTCAAGGAAATTATAACAATATCATTCAATGGAACACAACTGTGTCTATCCATAGTAGTGCACAACTACAATCCAGTGGTACACTACCACACCAAGTAGTAGACATATACTTGATCGATGACATATAATCACAATCAGTGGAACACAACCACCATAGTAGCATACATCTATTGTCCGGAGACATACAGTCTCCATAAAAATCATCTAATATCAACCGGCACAGAAAACATTGTTATGATATAAACTAAATCGTCTGGGCCATTCTTCCACTCATATACGTGAGATCTGGAAGAGCGTCTGCCCTTAGAAGGTAAAACATCAATGATGAGTTATCTGGACTATTCTTCTCAAGCAAGGAAGAATAATTGTCCCTATTTCTAAGCCTGGACCATTCCCTATCCTGGGCCATTCCTCTGGCACTAAACAAAGTGCAACCTGGAGAGAATGAGTCTTCCCTAGGGAATTCCTATCCCTGATTGTTGAACCTGGACCATTCACCTATCTGGCCATTCCTCTGGCACTAAACAAAGTGAAACCTATAGAGAATGAATCTTCCCTAGGGAATGACTATCTGGACCATTTCCTAAGGAAATGACTGTCCTGCACCAATGTCCAAAACAGACCATTCTTTGAAACTTCTCACAACTATGAGCTTCAAAAGAATGATTTTCTGGCGAGGCAGAAAAATCTTCTTTATTGACCATCAAGAAGAAAGACTTTCTTAGACCATTCCCCATGTTAACCACAATGGGAAATCAATGTCTATGGTACATCAACAATCCATCGATCCATTTTCATTATGAAAATGACCGTTCGATATGGACCATTTTCCCAACTGGAAAATGCCTATCTGTCAGAAATCTCAAACCACTTTCCAAACTGGAAAGGAACTACTCATCCTGGACCAGTTTTTGAAATGAAAAATGAATGTCCGTAAATCAATAAAACATCAGTGCTCCCTCCCAACCTGGGAGTCATCTCTTCTGTAAGGTCTCTTCCCACAGAGCCTTATAAATCAAAAGTTAAAATAAAGAATGAATAAATTATATCCTATACAATTTAATCATCAACTTATAATCATTTATCATTCATCATAAATTAAATTTATTAACAGCATGAAAATAAATTACATAACAACCACATAACACAACAAATTCATGAAAATACATACCTCTGTCTGATACTATTTCTCCAATATCCATTTGTCCTTACTGCTGCTCTGCCCAAACTCTGCCCAAAACTAAATCTTTCCTCCCTGCCAGCTAGGAATAGAGCCTATCCATCTCCCTAGCTCTAGGATTCCGTGAGGATTCCTGGCCCCCGAGCCCAAAACTCCTAGCAACCGATGCACCCCTACAGTAGTCCACCCAAACTCCAAAACAAAAAATGTAAACCAGAAAATACAGTCCCTAATCTTAGAATGCTTCCTTCCCAAAGTTTCAAAAAAATCCCTCTCATGAATGCCTCTTCCCCCTCATATCCTCCCCCATTCACTGCCTCCTACCTTCCTTTAATGCCACCCACCTTATCCCTCCATTCAATACCCTATCCCTCCATTCAATGTTTTATCCCTGCATACGTAAAGTTTTCTAATAATAAATTAAAAATTATTAAGTCTTTATTTCGTTACCCAAACATTAAATGTGTTAATTAATCAACATATATTAAACAATAAATAAATAATATTATTAATAAATAATCATTATTTAAATAATACACATTAGGACAGTTAATTATTTAATTAACTATACTTGATAAACCTTAAGCCACTATTTAATTAGGGTTGTTACATACACCCACCCTTCAGGAAACTTCGTCCCGAAGTTAAAGAAACATGGTTCACACATTCATAACAAATAATCGACATTATTAGTAAGTAAGCCAAGAAAACTCATACATACTAGTGTACATGTGCAAGAAATGCATGTGTAGCTAGTACATACAAGTCTCGTTCATGTACTAATATTAATAACTATCATCTCTATAGTAATTTCCATATGCATCCAATCCATTCAACAAGACTATTCATTTTATAAAAGACAATATACCAATCAAATGTTTGCAAAATCCTTTAATTACAATTATCTAGCTCAACAATGTTATTTAGACAATTGTAGTTTAGTTACATAATTATGAATATTCATATATATCCATTTTCGTTTCAGAAGGAAAAACAATAAATTCCACCATATGACAAATCTCCATACACTCTCAACTATTTCTACTCATCCTTCCTCCCTAACTTACTTCCATCTTCCATTCCTATCCTTCGTCTGTTGGACTATCTTGGAGCGTCAACTATATTGACCTAACTCCAAATAAAACCCATAAGTGGAAGTGTCACTATCTTGACCAATCTTCCCCAGCAGGCAACTGACAGTCATCATCGCACATCTAGGGGAGCATTAGCTAACATCATCCTCCCATGACTTCAGGTTTCGGAGGATACACGGTGGGAAATGCCTCCACCCCTCCTAATCATGACTAGGGTCCATACCCTACAATGGAATGTACAATGGCATCGTGCTGCTGGGATTTTTTTCATCGTCTATTCAGTTTTGGGCAGTCTCACCACTTGAAATCCTGCATTGGTCCACATATCATAGCAATGCATCCAAACCAATATAATTACACATTCAAAGATTCATACCATATTGTTTCTCGGCCAGTGGTCATGACATCCACTTTCATCATCATTATCCCTTGGCTATTTCATAGCCCATAACCTGCAGATTAGTCTTTAATACAAAATCATACATTTCTATGCATTATCATCATGTAATTTCATACAACCATAATTTCAATTCGGTGTCCGCGTACCAACAACTTTAACATCAAAGTTTTCAAGTTAGAAATAGATCTCATAATATCCCATAATCCAATTAACGACACCTAGAAATTATCAATTATAAAATAGATTGCATCATATCCAACATCATTCTAATAGCATTTAAACCCTCATAGGATTCTCATTCACACAATATATTGCATCATATCCATCATCATCAATAACAATTAGACATTCATAGAATTTTCATTCACATAGTCGATCGCATCATATCCATCATCATCAATAACATTTAAACATTCATAAAATTTACATTCTCACAATATATCGCATCATATCCATCTTTATCTAAATACATTTAAACATTCATAAAGATTCATACGTCTTAAAAGTTCAAGTGTATCATTTCATAGTTTCACTTGTGAATAGAAAATAAAGGTGTGTAGGCCTCAGGTAATCTTAGTTGTCTAAGTCAAAAGGTGGTGTTACATACACCCAACCTTCGAGAAACATATTCTCGAGGTGGTCAAAAAAGTGAGGGATAATCTCAGCGTAGTGTCTCGGCGTCTTCCCAAGTAGTAGATCCTGGACTATACTTGTCCCACTAGACCTTAACTTGGTCTACCAGATGGTTCCTGAGCTTTCAGACTCTACGGTCCAATATGCATAACGGTTCTACCATGAGGGTTCCCGCGTTTGATACCTGCAATTCCTTCCAATTTAGTTTATGTGATTCATGAGCAACATAATGACATAGAACAGATACATGAAAAACATTATGAGTTTTATGCAGGTGGGCTAGCAGTACTAGACGATAGGCAATGGGTCCAATTTTCTCTTGGATTCTGAACGGTCCTATAAATTGATGTGACAACTTTGTCCCCTTCCCAAATAGTATGGTACTATTATTAGGCCTGATATGAATGAAAACCTGATCTCTCACTTTATAACTTCGGTCGGTCCTGTGTGCATCCGCATAACTTTTTTGCCTATCCTGTGCTTCCTTTAGTCTTTGCCTAATCTGAATCACCTATTCCTCCATCTCTTGAATCAATTCTAGCCCAACTATTACTCGGTCTTCTAATCTATCCCAACTCATCGGCGTTCTGCATGGCCTTCCATACAGAGCTTCGTAGGGTGGAATTCCAATGGAGCTATGAAAACTGTTATTGTAGGAAAACTCTACCAAAGGTAGGTACTTCTCCCAATGGGTTTGATTATCCATGACATAGATCTTGAGCATGTCTTCCATGAATTGGTTAACTCTCTCATTTTTCCCATCTTTTTCAAGATGATAAGTTGTTCTTAAGTTCAACTGAGTCCCCAATGCTGACAGCAAACTTGTCCAAAACCTAGAAGTGAATTTGGAGTCCCTATTTGAAATGATCTTCTTAGGTATCTCGTGCAAACAGATAACCTCACTTACAAACACGAGTGCCACATCAATGACATCGTAAGTGTCTCTAACCGGAATAAAATGAGCACTCTTGGTTAACTTATCAACTATCACAAGAATGGCATTGTGTCTATGAGATGTGAGTGACAACCCTACAACAAAATCCATAGAGATGACTTCCCACTTGGACATAGGAACATCTTGTGGTTGTAGGAGGCTTGTCGGGTGATGGTGGTCAGCTTTCACTTGTTGACACTCTAGGCACTTGGCGATGAAATGGAATACATCGCGCTTCATTCCTACCCAAAAGAAAATCTTCCTCATGTCTGTGTACATCTTATTCACACTCGGATGCTTACAATAAAGTTTTGTATGGGCTTCCTTCAGTATGATGCTTCGAATATCCCCATCGTCAGGAATGTACATCCTTCCCCGATATCTCAATAGTTCATCTTCTTCCAGACTATATCCTTCATACTTTGGATTTAATTTCCTCCCACTCTAGAGGTTTGAAGTAACCTTTAAATACCAATTGTCTCCCTGGAGTTGCGTCAACATACATTCCCTCAGATTGACCTTTAAGTGTACCAAGGAGAAGACTCGTGGTCTCTTACTCAAGGAATCTGCGACCACATTTTCCTTCCCCTTGATGTATGAAATACCAAAATCGTACTCACTCATAAACTCACTCCATTGCCTTTGTCTGGCATTCAGATCCCTTTGAGTGAAGAGATGTTTTAAACTTTGATGGTCTGTTTTGAGCTCAAAGTTTCACCCCACAAGATAGTGCCTCCAAAGTTTCAGAGCTAGCATTATAGCTGCCAACTCTAAATCATGAGTAGCGTAAAGCTCTTTGTGTTTCTTCAACTTCCTTGATGCATAAGCTATCACTCCTCCATCCTTCATTAGCAAATCCCCCAACCCTTTCTTCGAGGAATCTGTGTAGACTATGAAGTCCTTTTCCATATTCGACACTCGTAGAATTGGCGCACTAGTTAGTAACCTCTTAAGCTCAACGAATGCACTATCACATTCTTCTGTCCATTCATACCTAACCCCCTTGTGCTGCAAAGTGGTGATGGGTTTCGCTATTTTAGAGAATCCTTCCACAAATCTCCGATAATAAACTGCTAGCCCCATAAAGCTTCTCATCTCATGGGCATTTTTCGACACTGGCCACTCCATAATGGCCTTTACCTTTTCTGGGTCCACAGAGATTCCTTCACTGGAAATGATATGTCCTAAATAGTGAAATTATTTCTGGAAGAAGGAACACTTCGACAACTTCCCATACAATTTTTTCTCTCTAAGGCAGGACAACACCACTCGCAAGTGTTCCTCATGTTCTTTTTCATTCTTGGAATAGATGAGGATGTCATCTAGAAAGACTTGTACAAAACGGTCTAAGTACTTCCGGAATACTCCATTCATGAGGCTCATGAATACTGTTGGCGCATTGGTCAATCAAAACGGTAATATGAAAAACTCATAATGCCCAAACCGAGTTCGAAAGGCAATTTTAGGAATATCACCTTCCTTAATCCTTAATTGGTGATACCCCGATCACAAATCAATCTTTAAGAATACTGTTTCTCCTTTCATATGATCAAAGAGGTCATCTATTCGCGGCACTGGGTACCTATTTTTCATTTTAGCACGGTTCAAGTCCCTGTAATCTATACACAATCATAAGGAACCATCCTTCTTCTTTACAAAAATTACTGGTGCACCCCAAGGTGAGACACTGGGCCTTATTAGCCCTAATTCTAGTAACTCTTTCAACTGCATTTGCAACTCAAAAATTTATGGTGTTGTCATCCGATACGGAGTCTTGGAAATTGGTTCTGCACCAGGTTTGATCTCAATAGTAAAATCAAGCTCCCTCTCAGGTGGTAACCCAAGTAAATCATTCAGAAAAACATCCTTAAATTCTGACAATACCAGGTACTGATCCAAGGAGGGTCCCTTCCTTTCATTCACCGCTTCCACTACATATAGTCAACACCCTTGCCTCAAGCATCACTTAACCTTCATAGTTGACATAAAGCATAATGACACCTTTCTCCATACACCCTCGATCTCTACTGGCCTTCCTTCATCATCAACACAGAGTACCCTTTTTGCAAAACAATCTACCAAAGCTCGATGAGCTTCTAACCAATCCATTCCAATGATTAGGTCATATTCCCCGAGAGCAGTAATGTATACCTTCAACCTAGTAGTACACACTCCCAGTTCTACTATACAATTATCAACGCTAGGTCCAACCGCTTGTTTTTCCCCCAAATCCATCTTGACTTGTTTATAGTCATTGTGCTTGTAGACTTCCAACCCACTCTTTTCTAATGTAGATGGTGAAATGAAACTATCTGTAGCACCATAATCAAATAAAATCTTTACATTGATATGATTTAGCATACCTGATGACTCCACCACCATGGATTGATGTTCTACCTGGCGACTATTAACCACTGTGTAAATCTGGTGGTTGCTACTTTCTCTTCCCATCGGGGCCTTTCCTTCTCTATGCACAAATCCTAATTGTAACTCTGGGCAGTCACACTAGTAATGGGGTCCTCCACATCCCCAACAGGTAACATGAGATTGAACCTGCACACTATTCTGTGACTGTCTCTGAAATGAGTTCCTTCCCTTGGAACCCCTACCCCTACTGGCTGCTCCCTGAGATGGCCGTGGACCTGCCTGCATCATTGGTGATGAATGAGATGTTTCACTTGCTTCCATTGAAATCCCTGCGGCTACTGCCCTTGGTGTGATTCTATTACCATATGGAGGTGGCCTTGAGCCCCCTCCCATGGGAAATGTCCTAGGGGCCTTCCCCATGAATCTAGGATGATACGAAAAGGTCGATCTCGTACCTTTGGTTAAGTTCATGTGTTCCTCTGCATAACGAGCATTTTCCACAGCTTCTACTACTGAAGATGGTTTCCACATCCACACCATAGCCCTTATCTTAGGGTTTAAACCATAGACAAAGCATTATGCCTATCGTTGGTCATTATCCATATATGAAACATATTTAACTAGTTCCATAAACCTAATCTCATATTCTTCTACGGTCCTGTTTCCTTGTACTAAGGCATGAAACGCTCCTACCTGTTGTTCCTCATAGTAAGCTAGTAGATATTTCCTTCGGAACCTCTCCTAGAAAAGTTCCCAAGACACGGTGTCTGGGGTAAGATGCGGTTACCTTTCCAGGTTGCCCCACCAGTTCAAGGCATTGTCTCTTAACTGAAAAATTGCTATCTTCACCTTTGAAGTGGACGCATAGTCTCTTAAGGAAAAACACTTTGTCATGCCTTCCAACCATGCCTCGACATGTTCACTGGCACGACCCCTAGCAAACTCCGGAAGTTTGATCTTTTGTAGTTCTCTAGTGATGTCTTCGAGTGGAGGTCCTCCCCCTAAATCCCTCGATGCTTCTGGATTACCCATTCCATATGGTGGGGGCTCCACTTCGATCCCTGTTGGTTGACGCCCCTTTAAAGTCTCATTTATGGCCTCCAAAGAGCACAATATGAGAGCTATTTTAGGCGATGGTGGTGGCGGCGCTAGCGGTCCTTGCAACGATGCCCCTCTGCCTCAATTTCCTTGAGTCCTAACCATCTTGTATGATTTAACCTACATCAACCAAAGTTGTCAAGGTGAGTTCAAAGACATTTCACATTTGCACAACTTAAACTAGAAAACAAGGTTAGGCGTAAGTTTTTTTTTACTTGTCTGTAAATAGATGTTACTCTCTTTAGGGGAAGTGGCTAGGTTAGGGTTAAATCTTCTAAGCTTGATGTCTTCCCTTAAGAAAACTATTGACCCTCTTGCCTAGTAGTTACGTTAGCACTATACCACACTCACCACAGTGCATCAGATCCCTTATATGGTGCTTTCTGTTATACCCCGATTCTACCCTGACTATTCCCCACAACATGCATCAAACTCCCGCTACTCTACAAGGACTTTTAACCTTTATAAATCATAAAGTTACACTATTACATTCATTAATCATATGGATATATATATGATTAATAATCATAGGTTTCAAACCCATTATTAACATTAAAATTTTATAATGTTAATACGTTGTGTAAAAAATGCTCCCTTGCGGGCTTGGTGCTTGGCTTTGGCTGGTGGAATGGAATGGAAGGGCTTGGCGCTTGGCTCGATGGTTGAGGGAATGGAACTCAGTGCTTGGTTAACTTGGATAATTGGAGATTATACTTCGGGATAGTACTTTATGACTATTGATAATTAATTTATTTATATAAATGAATTTATTTTGTAAAGTAACATGTGGAGCCTGTTGGTGTTGGTCCATTTCTCAAGGTGCTTGGGCTTGGTGGAGGTTGTGGGTTCAAAACCCATGGACTCCAAACTTTTTTTCCAAACTTTTTTTTTTTTTTTATTACTTTATTATTATTATATAGTTATTATTTTTTTTTATAATTAACATTTTTCTTTGAACAAATTTTATAAGATCTATAAAAAAACGTAATTTAAAAGAAATTTTGAAAAGAATTAATTAAAAATAAAAAAAATTATTAAATAAGAGAAATTTTAAAAGAAATTAAAAAAAATAAACAAAATTTTCTTTTTTTTATTTGAAGTCGGGCATCGTGGGTGCATGAGGTCCATGTGCCCTCCTTCCCAGGGCTCTCATCCTCAACCCTAAATTATTCTCTCCTTTATCTCCTTGAACCCTAGCCTCACTCGACCCTTTTCATTCTTGTTTTTTTTTCTTCAAACGCTCTGTAGAGGTGAAGGATGAGGTCGACGGCCATGGCCATCTCCCTGCTCGATTGACCCTGTGTCCAAAGTTTCAAGGTCTGGAGGGCACGTCATGTATAGTGGCGTGTTCCCTCTGCTCCTCTGTGGCTTGGTCTTAAACGTTGGCTTGAATGTTGTGTTGTGTTGTTTGTTGGAATGTTGTCTTAGGCTCGGCGGTTGCACTGAGATTGTGTTTTTGTGTGGCTTGTATGTGTGGTTTGATGCTTGGTGTGGTGGCTCACTTTTTCTCCTTCTCAAACCCTAAAGAGGAGCTTGTCAAACCCTAGAAAAACACTATAATTATACATTCCAAGTCAATTGTTGTTGGCATTTTGGGTGAGATATATGTTGCAAAGGTTGTTGTTTCCTATATTGCTAGCACAAGTCTTCTTTTGTTTTCTGTATCTACGCAGGCTGAAATGGCCTGAAATTAAGTGCAGGTGACGAAAGTTGTGGCGATGAACCCGAGTAGGGTATGAAAAGCGTAGGTTATTATCTGTGATCTACAGTTTGTTTTATTGCACTTTATATTCTCATAACCATGTTTAAAGGCCTGTTATGAATGTTTTATAACTATAAGAATGTCGGCTCCTGTTTAATCTTCGATTTTTTTTTATTTTTATTTTTTTTCTGCGCATGCTAAAATCAAGTGAAATTTAGGTTTAATCTGTAAGGTTTGTCGCGATGATTGATCAATTGTATGTGATGAAAAGCATTATAATGGGTAATTTGCGGCTGAATACCATGATCTCACACCTTGAATACCTGATGCCATAATTCGTTCATTCATTTGCAGGCATCTCTTTCATCTTTAACGTGTTTTTTTTTCTCATTCTTTTGTGAAGTGTCTTCTGTTGTTTTTGGGTTTTATGTGCATTTATGGTCGCTGAAGGCTTAGCGCTTGGTATTAGGTGTTGGGCTTGGGACCTGTATTGTGGTTGTAGGTCATGTGGGCTGGCGTTGGTGTTGGTGCTTTGTTGGGTGCCCCTCTTGTGACCTTGCATTGCCTCTGGCACTTTGGGCGTTGGACTGTGTGCTGGTGTGCACTACCATATGGGTGCATTGGTAGCCCATCCTTTGGTTACCCGTGTGTGTTGGTGTGTTGTTGATGGTTGTGCACTGCCTTGTGACTTTGAGCTCGGTGCTTGATACTTGGGTAATGACTGTTGTAGGTAAACTCGATACCATGGATTTATTTATTTTGGGCGTCGACCTCGGAGGAGGTGAAGACTGAAACACTTGACCTCCAACATGCCCTCCACTCCTGGTGGCCATGGCATCCCCAACTAACCCAATTACTAACACACCTGTTGCAAAAGACACTACTGCTATCTTGGCCAAAATCTCGCCATTCCATCTCTTAATCTCCTTATCATTCTTGCTTATGGAGGGTTGATCTTCATGATCAGAGACAAAAGCATGTATTCTACTGTGGAATGTGGATCCAGGCAAGAGTCTCGGCCCGTGGCTTCTACCGAATTAGTCCAATTTCCACCTGGAGCTCATTACAAAACCATTTTCCATCCCAGGAGATGTAGTTATCAGACCGTGTGCCATTGTAATGACAAAATATTGGTTTTGGATGTAATGAATGAATTATGAAATATTGGATTTCTGTTATGTTGTATTAGAACACAAGAATGTAAACAACAAGGAAGATAACCAATATATTTATATTTATATGGATATATATAAATAAATTATAGGGTTCCTTTCGAATCACTGGGTAATATAAAAAAATAAAAAAAAATCATGCCCTTATTTAAACAGAGGTAATTCACATTAAGGAACAGTCTGTAAGAATTTTTATCAAATACAATTTACAGATTTCTAGAAAGAACATCGTAAGTTATAACAATTATATTGGAACTCGAATACCTCTCCAAGGGTAGGCCATATCTTGTAATCAATAATAAGTGTCCAACCTCTAGAAAACGCATAAAGAAAATTAGTAGTTGTGTAAATTAAGAAGTAAGAATAATGGTATATTGTTTGAAGTTAACCTTAGCTTAAATTATAAGAAATGTTCTTCCTGAAAAAATTGAAAACATGTGATGTAAAACCCTGTGTAAAATTCGGGGTGGTCATTGGAGTCTTGTAATCACCAATGAAATGTAAGGTGGATAAAGGAATCCTACTATGGCAGCGAGTGAAGTTCATCTCAAATGCAACATTTGAAATAAAGTTTTACCAGGTAATACAAGAAATTTACCTGGTTTTCAGATCACTACTTTTACTTTTACTTTGTATACTTCTATTTTCTAAGACTAACATTCGCTTGTTTGATTCTCTATGACTCGTGAAGGTGAGCATACGGTTTACAGGTAGCCTAAACATAGGGTGAGATGATTTGAATGAATTCCCCCCCCCCCTTTCTTTTTTTTAATATTTATAGACTCTCCCTATTCCTGGGTTCCTATGGGTAGTTCTTCATAGGTTTTAAGGTCTATAAAATAAAGGGTTTCTAGGTTGTAGGTTAGGGATTTGGGATCAGATTGCACAGTTAAGTGGGTAGTCGAGACCAGGTTTCAGTTCTGAAACTAGGCTTCGATACCATGTGTAAGGTCTCTTCCCACAGAGCCTTATAAATCAAAAGTTAAAATAAAGAATGAAGAAATTATATCCTGTACAATTTAATCATCAACTTATAATCATTTATCATTCAACATAAATTAAATTTATTAACAACATGAAAATAAATTACATAACAACCACATAACATAGCAAATTCATGAAAATACATACCTCTGTCTGATGCTATTTCTCCAATCTTCGTCTATCCTTGTTGCTTCTCTGCCCAAACTCTACCGAAAATCGAATCTTTCCTCCCTACCAGCTAGGAATAGAGCCTATCCAACTCCCTAGCTCTAGGATTCCATGAGGATTGTTGGCCCCCGAGCCCAAAAACTCCCAGCAACCGATGCACCCCTGCAACAGTCCACCCAAACTCCAAACCAGAAAATACAGTGCCTAATCTCAGAATGCTTCCTTCCCAAAGTTTCAAAAAAATCCCTCTCATGAATGCCTCTACCCCCTCATATCCTCCCCCATTCACTGCCTCTTGCCTTCCTTTAATGCCACCCACCTTATCCCTCCATTCAATGCTTTATCCCTACATACGTAAAGTTTTCTAATAATAAATTAAAAATTATTAAGTCTTTAATTTGTTACCCAAACATTAAATGTGTTAATTAATCAATTAATTAATTAATCAACATATATTAAACAATAATTAATTAATTAATTAATATTATTAATAAATAATCATTATTTAACTAATACACATTAGGACAGCTAATTATTTAATTAACTATACTTGATAAACCTTAAGCCACTATTTAATTAGGGTTGTTACATCTTCCTTTTTCAATAGGGAAGTCGTCTCCATGAGATCCAGCTTGAGTACACAAACTCTTTCATCTTGGACAGAGGCTTTACCAAAATGGTTGTTTATCTTCTCATCTGTGGATATATATATATGTTGGAGAACCACTTATCTTTTCTGGACTTCATCATGGAGAATGTCATGCTTGATTTCAATGTACTTTGGTCTTTCTAGACCACTGGTTTTTTATGAAGGCTTCATATAGCTCTGATCAATATAGTGTATCATTATTGGATTCATCTTTTGTTTCATGTTAGCTCATAACATCGTGGAAAGGGTCAAACTGGAACATATCTAAGTGGTACTTCTTCTTCCATCATGAGACTTTGTCATGGATTAGCAATCCATCATCCTTATATTTTGAGTAACCATTCTGATACGATATCTCTGTTATAGAAAATTTTTCACTACGCTTCTGCTGTGCATTGAAGGCTCTCCACCAAGTTGTTTGAATCCACACAAGATCTTCTTCCATCTACATATGAGGGTCTCTTTATAGTATACCTCAAAGCCTTGAGGTTTCTCTACATGTAAATTCTAGCCCATGGATATTCCAGACGATATACTAGCTCATGTAGAGATATATTTGGTTTACTGGAACAAGTGATCATCATAGTCTTCTCCCTCCATTTGGGAGAACCTCTAGTTCTGGATCTCGCAATTCTTACATTCATAAGTCTTTCATACGCTATTATTCATCACAACTTTCAGTACCTCTGCTTGATTTCTTTTAGTGAGTTCATATCAGGCTGAATCTTGTGATTCTCGATACAATGACTGGTTGTTTTGGATTCTTCTTTCTTTCTTGGAATCTTCATGTTCTTCTTCATGTTTCTCTTTAGATATTGGGTCCATGGAGTTTTCTATAGATTCCATTCTATGAAGATTCCAGCTTCTTCCTTTCATCGTAGGATCATGTATGTGGATGGATAACTAGGGATACTTAAGGCTTCTTTTTGAAGAAGACTTCTTCTAAAGTCAAACTGAACATGTACTTCTTTTCATGGCTGCTACCATGGATATATACTTTATCATCTTCAATGTATCATATGATTATCTCCTTCCTATTACTTTCTTCATGTATGAATGCATGCTCTTATTTTGGTAATATATAATCGGCTCCATCCATCTAGGAGAGTCCACGCTTCCATCTGCATCCTTATTGACTTCTGCAAAGTGTTACAAATCTTTTTCCAATTTCCTTTTGATTGTTGATTTCTTTCTGTCTTTACTTCTTCTAGGTTTCTTTATGATTTCGGCTTATCTTGTATCTTGTCTTATAGTCATAGTGATAGAAGTTATTATCTTGTTATTCTTCCATAAGTATAGTTTCTTTTTTAACATATTATCTTCTAAGAAATATATATGCAAGATATGTACCAAAAACATGGTATGTACAAGAACTATGAAGAGTATTGTTACCTTGTTTTAGAAGAAGAAGTTTGTTTTGTCCTATTTGGCTTTCTTTGAGGGTTCCCTTTCTTTGGCAATAGATGCTTCGTGTGTCTCCTTCCTTTTCTTTAAATTGGGACAATGATTCTTGTAGTGACCATACTTTTGACAATTGAAGCATTGTATCCTTGACATATCTTTATCTTGATTTGTTTTCTTCCTGGAGCCAAACTTCTTTTTGTTCCTGAAATCCTTGAACCTTGTTGTGAAGGCTTGATCATCGTACTTCTTTTGGGGTTTCTCTTTTTCACTGATCCTTGATTCTTCTTGAGCACAACAAGTCCAAATTTCTTCAAATTTAGGATACTCCTTTCATATGCTAATTCTTGTGGAAAATGCATCCCACGTCTTGGGAAGACCATTGAGTACTATGTTTACCAATTCCTTCTCTGAAATTATCTCTTCAATAGATTTTAGTTGATATCTTAACTGATATATTCTCACAAAGTATGATGTTATGCTGCCATCATCATTCATCTTCATGTCACGGAGATCATTCTTCAGACTCATTAGTTGTCTAATGTTTCTAACTGAGAAGAGGTTTGTTAGGGAATCGTACATCTTTTTTGATGAGTCAAGATGGTAGATGTATGGTATTAAGTAGTCTTTTATAGATTCCACTATGATACTCATGGAATTGATGTCATTGTTTTTGAACTTCTCCATAACTACATCGTTCTGTGGTTCCTTCTCTTTTCCTTCTTCAAACTCTGGTTCCACGATCTTTCCTTTCACGATATCCAACACTTTATTCTAGGCAAGGATGAGGTCAATCCTTGTATTCCATTCTTTGAAGTTAGAAGCTCCATCTAACTTGTTTTCTGACTTCATAGAGTAAGTCATGGTTTCTTTGACTTGGTCAACCCTAGATTTGACCAAAAACTTAAACTTGATGTCTTGGCTTGTTGAGAGTACCAGGAGATGTGCTAGGATAGGGTGCATTGGTCTACCCAAAAATTAGGTCAATCCCTTCACTTAAGCTGCCTCAACGAGAGGGTTAGGTTTTCTGCAACTACGCATGCTAGTAACCCTAGCGACAGTGCTTTGGTGACTGCTTCTGCTAAAAACCCTAGCAAAAGTTCTTCAACGAGCTTAATATCCTTATGTATATGCTCCCTTATAGTGGTTAGACTGAATGAAGGAGGTGTGGGCCCATAAGCTATTTGAATATGATGGATGTGCTCGTTTTACCATAGAAAATATCACTATTTTCACCCAACCATAGGCCAAAGCCACCCTCCGAGCACCTTAACCTTGACAAAGAATCATTCCAAAAGAAAACCCTAGGCTAGATAGCCAAACAAAGGGTGGCCCACCTTTCTCCAAGGATAACACAAAAAACAAGAGTTGATCAGATAGTCCAAACCATAACCAAGAGATAGTCCAAACTAAAACATAATCTACTAGCTTCAACAACTGCAATGACAACTCTCCTCCAAACTTGCGCACAAATTGGCTAATTGCAGTGCGCACAAGTGAGCTTTGTAGTTTTGAGAATGCCTGCCATAATAAAGACTGGCCTCCTGTATTTATACTAATTTTGGTTAACTTCCTGGGCTGACTTCTCATTCTGGGTGCCTATTTACTTAGTATATAATATTTCCTTTAGTTGACTTCTTCTCTTGGAGGCTAATAACCCATTACAAGTTATCCTCTTGAGATGACTTGTCTTCTAGGTTTATTAGCCAACTAATTAGGATTTCTTCTTTCTTCCCGAAATATTCTATTCTCGTCAGGTTTACACGTGGAGATAAATATCTCCCGCAGCTACCATAATATCAACAAGAGGAAGGGAAGAAGAGAGAGAGACATAGAAGGGGGGTAGAGAGAGAATGAATGGAAGGGGGGGATACAGAAGGAGACAAAGAGGGGTAATCAAGAGAGAAAGAGTGGAAGAGAGAGAGTGAGACTGAGACTAACAACAAGGAGAGAGAAAGGGTGGGAGAGAGGTGAAAGAGAGAGGGGGCAGTAATAGGGGAGAGAGAGAGAGAGAGAGAGAGAGTAATCACAAAGAAAAAATAGCTTATAAGAGCATGTGCACAATCATAGAGCACATGCACATTCTTAGAGCGTGTGTGCACTCTTAAGAATGCATGCACATTCTTTTGAATTCAATTTTTTTGGGGTAAGATTGACAACATGTATGCTGACTTGGTTTCCTCAGATTTAGGTTCCAGATGACAAACCTAGTGGTTCAATTTGCAAAATTGATAAAAAGCTCCATTTTTGTGAATACCTCTCTATATCTTTGTCTTTGATGTTATTTTTCTATAGGCTAAAAAATTTAGTTGTTGATGAAACTAAAAACAAGATAGAGTGGGCTATGAAAATTATATATATATATATATATATATATATATATATATATATATATATATATAATTAACGTTTACTATTTTTAATCTATTTTTTTCTTCGCGTATATCAAAATGCTAGAATACATACCTCTCTTATTTATACTATAACTTTTTGTTGGCTTAACCATTTCTGGAATGTCTTATATGTTGCAATAGAGGAGACCGATATCTACAATCTAAAAAATAAATATTTTTTTGTGATCATGTTAAGACCCTCTTGGCATGCACCAATAATAGACATTGTAATTTCAGGGACATGTTGACTTTGATAATTTTAAAAATATATAAAATTGATAGTATAAATTTCCAAAAAATACACCGCAAAAGAAAAATGGGTTCTCTATAAGTATACAAGTTTTTGGATTGAAATTTCATTGTTAACATACTCAACATGTGCACAAACAAAAACATATACCTTATATTTTGTTGGAAAAAGAAGATACCACTTTTAGAAAAAAATCAAATTTGATATAGTTATTAACAATTTCTATGAATTAAAAATGTGTATTTCGAAAACTAATGCAATTCCCTATGTTTCATCTTCTTACACCATATTCAAATTCATTGTAAAAGTACCTTGAACTCCAAGTTAACATATTGCAATTTTTCCAGGTTTGCATTGCCACTAATGCGTCATGAGAGACCATCATTAGTTTGCACTCACCCATATCTTAGTTCAACAAAATTGATTTTAATGAACGTATACATGTAGTATACCTAGGGAGGTAATACGGGGTACCTAGGGAGGTACTCAATGAGAATGTGGTTATGTATTATTAGTGGAAGTGATTTAATATATGAGAATGTGGTCATTCAATGTAAGGTGGACAAGGTCCACTATATTAATAAAGGTCCACTATGGTAGTTAGATGTAATAAATGTGATAATCATCTCTATAAGGTTCATAGGAGATAAAGAGAGCTATATAAAGAAGTGTAAGCAATGTAATGGAGCATAGTGAAGAATATTGTGAATGTATCAAGCATTTCTTGAGGAGTGTTATCCTTCCTTAAGGATTAATATATGGTGTTACCCTACCTTAAGGGTTTTCTCTATTCATTTTGTTCAATATTTTGGTGAATGGTTTGGCTTATTCTCATTGATATTGTGGGTTTATTTTGAGATTTATCTCTAGATCTATTCAGGTACTTAACAATACATATTGAATTTTTAAGTTGTTGGCACTTAAAATTAATTAATTTTATATTTCTTAAATTACATGAGTATTATAATTTTCATAAATAATTTAACATAGAACATTCTAATTTGAGAAGTTAACTTAGACCTATATATACAAAAAAAAATATTTATTTTGTTTAGAATTCCATTATTTGTTGGTTTTTGTATAATTTGTATTGCTATTATGAATATATTTTAAGTAATTTTCATAAGCAATGCTCCAACACTTCACCTCCAACAAGATTTTTAGGAACACACGCTAATGCAATCTTGTAATATTGTAATTCAACATTTGAGCAAGGACATTCTCATTGTAGTGGCACTTGTTTTTATAGTGTTCTAAATTGTGTTGTTACTAGATAGAATTTGGTATTTTTCATAAATAATGACATAATAGTCCCAATTTCCTTATGAATTTTCCTTATAAAGGTCCTCCTGTTATTATTTATCATAAAATAAAATACATGCTAAATTGGTATGGCTATAACTATTTCCAAAAATTTCCCCTAGGTATTTATTCAATCATTGCTAATTGGTAAAAATAAGGGAGATTATGGTTAATTTTCCTAATTTTCCATATTGACCATAATTAAAGAAGACCTGAATTATGGATACATAGCCCTAATTATCTTATTTTGAACCCTAAGTTCCCTTGGATGAATTGGTTTATTAGAATTAAATGGAGAAAATATGGTCAAATTGGTTTAAGCAACCCCAATTTCCTCTATAATTTTTTCCCTAATTTCGTCATATTTTTCCCAATTTTCCCTAACTAATAATTCAAATGATCTTAATTGGTTAAATAACCAGATTAGTTTGAGCTAGGTAATTCTACTTACCACTATTTACCCAAAACTTTTCCCAATGAACCATTTGGTTCAAATTGATTTGGATACCCTATATGAATAGAGGATAAAGATCATAAGTACCATATTTTTCCCATTTAGCAGAAGCATTTAGCTTATAATTACTATATTTGAGGTTAATATTTATGATGTGAATACATGTAAAAGAAAGTCAATATTTATGTGGGTAAGTTTACAAGGCTAAACCTGATCATATCTTTCACAATGCACTTTGAACACTATTACATCGATGTGTGATTTTGTGTCTAAATTCAATGTCATTCTTAAATAATAATAATAAAAATTTAAGTAAATGAAAATTGTATATGTAGGTTCTAATTTTTTTCTTTAAAAATGGTTAAGGAGAAAGGTTTACCCTCTTGATACTTAGTAGAACAGAAGTTATACCATACAACAATGTTGTACTAGAATGAATGCCCTAATAAAATATAAGACTATCAAATATTCCGTACTAAAATGAATGCCGAAAATGGCTTGAAAAGTGCACATGGAACCATTTGTAATTGTAAATTCAAATACCACTATAAAAATATGGAAACAAAATGACTAAAAAAAATTGTAATTGTAAATTCAAATAGTACACACTGAACCATTTGTAATTGTAAATTCAAATAACAATATGACAAAAATAGCAATATGAAAAAATTATGAAAATATGGAAATTCATAAGCCACTAACTGAAATTCAATGTATCATCTTAGAATTATAGAGGAAAAAACTACAATATCTTAATTACTACCATTTCTAAGCGCTTAGAAAAGTTCACAACCTATTGTTGGCTGTCAGGGCTAGCACCTACCTTATCTCCTACGGAGCTATGCCATTCACAAACCAAGTATTAACAGTGCCCGCGTTCTTCTACTGTTCATTTGATAGCGACGATCCTGCATGCCCTCCATGATTTCCTTTCTGGTCATGAATATGGACAAATTGGTTCAGGTTATGCTCGTGAATATTGACAAATCGGTTCGGGTTCTGATCAGGAATATTGGCAAACTGGTTCGGGTTATGCTCCTGAATATTGACAAAGTGGTTTGGGTTCAGATTCTGCTCATCAATATTCACAAATTGGTTCTGGTTTTCGTTCTGGGCATGAATATTTTCGAACTGGTTCTGTTGATGTATATTCTCAAAAAGGTTCTGGTTGGCAAAGTAATAATCCAAAGGAGCTTTTGGATCAGGAACTTGTCTCCAGAATTCATTCTGCTGGCTGGTGTTTCGAACTTGTTGCTGCTTTTCTGCGAACCGTTGGCCATGACTGCTCTGGAATTGGTTGTGAGGTTGTGCATTAAAATTGTGTAATTGGGCTCTTTTTCCTAGAGGTTGGACACCGGATGTCTTCAATTGTTTGGGTGGAAACTGTGGAGGGACGTTCATGGCTGATGATAACGTGGGACGGTCGTAGGGATTAAATCGATTCATTCTTACTGCAGTAATGCTCGGCTGTGCTAGATTCAATAACCACTCTATAGATTTTGCGCCGTCTTTGAAGTCCAAGAAATTCATGAGCTGTAACATAGGATTCGTTGCCATTTCTAACAGCCAAT
>ML778662.1:526388-543585 GCA_009831015.1 Picea engelmannii | reverse complement strand
GAAGATAAGCTTGTACAATTTGGAGTGATCAACACTACAGGTCCCTCCAACAAATCCTTAGTTTCCCAATAGAAAGATAAACCCAAGTATCCCAAGAAGAAATATCCTCGCTACAACAACAAACAACACAAGGGTCCCAAAACTGCTCAGACAGCTTCAACTCCTACTGGTGACAAAGGAGAAAAATATAAAAGTTAGAATACTAATAGACATTGCAACTTTTGTGATAAATATGGTCATGATGAGTCCAAATGTTTCAAGAAGATGGAATCTTCAGAAGCAACGATGAAGAATCACAACATCATTATTGATTCCACTTCTTCTTGTCACGGACACGCACTTGTTGCTTCTGGTTTCTCCTTCAATTCAAATTCTATTACTGCTTCTTCTTCTGATGAGTGGCTTATTGATTCAGGAGCATCTTATCATATGGCTAAGGATAAAGCCATATTTTCTTCTCTAAATGAATGTAACACCAAGAAAATATTTGTTGGTGATGATAGATCTCTTAGTGTTGTAGGATCTGGAATAGTTCAAGTAGATAATGGTCATTTCAATGATGTATTATGTGTTCCAAGTCTTTCTTCTAACCTTCTATCAGTATATCAAATCACTCATTCAGGTGAAGTTAAAACCATCGAGTTTTCACCTCACCAAGTTGTAATCAAGGATCTAAAAGATCCTAAGCATGTTCTTGCAACTAGAATTGTTGATGATATTACCAGGTTGTACAAGTTTGACAACTTTGGGTCATCAACTTTTTCATCATATTTTTGTTGCTCATAGCGATGACTTGAGAAAACTTTGGCATGAGAATTTTGGTCATCTAAATTATCGCTCATTGCACCAACTATGTAATCAATAGATGGTGATTGATATTCCTCTTATTTCATGCAGAGATGGTGTTTGTGTCAATTGTGTTCTCAACAAACATCATCGAGACAGTTTTGACATCGTGCCTCTTGGAACACCTCGAGTCCTTTGCAGCTTGTTCACAGTGATTTTTTTGGTCCACTTTCTTCTCCTTCTTTTTCTGGGTGCAAGTAATTCTTAAATTTCATTGAAGACTTTTACAGACATACTTGGGTTTACTTTTTAAAACTCAAGAGTGAAGTTTTTGACAAGTTTTTGGCCTACAAGGCCCTTGTAGAAAAAAAATATGGACATCAAATTCAAAGGTTAAGAACAGATAATGGAGACAAATATGTGAAAAATGATTTTACAAGCTACTGCACTACACAGGGAATCTAAATGCAACACATTGTTCCATATACACCACAACAAAATGGTGTTGTTGAGAGAAAGAACTGCACATTAAAATAAATGGCTAATTGTATGATCCAATCTAAGGGATTAAGTCTAAAGTATTGGGAGGAAGCCATCAACTGTGAAAATTACATAGTAAATCGCACTCCCACAAAGGCTCTTAAAAATATAACACTAGAAAAAGCTTGGACTAAAATTAAACCAGATGTAAGTCACTTCCATGTATTTGGTAGTATAGCATGGGCTCACATTCTTGATGAGAAAAGGAAAGCATTGCAACCTAAAAGTTAAAAGTGTATATTTGTTTTTTATTCTGAAGATGTCAAAGGTTACAGACTTCTTCAATCACATTGTAATCAAAATTATTATTAGAAGAGATGTTAAATTTGATGAAAATCTATTGGCCTGCAAGCCTAATTTGGCGATTGTGCCTTCTTCGGCCTGCGAGCCATGTTCAACGTTTGTTCTTTCTTACGATGTGGTTTCTTCTTCAGATGATGACAATGAGGATGAAAATCCACCTTTGCTTGCTCACCCTCCTCCAGATGAGTCCTTTGAACCTGAACCAACACCATCTCCATGACTTCCTAGATGGGTTCGTTCAACACGAGAAGCAGTTCGTGATATTGTCAGTGATCCTTCATATCAGCGTCAGACATGTTCACAATTCCAGTGAGCCTCTTCTTTTTTGTCTCAAGTTTTAGAAACTAATGATCAAGAGACATTTGCAAAAGCTTCATGTCATCCAGATTGGGATACAACAATGAATGAAGAGTATCGTTCTTTAATGGAAAATGATACTTGGGATCTTGTACCTCTTCCAAAAGGAAGAAAACTTGTTAGATTAAAATGGGTCTACATAACTAAGTATGCATCAAATGGAAGTGTTGAACGACACAAGGCTCGGTTAGTTTCCAAAGGATTTTACCAAGTTGAAGGAATTGACTATAATGAAACCTTTTCCCCTGTAGAAAAAATGAATTACATCTACCTTGTTCTTGCCCTTGCTGCCTCACATAAATGGGAGGTCCATCAGATGGATGTTAAATCCTCCTTCTTGCACAAAGATTTTTAAGAATAAATCTACATGGAACAACCTCCTCGCTATGTCTAGAATGACTCTAGCGTTGTTTTTCACCTCAAGAAATCTCTTTATGGTCTCAAGCAAGCTCCCCGGGCTTGGTATGCCAAAATGGATAGCTTTCTTATTACCACTGGATTCTCTAAATGGAATTCTGATCCTAATGTCTATAACAAGAAAGTAGGAATCCATCTCATAATCCTTGTCCTTTATGTTGATGACCTTATCCTTACTGGTAGTGACTCAAAACTTTTAAACCAAGTGAAAACCAGCCTTAAGAAGAAATTTGAAATGACAAACTTAGGCTTTTTGCACTATTTCCTTGGCCTCTAAGTTTTGCAAACCAATGAAGGAATTTTTCTTTCCTAGTCTAAGTATGCTTGTGACCTTCTTCATCTCTTTCGCATGGACGATTGTAAACCAACCCCTTCTCCCTTCCAGTCTGAAGTCAAGCTTTCTGCCACCTGTACTTCTCCTAAAGTTGATGCCACCCTATAGCATCAGTTAGTTGGTAGCCTCTCATACTTGACTCATACCCATATTGATCTTTCCTTTGTTGTTGGTCTTGTTGCCCGATATATGAAAACACCCCATGAAATCCATTGGAAAGAAACTAAAAGGATACTTCACTATGTTCGTGGTACAGTTCAGTTCGTGATACATTACAGTTCAGGGGGGAATCCTTTATTGGTTGGTTTCACTGATTCAAATTGGGTCGACGACCTTGATGATCGGAAGTCTACTGCAGGTTATGTTTTCAGCCTTGGTTCAGGACCTGTCACTTCGGCCTGTAAGAAACAACAGGCTATTGCACTTTCTTCAGCAGAAGCAGAGTACCGAGTAGCGATAAATGCAAGTCAGAAAGCACTGTGGCTTCGACATATCCTTTTAGATTTTGGATTCCAGCACCAGCATCTGACCAGCCTTTGGTGTGACAATTAGAGTGCCATCAAGCTCACCAAATACCCAGTTCAACATCAACATAGAAAACACATTGAGCTACACATGCACTTCATCAGAAAGCTCATTCATGATCAATTTATTGAAGTGCTCTTTTTCCCTACAGAAGATCAAGTTGCAGACATTTTCACAAAGTCTCTTACAGAAGTGAAGTTTTCCAAACTTCGATCTATGTTAGGAGTTCAGAAACTTGTCATTAAGGAGGGATAGGCTCTAATGCCTCCTTCCTTCTCCTATTGTGTCACTATTATATGTCCTTCAATACTATCCCAAGTTGTTCTTAAGGGGGGATGTTAGGATATTTAGACATTTAGGAGTTAGTTAAGATCTACTTGGTCTAATGTGTTTTTAGGTAAAAGTGGGTTTCTTAGTGTGTTTCTTTAGTATGAATTAGTATGCATTTGTAGTTAGGAAATTTGGCGGTCATGATATGGTCCCGACATAGAGTGATATGATGGTTCATACTCTCCTTGATCTTAACAACCATTGATCCGTGGCTTAACACCTGATTGGTCCATGATCTCTATTTAAAGAGCATGGAGGGTCATTTGTCGATGATCGATTGTGAGAAAATCTCTTGTAAAATCTATCTGTAATCTTTTTCTTTGCATTAATAAACTTCTCCAAGTGGTCACATTGGTTGGGGCCGTGGATGTTTCCCCGTAGGGATTTTACCATGTGAAAACATTGGTGTGTTGATCTTTGATCTGGTTATGTGAGTGGTTATTGAAGGTGTTCATCCTTTGTTGGAATACCTGTGTTGTCGAACAATGCTTTCCTTGGTTTCCTTCCTTTTGTCTCTTGGTTGGCGAGTGAATTTTGAATTTTTCCAAATGGTGGGAAAAAATAGTTTTTTTAGTATGCCACAACCATGCCTCCCCAACGAAAAAATGTCAAGGTAATTCCATTTTTTCTTCATAACTTAAGTTTTCACCGGATTAAAATTTAAAATTGACTGAAATTTTAAGTGAAAAAAAAAACAAAAAAAAATGTGCGGTGCGTTTGAGGCTCTCGGCTCACACCACCTACGGTGTGACCTGTAAATTTACAGTGCACATCATGTACCTTGTTACCTTTCTCGACGGTGCATTAGTAAACATAAATGCATTGGCGCATCCATTTGATGATGCACCAAAGAAAATCATATAATTGGTGGGACGGTGCATCAAAGTACAAATAGCACACCGAGTCATTAAAGTACATGACACACCGCCCTTATCAGTTATATTTTTACGCAGTGAATTAGTAAAAATGCACACCAGAGTACTCATTTTTACCAAATGCACCACCAAGAAATGTAGCATTGTGTTGCGGTGCACTCAATAAATTTTTTGATGGCACCGTATGCGGTGCGATAATAATGATTATAACAGACTGTACAAAGTCTCGTACTCAAAAATTTTGAAACTTTTATGTGACAATGTGTGTACATTAGTTACACATACCGGTGCATGTAGTGAGCATATAAACACTTCTTTTTTTCTAATTTTTAAATAATTGTTTACGTGCGTTAATATTTTAATTTGGTTTTTGGTTTAAGTGGTGCATAGGATAAATGTAACTCATCGGGGCATATGTGTTGTAGAGTAGTACCCCTGTGTGATATTGTTTTCCAATGCACCACGTAACATAGTACAACATATTTTGTTTAGTGTGTTAGTTTACATTGACACACTAGTCAAGGTGCTCACAATATCTATATGTGCACTATCGATGGTGCGTGACTATTTTTTGGGTGCACCTTTAATGCATTTAACATATTTTTTGAAGGAAGTTATTTTTCCTTATTTATAGATAAATTTACCATTTAGTATATTTTTTTTCATGTTTTATGTATGAGTGAGGTTGATGTATTTCATATGTTAATCATGCAGAGACGTGAGAGAAGAGAGAAACAACAACAACAGAAGTAGAGGGTGGACATGTACAATGTTGTACGGGAATGGGAGGTGAGGGAGATGGACAGGGATTTGTACCCTCATACTATTACTGCAGCGACTCATGTTCTCTGAAGGGATGTAAGCCTCCTTAAGTACTATTAGGAGGCTACAACCTTTAAAGGGCACTCCGAGTTATTGGTGCATTTGATTCTTCGATGGGATGTCCATCGATAAGCTTTTTGTGTGGGTCCATATCACTGGTACCATACCATTAAGGAGGATATTTACTTTATCACTGGGCTATCCAGGAGAGGGGAGGATTTTTCCAAGTTCCCAAATGTCCCAGTAGGTGTTTTAATTGAGAGTAAGCGCATGTACTCTCAATGATATATTGGGGTTGAGGTACTATCCCTAGTTGATGTTTAGGTGTATAGTGGACAACTGAAAATCACCTCTTTAGGTGCAGAGGAGGTTAGGTGCCTCTCACTCTTAGTGACTACCATATCCCACTTTACCAGTGATGGGAAGTGTATTATATTCCCTCTTTTGTATTATGTTGATTTGTTGGTACAATGACCATAGTGTATCATATGGTCTTCCATTGTTTTGTGGCATTTTTATATAGCTCTCGACAAATGTCAGGCTATGATATGTGGGAGGTCGAACAACCCATTTTTCTCAGAGTTGTTTTGCTTATTTTTTGAGAGGTTTTCAGAGACGAGGAGAATTTTTTTCCATCATCCTATCGGGTTGAGGACTCATGTGAAGATGAACATGTGGGGGGAGATGATTCCCAAGAGGGGCCAACAAGAGTTTTTGGCCAGGATTGCGCCAAACCCACTAGGGCTACTAGGCAGTGTGACAGATCACATGTTCATCATGGTGTCGTGTCCTTACGCAAGTTTGGATTGGAAAGGATGTACGAACATCCTCTTCACACCATATGAGGAACCAAATGATATATGTAACATTAGTGTTTTGTTTAAATTAATATAGTTTCATTTTATTGTCTTACTTAATTATAATAAAATTAATTCTAACACCTTCTTTAACTTGTTTTATTAAATTTTTTAATGAGTTACCTATGTAATTTGGGACATGCCTCCTACCCCAATAAATGATGATGAGGAGATGATGCATGAGGACATGGTGGATCATGGTCCTCGGGTGTAGATACCCGATGACATGTGTTGTAGGCCTGATACCGGATTCATGTTGGAGTTAGGCGACCAACTCTTTGCACTTTTGATTGATTTGGGAGTCTGCCCTGCCCTGATGCGATACATTAGGGAAGATCCTACACTCTTGGAGTTTTGGAGGGATATGGCACATGATTTTATGCCTCTTATGGATCATATTATCGTAGTGACCGGGCTACTATAAGAGAGGAGGGATTTCGATGATAGAAATAATTCTTCTTCCAGTACGACATGTTTGTCTAATACCCCATCGATTGATGAGGGTGTTCATGATCATCCTTCTCCACATGCTCCTCCTCCTCCTTCACCTCACCCAGATCATGAGGAGACAACACATATTCCTCCTCCTCCTCTTTCACCTCACCTATATGAGCATGCAAGACTTATTCCTCATCCTCCTCTTTCACCTCACCTAGATGATCATGACAGACCTATTCCTAATTCTCCTCTTTCACCTCACCTAGATGAGCATGAAAAACCTATTCCTCATCCTCCTCTTTCACCTCACCTAGATGAGCAGGCAATATCTATTCATCATCCATCATCTTCCACTACAGACCAGGCCTCCATTGTTGTTGTAGATATCTAGATTATCTCATCGGCTGGACGATATATGTTATAGCAATTATGTGACTTGTCCATGATATATATATATATATATATATATATATATATATATATATATATATATATATATATATTATAATATGGTGTTTTTTCCTATTGATCATGATGATGATGTACTTAATTTATATGTTGATGTTGATGTGTATATTTTTAGGTCATGTTAGATTTGGATGTTAAATGTGCTTGATAGATGTGTATGTTAATTGATGTTTGTTAGGTGTGTGTGATGGTGATGTTAGGAAATTCTTGCCTTTTGTTATATGTGATCACAATGATGATGGCCTATTAAATTATTAGATATGTGTGCTAGCTAATTTATGGCATTTATATGTGCTAGAGGTATATATAATTAGATTATGTTAGCTAGCGAATATAAATGTGTATTTTACATGTTGTTTATGTTTGTTATAAGATGGTTATCATCATCATATTTATTTTTATAAATTACAAAGTTCAATATGGTTGAAACTATAATTATAAAATTGAAACTAGAATTTTATAGATAGTTCATTATACATATCCATTCTAACTATTTTTTTTTTCAAAAAACAAATTACATATGAATAAATATTATTTTCCATTGTACTAATTACTCTTTTTGAATAGACTTTTCTACACTAAAAAATGTTATTATAAAAAAGTTATGATCTCCAATGATAAGCATTATATTGGCTTTAAAATTTTGTGGATGAAAATATTCCTATTGTTATTTTTGTCATTATTTAGTAAGTTGATTGCTACTAAATTTTAAAATGATACTTCATTAATTGTGGTTTTACTCAACATTGGGGGCATAAGTTTATAAATATTTTCAAAATAAATGATAAAATTATGTAAACTAACAAACACTACTTTAGTTAAAAACCAAATTATCATAAAATCATGTTGTAAATTTATTTTTTTAATTATAAACCACATTTTTTTGTTAATATTACTTTTAAATCTACAAAATAAATGAACATAAACTCAGTTTTTGAATCATCATGTTAACATATCCTAAAAAATGATGTATTATTAAACATGCATATCAACCATATCATTACATCTAACTATATCAACATAAAAGGTAGAATTCCATATCCCATTAAAAGTTCAACTCGACATTTAACATTTTATAGGATTTCAGAATTGGAAATACTTAAAGAAGATGAAAATTTTATAATTATATGCAACTACATATAAATATGTTCAAATAACAATCGTTCCATTCAATCACAAATACTTTGAAATATAAACACATTACGCATCAAATTGAATGTTAACTAACTAAAATTGTTCAAAGAATTGTTATAATTAACTTAACATTTCCCGTGTGAGAAGATGAATTAAAAAAATATAATTAGTGAAATAAAGAATATAACAAAAAGATACAACAACAATTTTAAAAATGAAATAAAATGTGTACATATGACTCTTTGTTTTCATCACCCTCATTATCTTCCTTGCTTGGCATGATAACACTGTTGTTCTCAAAAATATGTTTTGATCTAGGGTTGTGTCTTAATATAAACCACCAATCCCTATCCAACACATCTGGGTAAAACAACACTTGGTTGCAGTTTTTTGGGAAAACATAAAGTTCCTTAGCTTCATCCCACATATTTTTAGATTTGATACATATCATCCCACTATCACGATCTTCCTTTAAATTATTCCAATCAAAAATGTCCCACCACTTGCACCTAAAAATAACACATTGGAAAGAAGAGAAGTCCACTCGAATGATCTCTTGTATCTTTATGATGTAACCTAAATTCATTTGTATGTTGTTTCACTTACAACCACATTGGTATGTTGTTTATTTATGAGGAGTCCCAAATCACTTCACTTAGTGTGTTTTCGATATGCTTGATGTACTCACTAGCATAATAGAAAGACTCATATGATATGTACACCTTCCACAAACCCCTCTGGTTTTTCCCTTTGACGAACACATCCTTTCAATTTATTCATGTACCTCTCTAAAAAAAACATCCAACAATAGGAGACCACCCCGATTAATTCAACCTCATCTACTAGGTGAATTAGAAGATGAACCTGCAAATCCATGAAACTCGGTGATAGTTCCTTCTCAAACATATGAACAATCTCAACTATCTCTTGAAACCACCGTGGAATTATAGCCATATGGATCTCCTTTATGTGATACAACATACAAATGTATATAATTTAGATACAGAACACCTTAGGTCATGGGGGAATTCATGGTTCACACACCCATGCACGAGCAGAGGATAATGGCACTATAAAGTAAACACAGAACAAAATAATCATGTTTTATCCCATGACATAAAAAATAAATTACAAATAATAAAATCATATTTTTGGCATACGTCATACCCTTAGAAGGTTCAAATGGTCATGTGATTTCAACCTCGACAAATGGTCTTGACACACAGTGAATCAACGTTGTAGGGAACACCCATATAAAGAAGGCACCTTCACACCCAATATAACTTCCTTTACCAAAGAAAGATATTCTTTTTTCAAAAACCATGGGACATCACCTTCTTTGAAATACCAAGAGGGACTAGCCTGTCCTCTACTTTCTTGTCTTGGCCAATGTTTTTTTTTAGTTTTTGAAGAAATAAGATCTCTCCTCGCAACCAATGTTTCACTTTCTTTCAATGATATCTGCCTCCATAAAGAAGATGAAGCATTTTTAAATATATGCATGGGATATAGTAAGTGGAAAATCTTAATATGCTCCCAATAGTGGAGCTCCTAAGAGCTCATAAAAGATAGATTTCATTTTCATCCCAATGGGAAATTTCTTAACATATGTGTCGAATAAATCTAGATCATTGAACATAGGCTCCCCATTTGAATCAAACATTTATGTAATATCCTTCTCCTTCTCTCTCTCATATGCTCTACTCCATTATCTTGGTGTCATTATTGTAGGCCTTTGGGTTCTCTCTAGTTTACCATTGAAAGAGGATGTTTCTCTTCTATAAGGGTGTTATTCTAGGAGGAATACCCTCAAGCAGTCATACACTAGATTTTGTAGGAGGTTCAACCACCTAGACTTCAGAGAAGGTCCAAAACATTTACATCCATGATAGCCTTTAGTTACAATACCTATGAAATTATTGTATACATATCATGTTAGCGTTTAAGAATAGAATTTCAATAACAACAAATTAAATATGCAAACAAATATCGTTACGTATATAAAAAAATAAATAAACATGTTAATTACCGGAACAAACTCCTAAGCCTGGATGATCATGTGTGGTGTAAACACATATGTCATACAATGTAAAACTCCTTTGTATTGTGATGGTTCTTGATACATCATATACATGTATCCCTTCCCATAATTCCTTCAATTCATCTACCAATGGTTGTAGGTAGACATCCATATTATTCACTTGTCTTCTACCAGGGACTATAAGAGCCAACATAAGATGTTCATTCTTCATGAAAAACCATGGGGTGATATTGTTATTGATCACTACTACAGGCCAAACGAAATAGTTAGTATTTTGGAGGGAATATGGGTTCATGCTATCAATTGTTATGCTGAGTCATAGACTTCATACTTCATCCTTAAATTTTTATGGTAGTGTATTCTCTATATGATTCATGGTTATTGAATGTGTTGGGATTCACATAACTCCCGAAAATTTTTTGTGCAAGGCATGCAATCCCTAAAACATATCTAATTCTTTGAATGGAAGAGACTTTGAATCCTCGAGATTATAGGGATGTGCCTCAATATCTTATGAGGAGGACCATGCGATTTACTATTTTTATTTTATTTATGGTACCTATCATGCCCACATTTCAGACATATATCTTTATCTTCATATTCTCCTCTATATAGAATACAATCATTCATACATGCATGATATGATATATACTCAACAACTACTTTTCCTCTTCGCATCTACCAGGAAAAACATTATCACTAGGAAGAACCTTATATTTGAATATCCTGCAGTTAGTGCGAAATATAAATGTACAAGTTCATTTGATTTTTATAAAAGAAACCATTTCTAATGTTGATTGTGTGACAAGATTTCTCAAAATTAATATAAGGCACTTGATGGTCAATTACCTCAATATTGTTGAGAAACACGCATTTGACATGCCAAAATTTGCGAGAATGACAGCCTAGGGTTTGGAGCAATTGCAAGCTAGGGTTTGACAGTCGCGATCACAACAGAGGACAACATGGTGACAAAAAGGGGTGGTAATGGAACCCCCTCATACAAGCAGGTAGTGGTGGACAGGGGGAAAGGCACACGAGGTGTAGGTTTCAAGGAACCAGTGAAAATCACCTTGGGATCAGGACTGGAAAAGAATCAGGAAAGCAACCAGGAAAAAAGGGATTGCATGGGGTAAGAAGCCAAAGAAACCCAGAAAGATGCATAAGAACCAACGAACCCAAATGGGGCAACAGGGAGCAACCCATGTAAACCTAAAACAACACTGATACCCAAGGTGCTACTAGAAGACCCACGAACACAACTCTTCCAGAACCAGATGAAGATGCATGCACTAATTTGAAATTTCATGGGTTTGTGGCCCACAAAGAGAACGTTGCACAACTGGATAAAATATCAATGGAATCCAAGCGGGGAAGTGGAACTCCACCTAGGTTCGAAAGGATTCTTCACAAAAGTATTCATGAACTTTGAGGACAGGGACAAATTATTTGAGGGGGGAGCATACTTCCACACCTCAACAAGACTGTACATGAGACGATGGAAGGAAAACTTCTCCCCAGAGAAAGAAACATTAAAAAATGTACCCATCTGGCTGAGGCTTTACTCCTTTCCGCTAGACTACTAGTTGACCTCCACCTTCTATGCAATTGGGAACAAACTTGAAAAATATGTGAAGACATAGGAAGCAACCCTAAAAGGGAGATATACATCTATGCAATAATATGCATAGAGATGGATGTTTCGGGGGCACTCCCATAAGACATAATCTTGGAATTCAGGGATGAGGAATGGATACAAAGTATCGACTACAAGAAGATCCCATTCAGATGCAGAATATTCCATGAACATGGACACCTATTCAGAGAATGTCCTCTCAATAAAAAACAAGAAGTGGAAAACACCAAAATAAAGCAGGATGAGGATGGGTTCATAAAGCCGAACCATAGAAACAAAGAAAACAAGAAACCAAGTAAATCCCCAACAGGAAGCAATTTGGAAGCTAGGACTAGAACATAAGGGCATGAAATTACCAACAAAGGGGAAGAAGGAGGAAAGGAAAATACAAGAGCTAAATAAGCTAGGGAACAAGAAACAAATGAGAACACAGATAGTCCAAGCAATAAGATGGAATAGGGGGGTAGCACAACTCCTATGGACAGAGAAACCAAAGATTATAACATCCCCATGCAGGAGGCAGATGGAGACGTGGAAATGACACCAAGCGAGGTAGGTACGAAAGATCTTGATCTCAGAGATATTATGGAAAGGAAAGGAATGGATCTCCCAAACATACTCGAGCAATGGAAAAGGCAAGGTGTAGACAATGTACCAGCGAAACAACTAGATCGTATCCAATACCTCTTCCTCCTACTGAAGGAAGAAAAATCCAGAGGGCTCAAGTTCACGCGCGGGGAGATAGGACACCTATGAATCAAAGAATGCGATGGGAAACCACAACTCTCACCCAAGAAGATGAGAAGGAAGAAATGTAGGAAATCAAATAGTGTAAACCTACAGTAACTAGGAGCTTTGCTGATAAACTCTGGTAGGATAAAAAATCTCTTTCCCAACTCCCCCCCACATGTTTAAATAAATATTATAACATGGAATATTAAAGGTCTAAACAACCCATGAAAGCAAAAAATCTTGACCCCCTTGTGCTACAAAGTGGTGATGGTTTTCACTATTTTAGAGAATCCTTCCACAAATATCCGATAATAAACTGCTAGCCCCATAAATCTTCTCACCTCATGGGGATTTTTCGGCACTGGCCACTCCATAATGGCCTTTACCTTTTCTGGGTCCACAGAGATTCCTTCACCGGAAATGATATGTCCTAAATAGTGAATTTCTTTCTAGAAGAAGGAACACTTCGACAACTTCCCATACAATTTGTTCTCTCTAAGGCAGGACAACACCACTCGCAAGTGTTCCTCATGTTCTCTTTCGCTCTTGGAATAGATGAGGATGTCATCTAGAAAGACTTGTACAAAACGGTCTAAGTACTTCCGGAATACTCCATTCATGAGGCTCATGAATACTGCTGGCGCATTGGTCAATCCAAAAGGTAATACGACAAACTCATAATGCCCAAACCGAGTTCGAAAGGCATTTTTAGGAATATCACCTTTCTTAACCCTTAATTGGTGATACCCTGATCGCAAATCAATCTTTGAGAATACTATTTCTCCTTTCATCTGATCAAAGAGGTCATCTATTCGTGGCACTGGGTACCTATTTTTCACTATAGCATGGTTCAAATTTCTATAATCTATACACAATCATAAGGAACCATCCTTCTTATTTACAAAAATTACTGGTGCACCCCAAGGTGACACATTGGGCCTTATTAGCCCTAGGTCTAGTAACTCTTTCAACTACATTTGCAACTCAAAAATTTATGGCGTTGTCATCTGATACAGAGTCTTGGAAATTGATTCTGCACCAGGTTTTATCTCAATAGTAAAATCAAGCTCCCTCTTAGGAGGTAACCCAGGTAAATTGTTTGGAAAAACATCCTTCAATTCTGACAATACCGGGTACTAATCCAAGGAGGGTCCCTTCCTTTCATTCACCGCTTCCACTACATATAGTCGACACCCTTGCCTCAAGCATCACTTAACCTTGATAGTTGAGATAAAGCGTAATGACACCTTTCTCCGTACACCCTAGATCTCTACTGGGCTTCCTTCGTCGTCAACATAGAGCACCCTTTTTGCAAAACAATCTACCAAAGCTCGATGAGCTTCTAACCAATCCATTCCAATGATTAGGTCATATGCCCCGAGAGCAGTAACATATACCTTCAACTTGGTAGTACACACTCCCAGGTCTACTATACAATTATCAACGCTAGGTCCAACCACTTGTTTTTCCCCCGAAGCCATCTTGACTTGTTTAAAGTCATCGTGCTCGTAGGCTTCCAACCCACTCTTCTCTAATGCAGATGGTGAAATGAAACTATCTGTAGCACCAGAATCAAATAAAATCTTTAGATTGATATGATTTAGCGTACCTGATGAATCCACCACCATGCATTGATGTTCTACCTGGCGACTATTAACCGCTGTGTAAATCTGGTGGCTACTACTTGCTCTTCCCATTAGGGCCTTTCCTTCTCTATGCACAAATCCTAATTGTAACTCTGGGCAGTCATGTTGGTAATGGGATCCTACAAATCCCCAATAGGTAACATGAGATTGAACCTGCACACTGTTCTGTGACTGTCTCTGAAATGGGTTCCTTCCCTTGGAACCCCTACCCCTACTGGCTACTCCCTGAGATGGTCATGGACCTACCTGCGTCGTTGGTGATGAACGAGATGTTGCACTTCCTTCCATTGAAATCCCTACGGCTACTGTCCTTGGTGCGACTCTATTACCATATGGAGGTGGCCTTAAGCCCCCTCCCCTGGGAAATGTCCTAGGGACCTTCCCCATGAATCTAGGATGATACAGAAAGGTCAATCTCGTACCTCCGGTTAAGTTCATGTGTTCCTCCGCATAATGTGCATTTTCCACAGCTTCCGCTACTGAAGACAGTTTCCACATCTGCACCATAGCCCTTATCTTAGGGTTTAAACCATAGACAAAGTGTTCTGCCTGTCGTTGGTCATTATCCATATATGAAACATATTTGACCAATTCCATAAACCTAATCTCATATTCTTCTACGGTCTTGTTTCCTTGTACCAAGGCATGAAATGCTCCTACCTATTGTTCCTCATAGTCAGCTGGTAGATATTTCCTTCGAAACCTCTCCTCGAAAAGTTCCCAAGACACGCTGTCCAGGGTAAGATGCAGTTGCCTTTCCAAGTTGCCCCACCAGTTGAAGGCACTGTCTCTTAACTGAAAAATCACTATGTTTTCCTTTGAAGTGGATGCATAGTCTCTTAAAGCAAAACACTTTGTCATGCCTTCCAACCATGCCTCAACACTTTCACTGGCACGACCCCTGGCAAACTCTAGAAGTTTAATCTTCTGCAGTTCTCTAGTGATGTCTTCGGGTGGAGGTCCTCCCCCTGAATCCCTCGACGCTTCTCGATTACCCATTCCATATGGTGGGGGCTCCACTTTGATCCTTGTTGGTTGATGCCCCTTTAAAGTCTCATTTATGGCCTCCAAAGAGCGCAGTATGAGAGCTAGTTCAGGCGATGGTGGTGGCAGTGCTGGGGATCCCTACAACGATGCCCCTCTACCTCAATTTCCTTGAGTCCTAACCATCCTGTATGATTTAACCTACATCAACCAAAGTTGTCAAGGTGAGTTCAAGGACATTTCACATTTGTGCAACTTAAACTAGAAAATAGGGTTAGGCGTAAGTTTTTTTTTACTTGTCTGTAAACATACGTTACTCTCTTTAGGGGAAGTGGCTAGGTTAGGGTTAAAGTGTCTAAGATTGATGTCTTCGCTTAAGAAAACTATTGACCCTCTTGCCTAGTAGTTACGCTAGCACTGTACCACACTCGCCACAGTGCATCGGATCCCTTATATGGTGCTTTCTATTATACCCTGATTCTACCCTGACTATTCCCCATAACATGCATCAAACTCTCGCTACTCTACAAGGACTTTTAACCTTTATAAATTATAAAGTTACACTATTACATTCATTAATCATAGGGATATATATATGATTAATAATCATAGGTTTCAAACCCATTATTAACATTAAAATTTTATAATGTTAATACATTGTGCACAAAATGCTCCCTTGCGGGCTTGGTGCTTGGCTTTGGCTGGTGGAATGGAATGTAACGGCTTGGCGCTTGGCTCAATGGTTTAGGGAATGGAACTCAGTGCTTGGTTAACTTGGATAATTGGAGATTATACTTCGAGATAGTACTTTATGACTATTGATAATTAATTTATTTATATAAATGAATTTATTTTGTAAAGTAACATGTGGAGTGCATTGGTGTTGGTCCATCTCTCAAGGTGCTTGGGCTTGGTGGAGGTTGTGGGTTCAAAACCCATGGACTCCAAACTTATTTTCCAATCTTTTTTTTTTTTATTACTTTATTATTATTATATAGTTATTATTCTTTTTTTTATAATTAAAATTTTTCTTTTAACAAATTTTATAATATCTATAAAAAAACATAATTTAAAAGAAATTTTAAAAAGAATTAATTAAAAATAAAAAAATTATTAAATAAGAGAAATTTTAAAAGAAATTAAAAAAAAATAAACTATTTTATTTTATTTTATTTGAAGTCAGGTAATGTGGGTGCATGAGGTCCACATGCCCTCCTTCCCAGGGCTCTCATCCTCAACCCTAAATTATTCTCTCCTTTATCTCCTCGAACCCTAGCCTCACTCAACCCTTGTCATTCTCGTTTTTTTTCTTCAAACGCTCTGCAAAGGTGAAGGATGAGGCTGGCGGTCATGGCCATCTCCGTGCTCGGTCGACCCCATGTCCACAGTTTCAAGGTCTGGAGGGCGCATCGTGTATAGTGGCGCGTTCCCTCTACTCCTCTATGGCTTGGTCTTAAACACTGGCTTGAATGTTGTGTTGTGCTGTGTGTTGGAATGTTGTCTTAGGCTCGGCGGTTGCGCTGAGCTTGCATTTTTGCATGGCTTGTATGTGTGGTTTGATGCTTGGTGTGGTGGATCACTTTTTCTCCTTCTCAAACTCTAAAGAGGAGCTTGTCAAACCCTAGAAAAACACTATAATTATACATTCCAAGTTGATTGTTGTTTGGCATTTTGGGTGAGATATATGTTGCAGAGTTTGTCGTTTCCTATATTGCTAGCACAAGTCTTCTTTTGTTTTCTGTATCTACGCAGGCTGAAATGGCCTGAAATTAAATGCAGGCGACGAAAGTTGTGGCGATGAACCCGAGTAGGGTATGAAAAGCGTAGGTTATTATCTGTGATCTACAGTTTGTTTTATTGCGCTTTATATTCTCATAACCATGTTTAAAGGCCTATTATGAATGTTTTATAACTATAAGAATGTTGGCTCCTGATTAATCTTCGATTTTTTTTTTTTTTTTTTTTTTGCACA
>ML778662.1:464176-496077 GCA_009831015.1 Picea engelmannii | reverse complement strand
TTTATGTTGATGACCTTATCCTTACTGGTAGTGACTCAAAACTTTTAAACCATGTGAAAACCAGCCTTAAGAAGAAATTTGAAATGACAGACTTAGGCTTTTTGCACTATTTCCTTGGCCTCTAAGTTTTGCAAACCAATGAAATAATTTTTCTTTCCCAGTCTAAGTATGCTTGTGACCTTCTTCGTCTCTTTCACATGGATGATTGTAAACCAACCCCTTCTCCCTTCCAGTCTAGAGTCAAGATTTCTACCACCTATACTTCTCCTGAAGTTGATGCCACCCTATAGCGTTAGTTAGTTGGTATCCTCTTATACTTGAATCATACCCATCTTGATCTTTCCTTTGTTGTTGGTCTTTTTCCCGATATATGCAAACACCCCATGAAAGCCATTGGAAAGTAGCTAAAAGGATATTTTTCTATGTTTGTGGTACATTTCAGTTCGAGATACATTACAGTTCAGGGGGGAATCCTTTATTGGTTGTTTTCACTGATTTAGATTGGGTTGGTGACCCTGATGATCGGATTTCTACTGAAGATTATGTTTTCAGCCTTGGTTCAGGACCTGTTACTTGGGCCTGTAAGAAACAATAGGCTATTGCACTTTCTTCAGGAGAAGCAGAGTACTGAGTAGCGGTAAATGCAAGTCATAAATCCCTGTGGCTTCGACATATCCTTTAAGAGTTTGGATTCCAACACCAACATCTGACCAGCCTTTGGTGTAACAATCAGAGTGCCATCAAGCTCGCCAAATACCCAGTTCAGCATCAATGTAGAAAACACATCGACCTACACATGAACTTCATCAGAAATCTCATTCATGATCAAGTTATTGAAGTGCTCTTTTTCTCTACAGAAGATCAAGTTGCAAACATTTTCACAAGGTCTCTTACAGAAGAAAAGTTTTCCAAACTTTGATCTATGTTAGGAGTTCAGAAAGTTGTCATTAAGGGGGGATAGGCTCTAATGCCTCCTTCCTTCTCCTATTGTGTCACTATTGTAATTCCTTCAATCCTATCCCAAGTTGTTCTTAAGGGGGGATGTTAGGGTATTTAGACACTTAGGAGTTAGTTAAGATCTACTTGGTCTAATGTGTCGTCAGGTAAAAGTGTGTTTCTTAGTGTGTTTCTTTAGTATGCATTAGTATGCATTTGTAGTTAGGAAATCCGATGGTCACGATATGGTCCCGACATAGAGTGATATGATGGTTCATACTCTCCTCGATCTTAACAACCATTGATATGTGGGTTAACACCTGATTGGTCCATGATCTCTATTTGAAGAGCATGGAGGGTCATTTGTCGATGATCGATTGTGAGAAAATCTCTTGTAAAATCTCTCTGCAATCTTTTTCTTTGCATTAATAAACTGCTCCAAGTGGCTGTGTTAGCTAGGGTTGTGGATGTTTCCCCATAGGGGTTTTACCACGTGAAAACATCGATGTGTTGATCTTTGATCTGTTTATGTGAGTGGTTATTGAAGATGTTAATCCTTTGTTGGAATACTTGTGTTGTCGAACAATGCTTTCTTTGGTTTCCTTCCTTTTGTCTCTTGGTTTGTGAGTAAATTTTGAATTTTTCCAAAGGTGGAAAAATTTAGTTTTTTTAGTACGCCACAACCATGCCTCCCCGATGAAAAAATGTCAAGGTAATGCCCTTTTTTCTTCATAACTTAAGTTTTCACTAGATTAAAATTCAAAATTGAGTGAAATTTTAAGTGAAAAAAAAACAAAAAAAAAATGTGCGGTGTGTTTGAGGCTCTCAGCTCGCACTGCCTACAGTGTGACCTGTAAATTTACAGGGCACATCGTGTACCTTGTTACCTTTCTTGGTGGTGCATTAGTAAACATAAACGCATCAGCACATTCATTTAATGATGCACCGAAGAAAATCATATAACTGGTGGGGTGGTGCATCAAAGTACAAATAGCACACCGAGTCGTTAAAGTACATGACACACCTCCCTTATCAGTTATATTTTTACGTAGTGAATTAGTAAACATGCACACCAGAGCGTTCATGTTTACCAAATGCACCGTCAAGAAATGTAACATTGTGTTGTGGTGCACTCAGTAAATTTTTTGTCGGCACCATATGCGATGCAATAATAATGACTAGAACAAACTGTACAAAGTCTCGTACTCAAAAATTTGGAAACTTTTATGTGACAGTGTGTGTATGTTAGTTACACACACCGGTGCATGTAGTGAACATATACACACTATTTTTTTGCTAATTTTTAAATAATTTTTTACGTATGTTAATATTTTAATTTGGTTTTTGGTTTAAGTGGTGCGTAGGATAAATGTAACTCATCAGGGCATATGTGTTGTATAGTAGTACCCCTGTGTGATATTGTTTTCCAATGCACTGCGTAACATAGTACAACATATTTTGTTCAGTGTGTTAGTTTACACTAACACACCGGTCAAGGTGCTCACAATATCTATATGTGCACTGTCGATGGTGCGTGACTATTTTTTGGGTGCACCGTTAATGCATTTAACGTATTTTTTTAAGGAAGTTATTTTTCTTTATTTATAGATAAATTTACCATTCAGTATATTTTTTTTATTTTTTATGTATGAGTGAGGTTGATGTATTTCATATGTTAATCATGTAGAGACATGAGAGAAGAGAGAAACAACAACAACAGGAGTAGAGGGTGGACATGTACAATGTTGTACAGGAATGGGAGGTGAGGGAGATGGACAAGGATTTGTACCCTCATCCTATTACTACAGCGACTCATGTTCTCTTGATGGATGTAAGCCTCCTTAAGTACTATTAGGAGGCTACAACCTTTAAAGGGCACTCTGGGTTATTTGTGCATTTGATTCATCGATGGGATGTCCATCGACAAGATTTCCATGTGGGTCCATATCATTCGTACCATCCCATTGAGGAGGATATTTAATGTATGATTGGGCTATCCAGGAGAGGGGAGGATTTTCCCCAATTCCCAGATGTCCCAGTAGGTGTTTTAACTGAGAGTAAGCCCATGTACTCTCAATGATATATTGGGGTTGAGGCACTATCCCTAGCTGATTTTTAGGTGTATAGTGGACAACTGAAAATCACCTCTTTAGGTGTAGAGGAGGTTAGGTGCTTCTCACTCTTAGTGACTACCATATCCCACTTTACCAGTGATGGGAAGTGCATTATATGCCCTATTTTGTATTATGTTGATTTGTTGGTACAATGACCATGGTGTATCAAATGGTATGCCATTGTTTTGTGGCAGTTTTGTATAGAGCTCGACAAATGTCGAGCTATGATATGTGGGAGGTCGAACTACCCATTTTCCTCAGAGGTTTTTTTATTATTTTTTGATAGGTTTTCAGAGACAAGGAATTTTTTTTCCATCATCCTATTGGGTTGAGGACTCATGTGCAGATGCACATGTGGGGGGAGATGATTCCTAAGAGGGTCCAACCAGATTTTTTGGCCAGGATTGTGCCAAACCCACTAGGGTTACTAGGCAGTGCGGCAGATCACATGTTCGTCATGGTGTCGTGTCCTTACGCAGGTTTGGATTAGAAAGGATGTCTGAACATCCTCTTCACACCATATGAGGCACTAGGTGATATATGTAACATTAGTGTTTTGTTTAAATTAATATAGTTTCATTTTATTGTCTTACTTAATTATAATAAAATTAATTCTAACACCTTCTTTAACTTGTTTTATTAAATTTTTTAATGAGTTACCTGTGTAATTTGGGACATGCCTCCTCCCCCAGTAAATGACGATGAGGAGATGATGCATGAGGCCACGGTGGATCATGGTCCTCGGGTGCAGATACCCGACGACATGTGTTGTAGGCCTGATACCAGATTCATGTTGGAGTTAGGCGAACAACTCTCTTCACTTTTGATTGAGGTGGGAGTCAGCCGTGCCCTGATGCGATACATTAAGGCAGATCCTACACTCTTGGAGTTTTGGAGGGATATGTTGCATGATTTTATGCCTCTTATGGATCATATTATCATAGTTTCCAAGCTAATATAAGAGAGGAGGGATTCTGATGATAGGAATAATTCTTCTTCCAGTATGACAGGTTTGTTTAGTACCCCATCGATTGATGAGGGTGTTCATGATAATCCTTATCCACATCCTCCTCCTCCTCCTTCACCTCACCCAGATCATGAGGAGGCAATACATATTCCTCCTCCTCCTCTTTCAACTCACCTATATGAGCATGCCAGACTTATTCCTCATCCCCCTCTTTCACCTCACGTAGATGAGCATGCCAGACCTATTCCTCATCCTCCTCTTTCACCTCACCTAGATGAGCATGACAGACCTATTCCTCATCCTCCTCTTTCACCTCACCTAGATGAGTAGGAAGTATCTATTCATCATCCATCATCTTCCACTACAGACTAGGCCTCCACTGTTGTTGTAGATATCTAGATTATCTCATCGGCTGGACGAGATATGTTATAGCAATTATTTGACTTGTCCATGATATATATATATATGGTGTTTCTTTCTATTGATCATGATGATGATGTACTTAATTTATATGTTGATGTTGATGTGTATATTTTTAGGTCATGTTAGATTTGGATGTTAAATGTGCTTGATAGATGTGTATGTTAAATGATGTTTGTTAGGTGTGTGTGATGGTGATGTTAGGAAATTCTTGTCTTTTTTTATGTGTGATCACAATGATGATGGCCTATTAAATTATTAGATATGTGTGCTAGCTAATTTATGGCATTTATATGTGCTAGAGGTATATATAATTAGATTATGTTAGCTAGCGAATATAAATGTGTATTTTACATGTTTTTTATGTTTGTTATAATATGGTTAGTATCATCATGTTTAATTTTATAAATTACAAAGTTCAATATGGTTGAAACTATAATTATAAAATTGAAACTAGAATTTTATATATAGTTCATTATACATATCCATTCTAACTATTTTTTTTTTCAGAAAACAAATTACATATGAATAAATATTATTTTCCATTGTACTAATTACTCTTTTTGAATAGAATCTTCTACACTAAAAAATGCTATTATAAAAAAGTGATGATCTCCAATGATAAGCATTCTATTGTCTTTAAAATTTTGTGGATGCAAATCTTCCTATTGTTATTTTTTCCATTATTTCGTAAGTTGATTGCTACTAAATTTTAAAATGATACTTCATTAATTGTGGTTTTACTCAACATTGGGGGCATAATTTTATAAATATTTTCAAAATAAATGATAAAATTATTTAAACGAACAAACACTACTTTAGTTAAAAACCAAATTATCATTAAATCATGTTATGAATCTAATGTTTTAATTATAAACCACATTTTTTATTAATATTACTTTTAAATCTACAAAATAAATGAACATAAACTCAGTTTTTGAATCATCATGTTAACATATCCTCAAAAATGATGTATTATTAACCATGCATATCAACCATATCATTACATATAACTATATCAACATAAAAAGTAGAATTTCATATCACATTAAAAGTTCAACTAGACATTTAACATTTTACAGGATTTCAGAATTGGAAATACTTAAACAAGATGAAACATTTATAATTATATGCAACTACATATAAATATGTTCAAATAACAATCGTTCCATTCAATCAAAAATACTTTGAAATATAAACACATTACGCATCAAATTGAATGTTAACTAACTAAAATTGTTCAAAGATTTGTTATAATTAACTTAACATTTCCCTTGTGAGAAGATGAATAAAAAATATATAATTAGTAAAGTAAAGAATATAACAAAAAGATACAACAACAATTTTAAAGATGAAATAAAATGTGTACATATGACTCTCTATTTTCATCACCCTCATTATCTTTCTCCCTTGGCATGATAACACTGTTGTTCTCAAAAATATGTTTTGATCTAGGGTGGTGTCTTAATACAAACCACCAATCCCTATCCAACACATATGGGTAAAACAACACTTAGTTGAAGTTTTTTGGGAAAACATAAGGCTCCTTAGCTTCATCCCACATATTTTTAGAGTTGATACATATCATCCCACTATCATGATCTTCCTTTAAATTATTCCAATCAAAGGTGTCCCACCACTTGCACCTAAAAATAACACATTGGAAAGAAGAGAAGTCCACTCGAATGATCTCTTGTATATTTATGACGTAACCTAAATTCATTTGTATGGTGTTTTGATCGCAGTGGCTAGCACGACTAGATTGGTCAAAATCAACTTCCACTCCACAATCTTGTGTCATGTGTCCATCATTTACATCCTCTCTGCGAAAATGGTGTCCATATGTCCACATAGATGAGAAAAAATGCACCTATACAAAAATGAACAAATCACAGTGTCAATATGTGTCTAATAACCTCACCATTAAAATATAAAATAATATATATGTACTTACAATTGAAATGTGCAATACAAAGTTAAAATTTATGTATGGAAAAATATTATTACCTAGTTGTCGCAACCAATCCCTATGTTTAGTGCATCCTCTTCTTCATGCGGGTAATGACCATATGCACCATATTTCTCTCTAACTTGGTCATAAACCCAAATGTTGGGGAATATCGTTGACATATTTTCTTTTAAATGATTAGGATAAGGCATGCTTTTACCATTCCACCATCTGAATTATTTCCTGTCACTTTCCCATTTTCTCCTCTTTTGTTCATACAATGCGACCCATAACTGTGTTGCCTTCGAATTCTAAAGAATGAATTTATTGATGGAATCAATTTATGAATTCACTGATGTATTCATGAAATAAAACCAACATATAGTACATATGATATCATGAAAATATACATTATGAAGTTTAGTGTGAATAGTTACTGTGGAGAAATTTGACAAATGATAAGTCACTTACTATTTATCAAGCACATTTTTCCATTAGTTTGGAGAAGCTCCCATTCTCTTTTGTCTTTATCCATTTCATTGTCCCAAATCACTTCACTTAGTGTGTTTTCGATATGCTTGATGTACTCACAGGAATAATAGAAAGACTCATATGATATGTACACCTTCCACAGACCCCTCTGGTTTTTCCCTTTGACGAACACATCCTTTGAATTTATTCATGTACCTCTCTAAAAAAAACATCCAAAAATAGGAGACGACCCCAACTAATTCAACCTCATCTACTAGGTGAATTAGAAGATGAACCTGCAAGTCCATGAAACTTGGTGATAGTTCCTTCTCAAACATATGAACAATCTCAGCTATCTCTTGACACCACCATGGAATTATAGACATATGGATCTCCTTTATGTGATCCAACATACAAATGCAGATAATTTAGATACGGAACAGCTTAGGTCATGGGGGAAGTCATGGATCACACACCCATGCACGAGCACGGGATAATGACACTACAAAGTAAACACATAAAAAAAAAATTATATTTTATCCCATGGCATAAAAAATAAATTACAAATAATAAAATCATATTTTTGGCATACGTCGTGCCTTTAGAAGGTTGAAATGGTCATGTGATTTCAACCTCGACAAATGGTCTTGACACACAGTGAAGCAACGTTGTAGGGAAGACCCATATAAAGAAGACACCTTCACACCCAATATAACTTCCTTTTCCAAAGAAATATCTTCTTTCTTCAAAATCCATGGGACATCACCTTCTTTGAAATACCAAGAGGGACTAGCTTGTCCTCTACTTTCTCTTCTTGGCCAATGTTTATTTTTAGTTTTTGAAGAAATAAGATCTCTCCTCACAACCAATGTTTCACTTTCTTTTGATGATATCTGCCTCCATAAAGAAGATGAAACATTTTTAAATATATGCATGGGATCTAGTAAGTGGGAAATCTTAAGATGCTCCCAATAGTGGAGATCATAAAATATAGATTTCATTTTCATCCCAATGGGAAATTTCTCAACATATGTGTCGAATAAATCTAGATCATTGAACATAGGCTCCCCATTTGAATCAAACATTTATGTAATGTCCTTCTCCTTCTCTCTCTCATATGCTCTAATCCATTATCTTGGTGTCATTATTCTAGGCCTTTGGGTTCTCTTTGGTTTACCATTGAAAGAGGATGTTTCTCTTCTATAAGGGTGTTATTCTAGGAGGAATACCCTTGAGCAGTCATACACTGGATTTTGTAGGAGGTTCGACCACCTAGCCTTCAGAGAAGGTCCAAAACATTTACATTCATGATAGCCTTTAGTTACAAGACCTATGAAATTATTGTATACATATCATGTTAGTGTTTAAGAATATAATTTCAATAACAACAAATTAAATATGAAAACAAATATCGTTACGTATATAAAAAAAAAAATAAACATGTTAATTACTAGAGAAAACTCCTAAGCCTGGATGATCATGTGTGGAGTAAACACATATTCCATACAACATTAAACTCCTTTGTATTGTGATGGGTCTTGATACATCGTATACATGTATCCCTTCCCATAATTCCTTCAATTAATCTACCAATGGTTGTAGGTAGACATCCATATTATTCACTCGTCTTCTACCAAGGACTATAAGGGCCAACATAAGATGTTCATTCTTCATGAAAAACCATGGGGTGATATTGTTATTGATCACTACTACATGCCAAACGAAATAGTTAGTGTTTTGGAGGGAATATGGGTTCATGCTATCAATTGCTATGCTGAGTCGTAGACTTCATACTTCATCCTTAAATTTTTATGGTAGTGTATTCTCTATATGATTCATGGCTATTGAATGTGTTGGGATTCACATAACTCCCGAATCATTTTTGTGCAAGGCATGCAATCCCTACAACATAGATAATTCTTTGAATGGAAGAGGCTTTGAATCCTTGGGATTATAGGCATGTGCCTCAATATCTTATGAGGAGGACCATGCGATTTACCATTTTTATTTTATTTATGGTACCTGTCATGCCCACATTTCGGACATATCTCTTTATCTGCATATTATCCTCTATATAGAATACAATCATTCAGACATGCATGATATGATATACACTCAACACCCATCATTTTCAACAACTACTTTTCCTCTTCGCATCTACCGGGAGAAACATTATCACTAGGAAGAACCGTATCTTTGAATATCCTACAGTTAGTGGGAAACAGAAATGTACAAGTTCATTTGATTTTTATAAAAGCAACCATTTCTAATGTTGATTGTGTGACAAGATTTCTCAAAATTAATATAAGGCACTTGTTGGTCAATTACCTCAATATTGTTGAGAAACATGCGTTTGACATGCCAAAATTTGCGAGAATGACGACCTAGGGTTTGGAGCAACTGCAAGATAGGGTTTGACAATTGCGATCGCAATAGAAGACAACATGGTAAAAAAAGGGGGCGGTAATGGAACCCCCTCATACAAGCAGGTAGTGGTGGACAGGGGGAAAGGCACACGAGGCATAGGCTTCAAGGAACCAGTGACAAGCACCTCAGGATCAGGACTAGAAAAGAATCAGGAAAGAAACCAGGAAAAAATGGATTGCATGGGGGAAGAAGCCAGAGAAACCCAGAATGATGCGCAAGAACCAATGAACCCCACTGGGGAAAAAGGGTGCAACCCGTGTAAACCTAAAACAATATTGATACCGAAGGTGATACCAGAAGACCCATAAACGCACTCTTCCAGGACCAGATGAAGACGCATGCAATAATTTGCAAGTTCATGGGTTTGTGGCCCACAGAAAGAATGTTGCACAACTAGATAAAATATCAATGGAATCCAAGCAGGGAAGTGGAACTCCACCTGGGTTCGAAAGGATTCTTCACTGAAGTATTCATGAACTTGGAGGACAGGGACAAATTATTTGAATATTCAAAAATGTACCCATCTAGCTGAGGCTTTACCCCTTTCCGCTAGACTACTAGCTGACCTCCACCTTCTAAGCAATCGAGAAAAAACTTGGAAAATATGTGAAGACATAGGAAGCAACCCTAAAAGTGATATATGCATCCTATGCAATAATATGCATAGGGATGGATGTTTCGGGGGCACTCCCATAAGCCATAATCATGGGATTCAGGGATGAGGAATGGATACAAAGCATCGACTACAAGTAGATCCCATTCAGATGAAGAATATTCCATGAACATGGACACCTATTCAGAGAATGTCCTCTCAATAAAAAAAAAAAAGCGGAAAACACCAAAATAAAGAAGGATGAGGATGGGTTCATAAATTCGAACCATAGAAACAGAGAAAACAAGAAACCAAGTAAATCCCCAACAGGAAGCAATCTGGAAGCTAGGACTAGAACATAAGGGTGGGACAAGACCAACAAAGGGGAAGAAGGAGGAAAGGAAAATACAAGAGCTAAAGAAGCTAGGAAACAAGCAACAAATGAGAACACATATAGTCCAAGCAATAAGATGGAACATGGGGGTAGCACAACTCCTATGGACGAAAAAACTAGAGATTAAAACACCCCCATGCAGCAAGTAGATGGAGACGTGGAAATGGCACCAAAAGAGGTAGGTATGAAATATCTTGATCTCAGAGATATTGTGAAAAGGGAAGGAATGGATCTCCCAAACATAATGGAGCAATGGAAAAGGTAGGGTGTAGATAATGTACCAGCAAAGCAACTAGATCGTATCCAATACCTCTTCCTCATATGGGAGGAAGAATAATCCAAAGGGCTCAAGCTCACGCACGGGGAGATATGACACCTAGGAATCAAAGAATGTGAGGGACAACCACAAATCTCACCCAAGCAGATGAGAAGGAAGAAAGGTAGGAAATCAAACAACATAACCTATAGTAACTAGGAGCTCTACTGATAAACTCTGGTAGGATAAAACATCTCTTTCCCAACTCCCCCCCACATGTTTAAATGAAGATTATAACATGGAATATTAGAGGCCTAAATAACCCACGAAAGAAAAGAATCATTAAAAACATACTGAGGAAGGAACAACCGGACCTTTGTTTCATGCAAGAGACAAAATGCAAAGTAGACAGAATGTAAACAATCAACAAAAAACAATGGAGCAAGTACAAGATGTTGGTTATCGAAGGACAATATATGGCAGGCGATATTCTCACTTTGTGGAACCCATAAGTGATGAATCTACTAGTAGTCAAAGTCACTAGACACACACTTTTGATTAACATGCAAATCATAGGTAACACAGAGGTGATTCTATGCACAAATGTGTATGGACCCCAGATGTTGGAGGAAAAGAGAAGAATTCTCCTAGACCTAGAAAACTTAAAAGACCATTCCAACAATCTCCACTGGATCCTGGTAGGGGACTTCAACATCATCACGACACTTATAGAGAAAAAAGGAGGCACCAGGAGATTAGATAGAGATGCGGCAGACTTTTCAGCTTTCATTGACACAATGGAAATTGTGGACATCAGAACCAGTAATGGCCAGTTCACCTGGAACAACAAACGGATAAATCAACATCAGGTAGCGACAAGGCTAGACAGATTCTTGGTATCAAAGTCCATTATTCTGTAGGGTTTAACTTTATACTGTAGCATCCTACCCTTGGGGCATTCTGACCACTGGTCAGTCCAATTGGAAGAAAACTTCCAAACCACATCGAAGAATAGACCCTTCAGATTTGAGAAATTTTGGATCGAACATTCCATCTTCAAGGAGAACATCAACCAATGGTGGCGGGAGGAACAACCAGATAAAAGGACAAGGATGTTCAAATTATATAAGAAACTCAAGTACATCAAACATAAAATCAGGGAGTAGAACAAGGAAATGTTTGGAAACATAAACCAAGAAAAACAAATATTGAAGACATAATGGGGAAACTCTAGGAAACATGCACAGAAGAGGGCTATACAGAGGACTGGAAAAGGGAAGAGATCCAAATGAACCAGGAATGGGAAGAAATATGCCAGCAGGAAGGGACACTATAGCGCCAAAAGTCCAGAATTAGATGGCTAAATGAAGGAGAGTGGAATACCAGTTTTTTCATAGAACAACCATTGCTAGAAGATCCCACAACAAAATCCTGAAAATTCGAGATCAGGATGGGATCGAGAGAGAATCCCACAAGGATATTGAAAATATACTGGTAAATCACTTCCATGAGATAGTCTGGGAACCCAACCAAGACCGAACGGAGGCCATACAAAGGATAACTTAGCACATCCCCAGGCTATTTACCAAGGAACAAAATATCAATCTAAACAAAGCCATCGCTAAAAAGGAAATTGACCAAGTGGTCAAGGAGATGCCCAACGGAAAGCCCCCAGGTCCAGACGTTTTCACAGTGGAATTCTTCAAATCCTGCTGGGAAGTGATCAAACATGACATTTATGGAGTGGTGGAGGACTCCAGATGTTTGACCTCCATTCTGAAAGTGCTAAATGCCACAATGATTACTCTAATCCCCAAAGAAAATGAAGAAAGGACCCCAGACTGCTACAGACCCATATCTTTATGCAATGTGTTTTAAAAAATAATCTCCAAAGTCATAGCCAATATATTGAAACCTCTCCTACCCACACTGATTTCACAGGAATAGGCGGGTTTCGTAGAAGGGCGACAAATTTTGGACAACATCATTCATGCCCATGAGCTGATACACACACTGAAAATATAGAGGAGAGGGGGGATGATAATCCAACTTGACCTAGCAAAGGATTATGAAAAAATTAATTGGCACTATATGGTCAAAACTCTGGAAGCCTTTGGCTTCGCACAACACTCGATCAACTAGATTGTCAACCAAGTCTCAAAGACAAGTTACTCTCTTGTAATCAATGGAGCCCTAGCTGAACCCTTCTAGCCTTCAATAGGAATCATACAAGGAAACCCATTATCACCCTTCCTATTCATCCTGATGATGGAAGTATTCAACAGAAGCATAAAAAGTGCAACTGTAGTAGGAGAAATAACAGGCATCAAACCTTTCAAAAACTGCCCTACCTCCACGCACCAACAATTCGCTGATGACACCTTACTCCATGGAACACCCACGGTCAATGAAGCATAATCCTATAAAAGAATCTTAGAATATTTTGGGGAAGCCTCAAGAGAGGAGATCAATCACTCCAAATCCATGATCTATTTCTTCAATACCAACCCTACAATTCAAAGGAACTTGGCAAACATCTTGGGGTTTGAACGCAAAACACTCCCAAAAAAATACTTGGGAATCCTCCTGACGGACAGAGCATGCAAAATGGCAACATGGGAAGGAGTGATCAACAAACTGTAGCAGAGGGTGAAAAACTGGACTTACAGATCTCTCAACCTAGTGGGGAGCCTTGTCCTGATGAAAGCGATTCTGCAAGCAATTCCGACCTATATGATGTCAGTGTTTCCCGCCCCCAAGGGAATACTATAGAAAATAAGAGATATCAAAAGGGAATTCCTATGGAAAGGAGTGGAAAATTAGAAAAAATGGGCCCTGGTGGCCTGGGAGAAGGTTTGTAAACCAAAATGTAAAGGAGGCCCGGGGTTACAAGACCCACAAGTAACCAACGAATCCTATAGGGAGAAACTGTAGTGGAGATGGGTCAAAGAAATATCATCACCATGAGAAAACCTTTGTAAGGCCAAGTATGCCTCAGACATCAACAACCATGATCAAATTCGTTATATGGGCACAAAGGAGGGATCAACCATCTAGAATCTAGCCTGGCGCAACAAAACCTGGATCCATAAACATAGCTTATGGGAAGTGAGGAATGGTAAAACAACCAGATTCTGAGAGGACGTGTGGCAACAGGAACCCATAATGGAAAATCCAGACAGGGAGGAACTCCAACAGGAAATGACCGTGGAAGGAAAAATCAAAATCAATGAATACTGGAAACAAGAAAATGATCGCGACAGATGGAGGATCTGGGACAAACTCAATCCACAAAATAGAGACCGGATCACAACAATAACAAAATAGGTTGAGGAGGAACTGTGGAAAAGGAAAATTGTAGTCTCAAAAGAAGAGGACCAATTAAGATGGGGAAGGAAAAATGGTGGGGAATTCATGATGTAGGAGCATCGCTCCAACTCATCAATGCACCAACTAGCCAACACATCAAAGCACATTCGGGGAGGAGGAGAGGTGCCAACCCTCATTTTAAATTTTAAATTGTATTTAATGCAATTAAATGTTGTAAGGATGGAAGAGCCAAATCCATGCCTTTGTGTAGGAAAGAGTTGGTGTCGCCTTAATGGTTGATAGGCTGATGAGATCTAGATCCGATCCAAACTAGACAATCATTGAATTTAATTCATTGTAATGAAGCCATAGGAGTATGGTGTCTTAAATGAGACATTAATTACACTAAGGAGGTGGAGAGGATAATATCGTAGATCCCTCTTTTGTAAATATATCTTGGTATCAAAATTCATTATGTTAAGGAGGTTAGGAGATTAGGAAGTGAAGGGGAGAGAGCCGAGACTCTGTTGCAGTCTGAGCTTTTGTACACATTGTAAACAAACATTCTAAGATTAATACAAAAAGAGAAGTTTTTCCTGCATATGAATTTCTATGTATTTATGTGTATTTGATGAATGTCATTTGGGTGTTCATTTATGCTATAGATGTATATGTTAGATTCCATTTGCAGGGATAGATAGAATTCTCTATTTGTGAGTTTGCTGGAATTGTTTCTGGGTTCTTTAGGCTGTGCAAGGAGTGCAAAATAAAACGTTGGAAGTTTTGTAGCAAACACAAATAGTGTGCATATAAATATTTGGTTGAGTTCAAAGGAGAACATGTCAGGAGGGAACACCAGGATAGTTTGCAGACTCAAGGAGCCTCAGGGTTAGTTCATACTCTGGAGGGAAGACTGTGCAGAGGAAGGCACAGAGAGACAAAAATTTTGAATATTTTGTAGAGCTCTGCGAGGTGGGCATCGAGCGAGTGCAAGGAATGCACAAGAGAACTATGTTTCGAGTTTTTAAAGAAGAGAAGTGTCGGAGGAGAAGACACTTACAAGTTTTTTTAACACCCTGGAGAAAGACCAATGCAAGGAGTGCACTAGGCCAACACTCGGACGAAGTGTTGAAAGACAACCATCTAAAGGTTGGTCAAGAACAAGGAGTGTGCTCAGGAGGTTGAGTGTAGAATGTGATAATCAAGCACCATAAGTATTTTTGGAAGACGTAGAAGGGTCGAGCCCCTTAGAGACTAAGCAAGATGAAAGATCAGGGAGAAGCAGTGCAAGTTTTCATGTAGAGCGCAAGTGTGCACCAAAGCCAAGGATAAATTACATTGCCAAAGCTCAGGAGTGATAGCGTTTCCAGAACACAGATGAGACCCAAAGTCATCGGGCTCGTAGGAGAAATACCAAAGGTCGAGGCCTTTGACTTTTGGAAATATTCCAAGTCAGAGAAATTACAAGCTTAGGATGAGGAGCGACAATAGTCATTAGATCAGCTGCATAGGAAGAGATCTAGACCATTTAATCTCACGTCTAGACACCCAGAAGAGCATGTAGAGGGAAAGATCAGATCTCAACGATTAGATCTAAGTGTGTGGACCAACAACCATTGGATCTAGATGAAAATGCATGAGGTTTAACCTTTTGGAGTTGCATAGGAGAGTGGACTTTATGAAGTCATGAAGTCCCAAAATCATCGGAACTGTCCATCGTCAGAGGGACAGGTGGCAACAGATCCGAGAATTAGAGGAATCATATTTTGGAAGGCTAGCAAGGAACAAAAGCAAATATCTGAGGATATGGGAGCCACAGTGATCCCAGCCATCCATCGAGAAGGGAAACGTGGTGAGAGATTATCATTTTGTTGACTCGCAACTCGGGAATTTAGAGATAGGAGTCGTGAGAACTCGCGAAGTCCGAGTTCATGAAATGATCGCAACCATTGATCGAAGGAGGGATATGGGACCGTAGATCTAGTCCCAAAAATTTCACAAGTTCGGGAATCGGGGGAAGGGAGGAAGCCATTGTCAAACTTTGCGAAACGCGAAGTCCCGATTTTCTAAAGAGATCAGGACCGTTCTATCACGGGGATTGTGGACCATTGATCTGGCGAGTGGAACTCGCTTGTTTGGGTTTTAGAAGGACGAGCCAAAAAACTTCATGAGACACGAAGTTTGGAAGTGTGAAATTGTAAAGCACTTAAGAGTTGAGCCCCGGGTCATGGCAGAAGGTCACATCGATGGAAGTTAAGGAATGGAGCTAGCAAGAACTAGGATCTTAGTTAGGACTTTGGGAAAGGGAAGAGTCAGTTGGCTCACATGCAAATTCCTGAGGTTGTGATTCATGAAGTGCCTTTTGGATAGGCATGTGGTCACAATAGGTGGTGACATGGAGGGAAATCGCACCCAGTGCTCGTTCGTGCGGGTGGAGTTTCATAAGGACCTATGATTTTAATTGTATTGAAGGTTCCAGTAGGGACCCAAAGAGCTGATACAACTCATAGAATTAAGAACGATCCTAGGCCCAGAGGTCAATAGACCCTACTGAGGTAGGGGGGATGCATCAACTGGTATCATAGCTTGCACATAATTGATTTATGTAGGCTGAGAAAGAAGAAGACGGTCTGACTACATCAAGTAGACTCAAGAGATGAATTTTGATTTGTAGATTTTGGGGGAAAGAGAAAGACAAAAAGGCTGAATTTTGTTTGCAGACAACAGACAAGAGGGAGATAGCAAAAGGAGATCATTTTATAACATCAAGTGGTATCAGAAATTCAAATTTCCTATAGATATCAGGTGAAAAGAAGGTAGAATATTGATGCTCAGTGAGAAAGTTGTTGCATGTGCACAACAACAAAAATTTAAACAACCAGGTGAGGTGTGAGAGAAGATGGAGATGCTCTCAGATGTAGAGTGATCCATAGGCTTTCCAAGAGGGAATATAGAAGGTGAAGATGGAGATGCTCTCAGATGTAGAGTGATCCATAGGCTTTCCAAGAGGGAATATAGAAGGTGAAGATGGCTACTGAAGGCCATAGGAGTGGTCAAGGTGAAGACCACCAATAGAGAAACAAACCAGATATGGGTTTGTAACTCATAGAGATAAGAGCACAGATGGAGAAGCTTGCATTTAAAATGCAGCAAGATGCAAAAGTGCATTGGGTGTATGAGTGTTCCATGAAGAAGAAGGTGAAGTGGCTAGTCAATATATTGTTGGCCAGAGGAAAACAACAACTGTTAAGGAGGTGGATGAGGCATGTTGAAAACCTTAGTGACATAGAAGAGGAAGTGGTTCACATATATGAGCCATAGGTTGGAAAAATCCTCAGTGATGAGGAGAGGAGATCGGATACAGATATCATAAACTGCCAGAAGAGTAGAGATGGATTTTCATATTGCTAGGTGGGAAATGAAATGAGATCATTGGAGGATATTGTAGACTGTCAGGAGGAAAATAGTGGAAATTCATATTTCTAGGTGGGAAATGATATGAGATCAGAAGAGAATTTTGTAAAATGCTAGGTGGGAAGAAATGGACTTTCAAGTTGCTAGGTGGGCAATAGAAAGATATCACTCAAAGGTCTCATATACTTCCAGAGGAGCAATGATGAAAGTTCATATTTACAGGTGAGCAATAAAGTGAGATCATTGGAGGATCTCATAGACTGTCATGTGGGCAGGAGAGAAGTTCCAAATTGTCAAGTAGGCAAGGGGAAAGAAATGAGACTATCTTAAAGTCTCAAGAGATCAGAAGTGAGTTTATATCAACAAGGAGTGCTGATAGGTGAAGGTTCATATGTGTTTGTAAACCACGTGAATGAATATGATGACAATTTAAATACTTTCACCATCCAGGAGGAGGATCAGAGGAGCGTTTTGGTCATTGGAGGGATCAAGGAATTCATACCAAGAAACCAAGTAGAGGCCAGAGCACATGATGAAAGTGCAGTAGAAGAAGAAAGATAGCCAGGAAAAAATTTCGATGAAGAGAACATGGAGCAGACACCGATGTCTACCCCAACAGAAGGAGATGAGAATTCAGTGGAATGGATTAAGAATTTTAGCCAGGAAGATGAAGAAGAGATTATTTTAACATTGGAGCATGCATCAGAAGAGGGAGAAGATAGCATGGAATTTGTTGATCTATGTGAAGAATTGGAATCCCTAGAGAGAAGGGTAATGGTCCAAAGATTCCACATCCAACATGATAAGTTGGAAGTATATGGAGGAGCATACTAGCCCAAGGAGCAGCTGGAGGAAGCTGGAGATATGCCAGCAGGAGCACTGGTAGGAGAAAATTTGTTAGAAGGAGAAACTGAGTAGCAACTCAATGGTGAGATTGCAGAACTGAAGTTTGCAGCAGGGTGACGAGCTAATGCCATAGAAAAATAAAACAGCAGGGGAGATCAGGTTGATCTACTTATTGACAAGGAGGAGGTGCAGCAAAGAAGGATGCAAAAGAAGAACCAACCAACATAGCAACTGGATGAGGTGATTGAGGAGATAAGAAGGATGATATTGAGGTCAGCAATAGAATTTATCAGCAGGAACAAGTTGAACAGAGGAGAGCCTGCCATAGTAGCAGGGGAGAAGCAGAAGAAGAAGCAGCAGTAGCAACGACATAGTTGGAGAGGAACAGATGAACAACTCCAGAAGAGAGTTTGGGATCTAGGAGGAATTCAACATATTTGGGAAGTTCATGAGAAGGAGCTCATGAATTTTTCACAGCAGTGGAGTATGATGCAAGATCATCTCTCCAAATCAACAATGCGCCAGCTAGCCAGCACATCAAAGCGCATTTAAGGAGGAGGAGAGGCGCCAAACCTCATTTGAAATTTGAAATTGTATTTAATGAAATTAAATGTTGTAAGGATCAAAGACCCAAAGCCATGCCTTTGTGTAGGAAAGAGTTGGTGTCGCCTTAATGGTTGATAGCCTGATGAGATCTATATCTGAACCGGACTAGACAACCATTTAATGTAATTCATTGTAATGAAGTCGTAGGAGTATGGTGTCTTAACTGAGACATTAGTGACACTAAAGAGGTGGAGAGGATAAGCTCATAGATCCCTCTTTTGTAAAGATATATTGGTATCAAAATTCATTATGTTAAGGAGGTTAGGAGATTAGGAAGTGAAGGAGAGAGAGTCGAGACTCTGTTGCAATCCGATATTTTGTACACATTGTAAACAAACATTATGAGATTAATACAAAAATAGCATTTTTTTCTGCATATGAGTTTCTATGTTTTTCTATGTGTATTTTATAAATCTCATTTGGGTGTTCATTTATGTTGTAGATGTATGTGTTAGATTCCATCTACAGGGATAGATAGAATTATCTATCTGTGAGTTTGCTAGAATTGTTTCTGGGTTCTTTAGGTTGTGCAAGGAGTGCACAATAGAATGTTGGAAGTTTTGTAGCCAGCGCAAAGAGTGCACATATGAATCTTTGGTTGAGTTCAGTGGAGAACGTGCCAGGAGGGAAAACTAGGATAGTTTGCAGACTAAAGGAGCCTCAGAGTTACTGAATAATCTGGAGGGAAGATTGTGCAGAGGAAGGCACAAAGAGAAAAAAAATCTAAAGATTTTGTAGAGATTTTCCATGTGGGCATCGAGAAAGAGCAAGGAGTGCAGAAGAGAACTTTGTTTTGATTTTTGAGAGAAGAGAAGTGTCGGAGGATAAGACACTTATAGGGTTGTTGAACACCCTGGCGAAAGAACAATGCAAGGAGTGCACTAGGCTAACATTCAGACGAAGTGTTGAAAGAAAACCATTTAAAGGTTGGTCAAGCACAAGGAGTGTGAGACGGAGAGAACTTTTTTTCAAGTTCATAAGATCGGGAGGTTGAGCACAGAATGTGCCAGGTAGGCACCAGAAGTATTTTTGGAAGATGCGGAAGGGTAGAGACCCTTAGAGATTGAGCAAGATGAAAGCTCAGGGAGAAGTAGTGCAAGTTTGCATGCAGAGTGAAAGTGTGTGCTAGAGCCAAGGATAAATTACATTTCCAAAGCTTAGGAGAGATAATGGTTCCAAAACACAGATGAGACCCAAAGTCATTGGGCTTATATGAGAATGACCAATGGTTGACACTTGGAAATATTCCAAGTTAGAGAAATTGCAAGATCAGGAGGAGGAGTGACAATAACCGTTAGATTAGCTGCAAAGGAAGAGATTTGGACCATTGAATCTCACGTCCAAAAAACTAGAAGAGCGCACAAAGGGAGAAATCATATTTCAACGGTTAGATCCTAGCACGTGGAACAAAATTCATTGGATCCATAGGAAAATGCACAAGGTTTAACCTTTTGGAGTTGCACAGGAGAGTGGACTTTGTGAATTTGCGAAGTCCCAAAATCATCACAACCGTCCATCATCAGGAGGATAGGTGGAAGCATATCAAAGAATTCAAGGAATCAGATTTCGAAAGACTAGCAAGGAGCAGAGGCAAATATCCAAGGATCTAGGAGCTGTAGCGATCCCAACTATCCATTGAGAAGGGACACGTGGCGAGGCATCAAAATTTCACTGACTCGCAACTTGGGAATTCAAATATAGGAGTCGTGAGAACTCATGAAGTCTTCATTCACGAAAGGATCATAGTCGTTGATCGAAGGAGGGATCTGGATCGTAGATATGGTCCTGAAAATTTTACAAGTTTGGGAATCGGGAGAAGGGAGGAAGTGATTGTCGAACTTTGCTAAACTCCAAGTCTTGATTCACGAAGTAGATCAGGACCGTTGGATCACAGGGATTGTGGACCATTGATCTAGCAAGTGGAACTCGCTAGTTCAGGTTTCGGAAGGACGATCCAACAAACTTCGCAAAACACGAAGTGCGAAATTGTGAACCACTTGAGAGTTGAGCCCTGAGTCATGGTCGGAGGTCACATCGGTGGAAGTTAAGGAATGGAGCTAGCAAGCACTAGGCTCTTAGTTCAGAGTTTGGGAAAGGGAAGATTTGGTTGGATCACATGCAAATGGCCGAGGTCACAAGTCCCAAAGTGCCTTTTGGATAGGCGTGTGGTCACCGCAGGTTGTCACATGGAGGGAACTCATGCCCAGTGTTTGTTTGCACAGGTGGAGTTTCATAAGGACTTGTGGTTTTAATTGTATTGAAGGTTCTAGCGGGGACCCAAAGAGATGATCCAGCTCAGAGAATCAAGAACGATTCTATACCGGGAGGTCAGCAGACCCTGCTGAGGTAGGGGGGCTGCATCAATTCAAATTAAATGAAGATTGGAATTACATCGCTGACCAGGTCCAAGAAGATCTGGTGCAACAATGGGGAAAGATTTGGGGCAGCCCCCAGTGGCCAAAAATAAAAATATTCAAATGGCTAGTATTTCACAACCGAAATCTAACCTGGGAAAACCTAAGGAAAAGGGGTGTCATAGGCCCATCATGATGCCACCTCTATCAAGCTAAGGAAGAAACAATGAATCACCTCCTTGATGAATTTAATTACTCAATAGATATCTGGGATTGGGCGGAAAGTATCTTTCGCCAGCCCAATAGGACCCGAGGTAACATCAACGCAACCATCAACAACTGGAAGGAGAGTTACAACGAAAAATGAAATAGTGAACCTTTGCTGGAATCTTATGTCGGGGATGATCATATGGGAAATATGGAAAAAAAGGAACCGACGCATCTTTAGAAATGAAAGCCTTCCGGAAGGGAAACTCAAGGAAGCAGTAATCTCACAAATACGAGAAACGGTGCAGAGCCGCAACTGCCAGATTGGAAAAGCGCAACTCACAGGCCATGACTCCCGCATCCTAGAAGATTTTCACCTAAAATACAGGTGCAACAACACACAGGTAGGGCAACCACAACAACTCCAAATAGGAGAGCACAACTGGACACCCCCTCCGGTAGGGTTCCTCAAGTTGAATTTTGACGGGACGAAAAAAGGAAACCCAAGAATGACAGGGATGGGAGGGGTGATCAGAGATAGTGGGGGTAACATAATCCAATTGTACACTGGGATTATGAGAAACTCAACCAACAACGTAGTGGAATTTGGAGCCCTAGAGCTCAGTCTCGAAATTCTAAGTCACGAAAGGATGGAAAATACTATAGTGGAAGGTGACTCCACCTTAGTTATTAACACGGTGAAGAGACTCCAAAATGGTACCAGAGTGGGAAAGGTTCATAGAAACTGGCGCTTGGCACACTCCCTACAAAAAATCTAGGAGCATCTGCAAACGATGAACACAGTGGAGTTGCGATGGATACGCAGGTCAATGAATGGTCTAGTGGATAGAATCATCAATGAGGGGGTTATCAAGGAAGGACAGGAACTAGACACTACCTAGATCAACATCTTGAATGGACAATTCAGAACAGACTACATCCAACTAGAGAGAAAATATCATGACGATAGCTTAAGCAAGGAAGGTCACATCGAGGAGGGTAGTGGAAGGCCCATTGGAAGGCAAGAAGGACCTAGGAAGGATATGACTGCACAACACTCGATCACCAATTAAAATACAGGATCAGATTATACAACAGGTGAGTGTACGGAAACAAGGTCATATCAATAGTAATAAATGCGGGGAAAGACTGTGGGAAAGTATTGACAGAAAACAACAGGCAGCAAATGACATAAGGAAAGAGGGTGTGACATGGACCAGTATCAATACACCATGCCAAAGGCTAGGTATGGAGAGTAACTTAGTAGGTTATCAAGTGAATAGAGAAAAGGGCTCGTACAGGGATAACGGTCAAGGAATCATGATCACAGATACTGTGACAGGGAAAAAGGATGGGAAGGTTCACCTCTACGAGAAGACCATGATTGGAAGGACAAGCCCACAGTAGGAAAATTTCAATAAGAGAAGAAACAACAGAAATAGATGCAAACAGTAAGAGCGCAACTTCAGGGACTACCATAGATACGAGGGTAGGGAAAGGAGGAACCCCTGTGTAGATGGGAGAAGGTTGAGAATCCAACAAAGGAGCTACCATAGGCCATACGGGATGGTGTGAATGAAGTGAACACACAACAAAAGAAACCCCCCAGGGAAGGAAACTTCGAACAATCCTTAGCGGATTTCAAGGATGGAGAAGGAAGCAAAAGACACAGAGGGAACCTTTCATACTCTGTTTGCACTGAAAGGAAAAGAGACCATTACCCGGTGGGAAAAGGAAATCAAAGACAAGATCAAAGGCAAAGCATGGGATGCTCTGACTCAGGAAGCAGACTAGGTAACAGACCCGAGAGCCATGCAACCCAGGGAAACCCTCTACCACAAAACGGTGGAGATGGAATTGATAACAAATATGATGATCAGAAAGGTAATCTTGGAAATGGAAGATGCCAGACTAGAGGACAACAAGGAACACAAGAAACTGTTGAATGAAATCTTGAGTCACCTTAGAAATATGGAAACCATTACCAAGCTACTAGCTGAGGTCGAGAAGGAACGGAAAGCCAAGATGGAGTGGTTATTTTCTCAATTCCACCTCTACCTGCGCTACATCCATCACATGGACATCACGCCAGCCGATGGAAACAAAGTGTCGTCACATATTAGAAAGAATCATATGATCTCTCAGAAGGAGGAGAACAAGGGCCAGGTAGACGAAGGAAAGAAACAAATCATTATCCTAGACTAGTGTTTGGTTAGTCTATTTTCAAGTCAGTCTGGTCAGTCTAGTGTCAGTCTCAGTCTCTTTTTTTCTCATGTATGTTGTTCTTATCTTTTCAAAAACTAGATATGGTAGGACTAGGCTGGTTTCCCATGGTGGAAGTCCAGTCACACCCCTCGTTTATTTCAGAAAACGCAACTTGGGAACCTCTGGTCTAGTTTCCTTTTTGGCAGACTGGAAAGTCCCCCTTTTTTGTATCATAACCCTCCCTTATTAATACAATCTCTACACCCACTTACAAAAAAAAATACATGCCAAACTTTTCTTTCATGTTGTACAATAACATTGTTGTCCCAAGCTGGGTAGACTTTGACTGGGCACTAGGTCCAAAGAGAGGGGTAGTGGAAGCATATTTTAGGATTTCAAAAATGGTATCATTGTTATGAGCAAAATCCCCTATCTCCTATTTATGGAATGCATCTAACAACATTGTCTCCATGGTATTCATATCCTGTAAGTAATAATCCAGACCAAGCTCTTTTTTATTGTCTCCATTTCCAACTTTTGAAGAACTACTATTGTTGTAGTCATTCTTAATTGGTGAATCTAGACGTAGTGGTAATTGAATAGGTGGTTGATTCAACCATTCTTAGTATGTTTTCTCTTTGAATTGTGCTCTCATTACAACCTTCTCTCATGTTGACATTGTTGTGGGGTGTAACAGAATATGGTAGGTAGGTCGCTCATCATCAGAAGAATCCTAATTTCAAAAATATTGAACAATAGTACATCGATGACATTAGTAAGCACAATACAATAATTTGTTTGTTCAAATTACATTATACCAAACAATTATTACCATATTCAACCAATTATTATGGCTGGAAGATGGAATGTCACAATTGGCAGGGTAAAGCGGTTGTCCATTTTCATCTACCAACTGCTTTCGGTATGTTTCTCCTGATAATACCTTTCGATGTTTTGAACTGATACTGGAATATTTTTTGCATTTGAACTCAATTCTGAATCATGATCTTGAAAATTTGGATACATTTTTATTCACATTGACATCAATAAAAAAAAAATCAATGATATAATCGAAACATAAATAAAATAAGTTAAACTAACTGGAGATGGAAAGGGAGAACTCCATAATGGACTTTGAGCAATATGGAATGCGATGGAATTTGAAGAATTGGCCATTTGATCATATAATAAGTTTTTCTCCTTGCATTTCAACAAAATTAACAATAAATCTTCTTGTACATATCTAAAATAAATTTCGAGGACCATACCACAATCTAAGTTTGAATATAGTTTTGAAACCATATGTTAAGAATAAGGTGACATAAAACATAAAATGTATACTGAAGTATTATAAGTCATGTGAATTCATCCTAAAAGAAAATTTGTGATGAATATACTATTTACGTGCAAATAAAAGTTCAAATAACTTTAAAAGCATCTTGGTTCACTTATAAACCACAAACACATCGGTGTGCATATAACAATAAGCACCAGTGCGTTAAAAAATCAACCACACCATGTTTCGAGATTTTGTTAATAAAAATTTTTATGTCTCAGCTGCATTAATTAATATGGACTCATCAGTGCATAATGTAATATGGTTGCACCGATGTGTCTTACATAAATGCACCATCATTCCGAAAAGTTTAAAAAAAAACATGATTTTTTTTTAACAATTAAAAAAAGAGTGGGAATCGAATTTCAAAAATTCATTTCAATACTAAAAAGTTATTCACTATTTCATTATTTTGCAAAAATTTGCAGGGGAGAGACTTGCAAGAGAGACATATGAAGGAACACTATGGAGGAGCATAATACTTTGGAACCATAGTATTATTCAGAATATGAGAATTTGAAGGGTATGGTGATTCACTCTAAACCTTTTTCATAATTGTTTTTTAATATTTTAAGAAGATATTCAATATTTTTATTATCTTTCCAAAATTTATAGGAGACAAATTTGGAAGAGAGACATATTGGGGAGCACTGTGGAGTAGAAGAACACTTTGGAACAACATAAATATTCAGAAAATTAGGATTTGAAGGGTATGGTGATTCACTCAAAACCCTACATTCAGAAAACAAAAATCATACTTACCTTAAGCCATTGCTTTTTTTGCTTACATGAATGCAAAATTTCACCCTAGGGTTTAAATCCCTCTATCACTTCAGAATTAGAGATTTTTGTTCTAGGTATTTTAGATATAATGGGTTTTATTTTCTATATGTAAGTGTTTAGCATGTGATGCAAAGGGACCACTTATTGCATCGGATTCCAGACGCAGTTGAACCTGTGCCTTTTTTTTTTAAAATGGTTTCTGATTTGACATTTTTTTAAAACACGTTTTCTAATTTTTTGGTGTGCCATTTGGACAAAAATGCACCGGTGCGTTTATGTATAAGGAACACACCAGTGAATTTATGTATAAGGAGCACACCAATAAAGCCAATATTTTTTTTTTTAATTTTAAAAATATGGTACAAAAAAAATATCGTCGATGTTTTCTCATCTAAACAACACAGAAAATACTGTCACATAATTTTTTTAATTTTTCTTCTCATCGATGGGTAATTTTTCTATTGTTTTTTTTATTTATGAATGTTTATTTTTTTTTCTATGTTTTTGTTTTCTACTATAGTCGTTGTGATGTCTTATATATATATATATATCACTATTGTAATTCACAATATTTTAAAAAATAAATTTAATTGTTCAGTGCGTGTTGTTCTATGGAAATCCCTAGTGAATTTTATGCAATAAACACACAAATGCTTTGTATATAAAAAGCACACCGGTTAAAACAATTTTTTTGTTGAAAATTATGTGATTTATTTATAAAATATATTTAATAATTTATGTACTGAATGGTATAGGTTGTATATTGATAAAAATATGAGTGAGAAGAGTTCAAATAAGAAAATTTATGTTCGACACAATGATGACATATCCAAAAAAACAAAAAAGGAAGGTTCTCTATAAATTCTATACAGAATTAATATGGTTGAACTATATGTAAGTTTAACTAATATGTATTAATAGTTAGTATGTGTCATGCAGGTCTACAAAATGATAAATCTCGATAATATTATTTATGATATAAGTGAAGAAGACTGCAAAAACTTGATGGAAAAATTACAGAGGGATGAATCAGGTGAATGAAAAAATATTATTCAATATGATTTTTTTTTTGAAATTTCATTAATAATATTGTAACATCTCGCTCTTGTGAGCACATGATTTGACTTATTCTTTGAGGACACTTGCGTGAAAGTGATCCGGTTTTAGTATATGGTTGTTTCTTCGCTTATGGATTCTTATGATGGTGTTGATGGATTATGATGTTATTTTATTTGATATCTATGTATTGATAGATGCTATTGACGAGTTTCCCCTAAGTGTGCAGGAAATTTGATAGGTTGAGGATTTTGATGGCATCAATGGACCTCCTTGGACTCTGGATCAAGTTAGGGAGTGGATTATATTGGTTTGGGTATTTTATTTATGGATGTGTGACATAAGATCAGGTATATTATGATGTTGTTATGAATCATTGAAAGTGCTCATTGATGGATGCAGGCTAACGATTGCTTGCTAATCAGACTCACATAAGGAGTAAAGAGGCCATGAAAAACAACCAAATATTGAGGGAGAGGTGTGGAAACAACCCTGTCATAGCCTACTAGCACTCTCTTTGTGGCTCGAGTTGTAGGTTAACGAACCTAGTTTGAGAGATCCATAATGTCGTGAGGGAAAATTGAGACAATCGCTCAAGAAGATTCTAAGGGGCATGCAATAAGGCATGGTCCTTATTCCTTAGATGCCCTTAGTCTCTCACAAGGTCGCCTAAATGGAGTATTGACTCCAAGGGTTGGACAACTACCAAAACCAGTCAAAGGTGAGTGGCACCCTTGGAGCACTTAGTGCATCTTGAAGGGCATGCCGCAGTAAAAAAAATTGAGTCAATGAATCTAGGTGGACTAGAAAACTTGAGCGAATGTTAAACCTTAAAATATTGAGCACTTGTCGAATTAATTAATGGATTAATTAATTAACTAAATAATGAATTTATTAAGCATAATCCCTATTGGTCTAAGCGTTTGCAAATAAATATTTAACTAAGACTAAGTCTAAGTGAGTGAGAAGACTAAAAACTAAAAATTTTAAATTAAATGAAGAGGGGATGAAATAAATCAAATTAAGAATCAATGAAATTAAAAATAAATTCTGAGTGAGTAATACACTTGTGCAAGTAAATACTAAATTAGAATTTAAATTGAGAAAAGAATAAAGCATAAATATGTGTAAGAAAGAAAGGTATCTAGAGTATAGTATAACTAAAGAACTTTCCTAATTTAAACACAACTCAGTTTTAGAAAGGCGTGAGTCATTAAAGGGGAAATAGAGGAAATAAAGGGACAACTATGAGTGATTTTAGCAGCACTTTTAGGATGGGTGAGGGAAATTGACATTTAATTTAATCAAATTGTGGTCAATTTATTTGTGCAACTAAGGGAAAAAGTGACAAGTGTATGGGGGGAATAATTCCTTCTTAAATTTTTAATAAAATGAATTAAATGTGTAAATGGCAAGTGGCCACTAAGGAAAATATATAAAAAAAAGTGGTTGAGAGAAGGAATGGATCAAGACTAGTATGAGTAAGGTTAAGCTGCAAAAATTTTGTCTGGTTTTACTTGTGAGAGTTGGGATACCTAGCTCGAGAGAGAGAATGGTAGTTATACCTTGGAAGGCGAGCTAGGAGCTAGAGTATTCTGGTTGTGTTGTGTGTCACCCATTTGCGGCTTGGGGGGCTAAGGGAGAAGAAGAGTACCCCTAGCGTTGGCTAGGAGGTATCGATGAAGTCTTGATGGTTATAAAGTGGGCAGTTGGATAGAGCACAAGCATGGGAGAACATCTTTGACTTCTCGTCGTCAGCTACAATATTTTATTGAGTGTTTTATTGTATTCATATTTAAGATGTAAAAGATTTAAACTTCGCTGAATGGACATTGGTTCCAACATTTGTTTTTCTATGAGATGTCATTAGATTATAGATGGTCCATGCAGTTTTTGTAAGATGTATATAGAATAAAATGGTTCTGCAATTGTTAAATGGATTTTAAATCTCTGTGTGTTTATCTCTCAGTTCTATTCTATGTATTTTTATCTATGAGTTTTCTCCCTCTATGATTTTGTATAGATTTATTTCTTGGTGTTTCCATATTGTTTCACCTTTGTGCCTTCACTCTTTTCCTAGCGCTTTTGCATCCTTATTCTCTTCGTTTTTCTTAAGAAGAGTCCTAAGCTATGTGTTGTCCTCCATTTCCCAACAATGTTATACATCTAATATCTAGCTTGATAAATGATTTACTTATGTTCTTACTATCACCCTTATGGTTTTATCAACTGTTTTCTTTCATATTTGGCTTTTGAAAACATTTTTAAACTTCCATCACCACCACGATTTTGTTTATGGAACTGTTAGCGAAATTTTTCCTTAGCTCTGTCCAAACGTTTTTAAACTTTCATCACCACCATGATTTTTTTTATTGGTCTATCAGCGAAAAATTCCTGGGCTCCTGCCAAACATTTTAACCTTCTTCACCATTACGAATGGGTTAATAGATACACCAATGAATTTATAACCTTTGCATTTTTATGGAACCTTCACATAGTAATTTCCTTACCTATGCATTTTTATGGAACCTTCACACAACCATTTACTACCTCTGTGTTTTTATGGAACCTTCACACAGTAACTTAATACCTCTATTGTTTTTATGGAACCTTCACACATTAACTCATTACCTCTTCATTTTTATGGAACCTTCACAGAGTAATTTATTACCTCTTCATTTTTTTGGAACCTTCACACAATCATTTATTACCTCTGCATTTTTATGGAACCTTCACACAGTAACCTATTACCTCTGCATTTTTATGGAACCTTCACATAGTAATTTATTACCTCTGCGTCTTTAGGTAACCTTCACACTATAATTTATTACCTCTGCGTTATTATGAAACCTTCAAACAATAATTTATTACCTCTGCATTTTTATGGAACCTTCACACATTCATTTATTACCTTTGCATTGTTATGGAACTTTCACATAGTAATTTCCTCCTCTGTGTTTTTGCATTAAAGAAGCCCGGGATGGTAGCCACGTTTTATCACCTACCCAATGATTTTGGTATCCTTTCTCTACGTGTTTTGGGGGGGAATATAACCGTGCGTCTTAACTAGCATGCCCAACAAACTATGTTTAGTTATATGCATTTTTGGGAAGGTGACCCCACATCTGGAACCTTTTATTATGTCCAATCAAATCCAAGATTTTCTTAACCCTTAACTAAACGGTAAGACACTTAGCCCTTTGGTTATTCCGATCCTTAATGACTTGTTAGACACGTGGGAGATACTTTCTTTATTCATAAATTTATTTCCAAAGAGAAGATTCAGTTACAGTTTCTCACAACATGTAATCAAAATCATCTTGTGGTCATCATTTCGAATCTAGTTGAAAGTTTGAGAAATTAACTTTAGAAAAGGAGATTTTTATAAATATATATAAATGAGTTTATTGTTTATGGAGTTTATGGAGTTTAAGATGTAAATGAATTTGATTCTTACATAGAATAATATGTTGATATATATATATGTGTGTGTGTGTGTGTGTGTGTGTGTGTTGAACTTAATATGGCCAAGGACTTTGGTATGTTACTACACATAAGATATGAATTATGCGCAACTAGACAAATCTTATTGCTATAATAATTGATTATATTTTTACAAATTAATTAAGGGTAATAATTAATTCCTTCTTGAACCTAAGTCAAAAGGGAAGGTAGAGTAGTTGACATGCTAATGGAATAGAGGTTGAGGTATAAAGGATTAAGTAATTAATATTCTTGCGCAATGAAATAATTGTTGATGTGTAATGTCTAAGTAAATGGTTTCTCTGGTGCCATTGAAATAATGTTGATACCAGATTGATTAAGTAATTATATTCATATGTGCCTTAATTTAATTGATAATTATTTTGCGCCATGATATATAGGTGATGTTGATTGGTCATGTATGTAGTTAACTTCTTGCGCCACTAAAAATTATAAGGTATAAATGATTGCGCGTTGATTTCCCTTACACTCTAGAAGGAATGTTGATTTATGTCTATCTCAGTAATCAGATCGTGCGTGCGCCTTGAAAATAATGTGAATGTATTTTTTAATTTAGTAAGTTATTAATCGCGCGTTTGAAATTAAATATATTCTATTTCGCCACTAAACTTTGTTGATGTATGATTTCCTAAGTGAATAGATTAATTGCACACCTTGAATGATGTTGGTTTATGTGTAATTTGGAATTTGGATCACGCGCGTACCTTGAGATAATGTTGATTATTGTTGAATTAATGTTTTAGTAGTCGTGTTCCTTGAAGTAAAGTATATGTCTTCTTTTGCGCCTTTTAAATAAAATAAAGTTGATTACATTGCGCCTTATCTTATGTTGTTGTATGATTGATTTAGTAATTAAATTATCTTGTGCCTCGAAATTTATATGGTGTGTGGTTGGTTAATAGAACATTGTTGTTCCATTGATTATTGTTGATGTTGTTGATTTAGAATAGTTGGTTTTGGACTTGATTGTGTTAGTGGGATGTAGACACCTTCTTGTTCCTTAGAACAGTCGCCAAACCCGAGACCTTAGGTGGTCAAAATCAATTAGATGAATCATGGGCTTGAGCATTTCTTATGTGTCTTAGAGTTCCTAACAAAAAATAATTATTCAAAAAACAATATTCCTAAAAACATTTTTTTAGAATATATATATATATATATATATATATATATATATATATATATATTACAAAGTATTCATGTATTAATATATCAATTTTGTGATATTTAATTTCCATATATCAATATAAAAATACTTTATTGTCATGTTATTTTTTTAGGAAAATTATTAAAATCCTAGATGACTAACAAGATGATCTCCGAGATATGCCAGTAGGAATGTCCAAAAAAGTGTACAAGGAGATGGTCAAAAAATTGGACATAATTGAATCGCACGATGAGATATATCAACAACAACGTGCTCCAAATGTCTGTAATCACTGAATTTTTTTATTAGGTACAAATAATTAATTAAACATTAAATAATAATTTTCAAATGTTCTCTTACAGAAAAGAAAAGAAAATGGAACTTATTCTGCACATAAAATTGGACGACAAGGAAGAAAAGGGTTGATAGAAAAGTGTGTGATTAATTGTTATTTACTTATAACAAATTAAGGTTATTTTTTGTATATTTTAAGTTTTTTGCAACAATCATCCTTGAATGTATTCAAACAAGTGATAACATACAAAAATGATCCATCAGAAAAATTGATTGACATTGGGTTAATTAACGGTTGTGAGTATATGTTGGCAT
>ML778662.1:450128-464126 GCA_009831015.1 Picea engelmannii | reverse complement strand
AAGAAGAGCTTCCTCATATCTGCGTACATCTTCTTCACACCCGGATGCGCACAATAAAGTTCTCTATGGGCTTCCTTTAGTATGATGCTTCGAATATCCCCATTCTCAGGGATGTACATCCTTCCTCGATATCTTAACAGTCCATCTGTTTCTAGACTATATCCTTCGTACTTTGGATCTAACTGCCTCCCTCTCTATAGGTTTGAAGTAACCTTTAAATACCAATTGTCTCGTTGGAGTTGTGTCAACACATGTTCCCTCAGATTGACCTTTAAGGTTAGCAAGGAGAAGATACATGGTCTCCTACTCAAGGCATCTGCAACCACATTTTCCTTTCCCTTGATGTACGAAATACCAAAATTGTACTCACTCACAAACTCACTCCATCGCCTTTGCCTAACATTTAGATCTCTTTGAGTGAAGAGATGTTTTAAAATTTGATGATCCGTTTTGATCTCAAATTTTCACCCCACAAGATAGTGCCTCCAAATTTTCAGAGCTAGCATTACAACTGCCAACTCTAAATCATGAGTCGTATATAGCTCTTCGTGTTTCTTCAACTTCCTTGACGCATAGGCTATCACTCCTCCATCCTGCATTAGCACGGCCCCCAACCCTTTCTTCGAGGCATCCGTGCAGACTGTGAAGTCCTTTTCCATATCCGGCACTCGTAGAATTGGCGCACTAGTTCATAACCTCTTAAGCTCAATGAATGCACTATCACATTCTTCTTTCCATTCATACCTGAACCCCTTGCGTTGCAAGGTGGTGATGGGTTTCGCTATTTTTGAGAATCCTTCTACAAATCTCTAGTAATAACCTGCTAGCCCCATGAAGCTTCTCACCTCATGGGCATTTTTCGGCACTGGCCATTCCATAATGGCCTTTACCTTTTCTGGGTCCACAGAGATTCCTTCACCGGAAATGATATGACCTAAATAGTGGATCTCTTTCTGGAAGAAGGAACACTTCGACAACTTCTCATAGAATTTGTTCTCTCTAAGGCAGGACAACACTATTCGCAAGTGTTCCTCATGTTCTCTTTCATTCTTGGAATAGATGAGGATGTCATCTAGAAAGACTTGTACAAATCGATCTAAGTACTTCCGGACCGTTTATGCTCATGAATATTGTTGGTGCATTGGTCAATCCGAAAGTTATTACAACAAACTCGTAATGTCCAAACCGAGTTCGAAAGGCAGTTTTTGGGATATCACCTTCCTTAATCCTTAACTGATGATACCCTGATCGCAAATCAATCTTTGAGAATACCGCTGCTCCTTTCATCTGATCGAACAGGTCATCTATTCGTGGCATCGGGTACCTATTTTCCACTGTAGCACGGTTCAAGTCCCTGTAGTCTATACACAGTCATAAGGATCCATCCTTCTTCTTTACAAAAATTACGGATGCACCCCAGGGTGAAACACTGGGCCTTATTAGCCCCAAGTCCAGTAACTCTTTCAACTGCATTTGCATCTCACAAAGTTCTGGCGGTGTCATCTGATACAGAGTCTTGGATATTGGTTATACACTAGGTTTTAGCTCAATAGTAAAATCAATCTCCCTCTCAGGAGGTAACCCTGGTAACTCGTTCGAAAAAAAATGCTGAAATTCTGACAATATCGGGTACTGATCCAATGAGGGTCCCTTCCTTTCATTCACTGCTTCCACTACATACAATTGACACCCTTGTCTCAAGCATCGCTTAACCTTCATAGTGGATATAAAGTGTAACAACACTTTTCTCCGTACACCCTGGATCTCTACTAGCCTTCCTTCATCATCGACACAAAGCACCCTCTTGGCGAAACAATCTACCATGGCTCGGTGAGCTACTAACCAATCCATTCCAATGATTAGGTCATACGCCTCGAGAGCAGTGACGTATACCTTCAACCTAGTAGTACACACTCCCAGGTCTACTATACAATTATAAACACTAGGTCCTACCGCTTGTTTTTCCCTCGAAGCTATCTCGACTTGTTTAAAGTCATCGTGCTCGTAAGCTGCCAACCCACTCTTTTATAATGTAGATGGTGAAATGAAACTATCTGTCACACCAGAATCAAACAAAATCTTAACCTTGATATGATTTAGCATACCTGATGACTCCACCACCATGGATTGATGTTCGGCCTGGAGATTATTAACCGCTGCGTAAATCTGGTGGCTACTACTTGCTCTCCCCATTGGTGCCTTTCCTTCTCTATGCACGAACCCTGATTGTAACTCTAGGCAGTCATGCTAGTAATGGGGTCCTCCACACCCCCAATAGGTAACACGAGATTGAACCTGTGTACTATTATGTGACTGTCTCTGAAATGAGTTCCTTCCCATGGAACCCCTGCCCCTACTCGTTGTTCCCTGAGATGGTCGTGGACCTGCCTGCACCGTTGGCAATGAACGAGATGTTGCACTCGCTACCATTGAAATCCCTGCAGCTACTGTCCTTGGTGTGACTCTGTTACCATATGGCGGTGGCCTTGAGCCCCCTCCCCTAGGAAATTTCCTCGGGGCCTTCCCTACAAATCCAGGATGATGCAGAAATGTCGGTCTTGTACCCTCGGTTAAGTTCATGTGTTCTTCTGCATAACGCGCATTTTCCACCACCTCCACTACTGAAGATGGCTTCAACATCCGCACCATAGCTCTTATCTTAGGGTTCAATCCATAGACGAAGCGATCTGCCTATCATTGATCATTATCCATATACGAAACATATTTGACCAGTTCCATAAATCTGACCTCATATTCTTCTACAACTTTGTTTCCTTGTACTAAGGCATGAAATGCCCCTACCTGTTGTTCCTCGTAGTATGTTGGTAGATATTTCCTTCGAAACCTCTCCTCGAAAAGTTCCCAAGGTACTGTGTCTAGGGTAAGGTGTAGTTGTCTTTCCAGGTTTCCCCACCAGTTCAAGGCGCTATCTCTTAAATGAAAAATGGCGATCTTTGCCTTTGAGTTGGACGCATAGTCCCTTAAGGCAAAACACCTTGTCATGCCTTCCAACCATGCTTCCGCGCGTTCACTGGCGCGACCCCTGGCAAACTCCAAAAGTTTGATCTTCTGCAATTCTCGTGTGATGTCTTTGGGTGGAGGTCCTCCCCGTGAATCCCTTGACGCTTCTGGATTACCCATTCCAGATGGTGGGGGTTCCACTTCAATCCCTGTCGGTTGTCGCCCCTTTAAAGTCTCATTAATGGCTTCCAATGAGCACAGTATGAGGGCTAGCTCGGGTGATGGTGGTGGTGGTGTTGGTGGGGTTGGCGGTGCTTGCAACAACTCTCCCCTACCTAGACTCCCTCGAGTCCTGACCATCCTGTATTCTTTAACCTGCATCAACCAAAGTTGTCAGGGTGAGTTCTAAGATGTTTCAAATTGGTGCTACTTAAACTATAAACAGGGTTAGGCGTAAGTTTTATTTACTTGTTTGTAAATAGACATTACTCCTTTAGGTGATTGGCTAGGTTATGATTAGGATTAAGCGTCTAAGCTTGATTTCTTCACCCCTTTGAAAAAAAAAATATTGGTTCCCTTTCCCTATAGCTACGCTATCCTTGCACCATACTCGCCACTTCCTATGCTTACTCTCCTAGTGCATATGCCGCCTCCTCCCTGCCTGTCCTAGTCTAAGTCCTTTTAACTTTTTGCTTACAACTAAATATCCTCCGGTGCTTGACTCGTGATTTTTTTCCCTTGGTGCGCTGTGTTGGCATTATCGAATGCTGCATTGAGATTTAGCATTGACTTTGACTGGTGGAATGGAGTGGAGGGACTTGGCACTCAACTCGACGAATTGTGTGTACGGTCTCGTGAATCTGACGCTTGGACAATCGGAGTTTATACTTGGGATACAAAGATTAGCGGCGCCAAATAATCCTTTACCTTGATTTCTGGTGCATTCACTAATTATGATTCAACTCGGTTAGCTAGCTCCGGATCAACAGGTTAGGTAATAAGCCAGTTAGTCTTAATCTTCATACTGTATCTTCCTAATAATAATACTACTCTTATCCCGACAGTGTTACCATTAATCTAAATAAGTAAAAGAATTTATTTATAAAGACTTATGAGGGCACGTTGGCGTTAGTGTTCTTCTTAAGGCTTTCGCTTGGTGGGTGGTCGTGGGTTCAAAACCCATGGAGTCAATTTAAATTTTTTTATCATTTAAGCTTAGCATATATTATTAAATTTAAATAATTCATATATTATTAAATTAAAATAATTAAAATAATTATCAGTTTTAATTTAATTTAATATAAGGTAATTAATTTAAATTTACATAGTAGTATTAATGCTACCTTTTTTTTTTTTAAATAAATAAAATTAGAATTAATATTACAAAAAAAAATTATTTTCAATCCCGCGAGAGTTTAATGTGCTTAATACTTAATGAGAAACGAGGCATTATCTGGCAGCCTTTAAGGTTGGGCTTCTAGCATGAGGCCCACGTGCCCGACCTCGGCTCTCAGGACCAAAACCTAAGCTCTTCCTTAACCCTAACACTCCTTCACTTCCGCCTCTTTCCTCTGCCGCCTCTTGCCTCTGCTTTGTCCCTCCTCTCTTGGCACGGGTGCTGGTCTGGTCTGGTCGTGGCTTTGTGCTATGTGTTGGTGTAGGTGTGAGAAGGGGCCGAGAGTTCGAGTCAAGGGTTTAATAGTATGATAGACGCAATAGGTGCTTGGCTGTTGTTTTTTTTTTTATATACTAAAAAAAATTTGTTTCCTTTGTGCAGCACAAGAGCCTTCTTCCTCCTAGGTTCCTGATATAGTTTTTCCTTGTAGTTTATTTTTATCACACTGGTGTCTGAAACATCTGTGGTGGATCAGATAGTCTTTCATTAGCGCATAGATATACAGAGGATTTGTGATTCCTGCTTAATCTCCCCTTCTTCTATGGGTGAATCCTTTTCTTTCATAGATGAGTGTCGTCTAGTTGCTTCTTGTATTGTTTTAGGTGTTGGTTTTCCAACTCAACTTTCTTGAGCTGGTCTCCGAGGTTTAAAATGGCATCCTCTCTGCTACAATCTTTTCTTTTTTGTTTTTGGTTATGCAACTCAACTTTAGCCGGTCTGAATTCAAGGTTCTTGCCCTCCTCTGAAATTGATTCTTTTCTCTCCAAAGATGCCCTTTTTCCAGTTGTTTTATGTATTTTAACAGAGGTTGGTTCTCCAACTCAGTCTTTCTGAGGCGGCCTTCCAACTTGGCCTACATTTTAAATATTCACGATAGAAGGAGAAGATTTGATTGACCACACACCAAGATTGTGCCTTTTACTAGGATAGGTAAGTCCTCCTCGTTAAATGGATGAAGGAATATTCTTATTCCTCTCCAATTCTATGAGCATGCAGAAGAAAGTCACACCAGTAATAAAATGAAGATGGCCTGATTTATAATTTAATAATAATAACTTGAACTAGGCCCTTTTCTGTTGGAATTTTCTCGCTGGCCATATGGAAGAAGCGTGCAAGAAACGACCAGCAGAATAGTTCACCGTTCCCGGAGAAACAGTTCGACGATAGCGTTATATTCTGATCACGGGTTTAGTAGGTGCGAGGTGACAACTTCTGTCTGTGAGAATCGATCCTTGTCACAGCAGATTGTTAGTTTGCTTATATTTGAATTTTCAAGGACCCTGTGTTTCAGAGTGTTGTAAACAGGAAGGGCTATTTGATTTGTATTCTACGCATCAAGGTACACCTCCATATAAATACATGTGTGAGAGGTTCAGAATTGGTGCACAAATTAATGCTCGAGGGCTTGTCAGGCTTCTTGCAAACCAAATTATTTGCTTGGAGTTTGGATTTTCTCATCTACATTTCAAGGCTCGAACTAAAGATGATATATCTTCTCGGTTCACCTTTATGTAGTCTTTTCTTTAATGTTTGTACTGCAATAAGAGGGGAAAAAATAATCTTCTATAATGGAAATAGTTTGAACTTTCGCGTCCTTATGCGTAGATGCATTTGTTATTATTATACAAATGTAGAAAAATATGAATATTAATGAATCTTCCAACTTACGATTGAAGTTAGTACACTATAACCCTAATGAACAATTTTTATTAATTATTTTATCAAAACCTAAGTTTGAGTGAAATCTCAATCCTCTCTGTTTTTGCTAAGGTGCCCATGATAGTGCGGATTTGCTCAGCTAGTAATTGCAACTTGGATACAATTTATCAAATATATAGAAGTTTGGACATTTTCCCATTCTTCGGAGTGTTGTTATAGCTCTGGAGTGTTATTATAAAAGATGAAGCTCTCGCAGGAATGTGAATGAGAGAGATTAGGTCTGGCTGTTAATATAACACATATTAAGTGTTAAATTATATAATACATACCAGTTGTTTTCTTAGAAATATCTGGTGATGCATTTTTATTTTTTTTAAACCAAAACTGATTTTTTTTTTTGTATATTAGAGTAAAAATAGATCACGCCTGAAGCAAATGGCAAAAGACATTCTTCAGGTTTATAAACATTGATAAGAAACCAAAAACAAATTCTTAAAGTCGGCAAGAAAATAGTTGTTGGTATGCATGCATTCATGTGCGAAGAAGAGGAAGAGTTGATACGGAGTTGGGCTCTCTGTTATTGACTAGAGTCGAGAAGAGTGGGGTGTACATTCGTTTTTCCTGGTGTTTGCATTGTGTTTTGAGGCAAGTAAACTTTGTTGGTTTGATCCAACTTTGATCTGATAATCTAGAAGGTTTTTCTTATGTTAATATGGATATTAAAATTCAACGAAAACTATACTCAGAAGTTGCAGAGATCCAGCCTCGAGAACCTATAAGTACCTTTCTGTGTTTGTGCATCTAGAATGTCGTTGTTTCTGTTTGTATACATATTCAAATTCAACAAATAACTATACCCAAAAGTTGTATATGCCAAGTCTTGAGAACCCATAAGTACCTTTTCTGTGTTTGTACATACCCAAAAGTTTTATATGCTTATCGGTATTGAGAATCCTTAAATATTACAAATAGAAATCTGGTTGGTCTGATCCAACTGTGATCCCATAATGAAGAATGTTGCTAGAGACTTAATCTTGGGAACCCAAAAGTTTTTTTTTTTTGCGTTTGTGCATACCTAAACGTTTTATAAGCTTATCAGTGTCAGGAATGCATTGACATTGAAAACTCAAACCTTGTTGGTCTGTTCCAAGTCTGATTTTAGAATGAAGAATGTTGTTGTTTCTATTTCTGGGCATATTCAAACTTGAAAAATAAACATACCTCAAAGTTTCAGAGACTTAGTCTGAGAACCCATAAGTGTTTTTTTTTTCTGTGTTTGTATTATATCCATTATAGGCTTATCAGTATCGAGAACCAATAGATATTGCAAATACAATCACAAACCTTGTTGGTGTAACAACCCTAGTAGTATTCAAATTTCACTTATTTTACTTTGGTAAATTTGTTTTCACATTTTCAATTCGTATTGTTTATATATAATCAAAATAATAGTTCTTTTGGTTTGCAGGTTAGACGAAGCTAGAGTTGGAGCTGGGAACTTGGCCCTTAAGGCTCCAGAGTGTGAACGAGGTGCTCTGATACCATGTGTAGTGGCCAGTCAAAAAAAAAAATCAACAAGCCTAGTAAAATCCTTACAATTACGCATAACATTTCTAACATAGAATTTCTGAGTGCGTAAATAATTCATTAACTTCAAATAAGCATATAAAATTTCATCAAAATTTAACATTTAACATTTAACTACAGCCTAAAAATAACTTATCCATTTCACAAACAATTTACCTGGTTCTGATGCTAATTTTTGTCACCTTGCTGCCTTGTTGTTGCCTTCCTGTTGCCTGATGCACTGACCAACACTGCCCAAACCTACTATCCTCCCTGCCAACTAGGACAACTACCTAGCTCCAGGATACCATATGGATATCCTGGCCCCCATGCCCAAAACCCCCAGCAAACCGGTGCCCTTGTACTAAACCTTTCCCACTACAGAACTCAACTCTTGTGCAAATCCAAGGGAAACCTCCCCCAAAAAATTCCCATAGAATGGTGATCCCCTCGTAAACCTTCTCTCCCTCCATATCCTTCCTTCACCGCCTCTTGCATTTACTTCCTTATCCACCCATTTATTACCTTATCCCCTCATAATTAATTTCTTATCCCTTTATATTCAATGTCTTATCCCTTCTCGTGTACGTAAGTATTTAACAAATTAACTTATAATTTATTATCCCTATTAATTTAATACCCATGTCAATGAATGTAACATGTAATTAATTAATCAAATTGCAACCATTAATTAATTAGTAATTATTTAATTAGTATCATTATACCAATCTTGTTTAATTAATACCATATTAATACAATTAATCCCCTAATTAATTTTTACTTAATAATCCTTAAACATTTATTCAACTAGGGTTGTTACAATGTGAAAATAAGACATTTTTTCTTAATGTATGTACATAGTGTCCCAATTGAAAGTCAAGGGATTACCGATAAGTGTCCCATTTTGTATGACAAAGACCCTCTTATTCATTTAATAAAATATGTTTTAATTTATTCTATTGCATTGTTTAACGTCACTGTGAAATGTTGCATCGCTGATTAAATATATGGATGACTAAATATTATAATGAAGAGATGCAAAATCTGATGATATAACAAATTAGTCCAAACATCATATCCAAATTCACTAATCAAAATATAAGATATATGTAAATTGTTTGATAAATAATGGAATTAAATAATAACAATAATTGCATTATCACAAGTCGATGTTTCTCAGTGTATTTTAATTATTAATCTCATCGACACATTTAATATTAAACTCACCAGTGTGTTTCATATGAAATTTGCACCAGTTCTTTTATGTAATCAATTAGCACTAATTTCAATATTAATTTAATACCACAAAATTGTATTTAAAATTTGACCATCGGTGCGTTAATCTTATACAAAGCACCGGTGTGTATGTTTTATTGATACACATTAGCGTTATTGTGTTATTGATAAGCATTGGGGCTTGTTTGTTACTGAAAAGCACTGGTGCTTTCAACTCTTAATCCATTGGGGAATTTTTCCATGTAACGCACTGGTGCATATTATTTTATACAACATCAGTGCCTTCTTATTAATAACACAACGATGCATTCTATGCAGAAATCCTTGGTTCTTAATTATTTTTAACTCCCCCGAGTGCGTTTTAATGTTAAATCCATAGTGCTTATAAGACAAACGCCCTGGTGCTTAAATATTTTGCTGCCCCGATGATTTCATATTTTACTTCCCCGATGCTTGAAGTTAAGTGTACAACACCAGTGTTGTAGGTGTATATACGCATCAGTGCTTGTTCCTTATACAAATGCACCAATTTGTAAACATCTACTAACACCTCCAGTCTTCGAGATTTTTTTAGTTATAATCCACTTTCATTATAGTATCTTCAAAAACATTTGCTATTGAAAACAAATGTTCATTTGTTTTCAATTTTGTAACACTAGAAACCTCTGTTATAACCTTCGCTAAAAGGTATTTTCCTTGTAATGAGCACTTCTTCAAATCATTGAATGATTTATTTTGTGACATGACCCACATGAAATTTTCCTTGCCACCACCCCTAGTTACTTTACTAAGGGCCCATGCAGTATGGGAGAAACCCAACACGAACCTACAATAGAAATTGGCAAGGCCGAAGAGGCTTTGAAGCTCAGTCAGTGTGGTCAGGGCTAGCGAGTCACAAATGACTTGGATCTTGGCTATATCCACATGCACCCCATGTTCATCAACAAAATATCCTAGGGTATTGGACCTTGTCGATGCCAAAGGAGAATTTTTCCAAATTTGCATATAGCTTGTGTTGTCGTAGAGTGTGAAGAACTTGCTAAATATGTTGCAAGTGTTCTGCCAAATTCTTTTTGTAGATGAGGTTATCATCTAGATACACCACCACCAAATAATTGGTGAAAGGATGCAATATATCTTCCATCATCCTCATGAAAATTTTCAAGTCATTTGTCAAACCAAAGGGCACGACCATCCATTCAAAAAGATCTTATTTAGACTTGAAAATTATTTTCCATACATCTCTTTTCTCTATTGGTACTTGTTGGTAGCTAGACTTCAGATCAATATTACTGAAATATTTGACCCCTTTGATATGGTCAAGGACATTGTCAATTCAAGGAATCAGGTACCGGTTCCTAACTGTGATTTTATTTAGAGCCCGATAATCAATGCAGAGTCACCAAGTTTCATCTTTCTTATGCACAAGCACGATTGGGCTTCCACAAGGTGATGATTTGGGTCATATGTGCCCATTTTAGAGCAGTTCTTGTATCTGGTGCTTGATATCCTTATTTTCTAACAAAGAGCGATGATATACTATCCCATTGGGTAACGGTGCACCGAGGGTTGGATCGAAAGAATGCTTGACCTGATAGTGCAAAGGTACCTTAGTGGTTGAGGAGAAGATGTATTTGTATTCTTACATGACATTATCCACTTTCTTCTCTTGAATGGAGAGATCAACCATGGAGGGCATGGATGTGGATGCAACTTTCTGCTCACTTTGAGTGCGAACCACAAAGAATACAAATATTTCATTCTGAGAGATGTCTTCCTGCATTGCTTGGAAGTAGGTGGGACTATCTAGGGTATCCTGCACAATTTCTTCTCCAAAGTAATAATAACACTGCGAAGCCTAGACTCATATACAACATGACATTTCCATAAATAAGGTTGGCCCAAAATAACATCACATACTTCAATGGGAGAGACATCACACAATACCTCATCTTTGAAGGGCTTGATGAAGTAGGATAGGAGACACTGTTGGTGGATATGAAGATTGCTTCCTTAGTGGAGCCATTCGATGGTGAATGGTTGTGGGTGCGACATTATTGGTAGGGCCAGCCGCTTCATGACATCCACTAATATGAGTTTCTTCTGGATACCAATTCTTTTGGATACCGCTATCCACAATGAAGTGCAACAGAGTAATATTTACCAACATTTGTGAATGAATGAGGAATGCACCTTCCTATGAATCAATAGGTTCATCGGAATGGATCTTGGTGGTAGAGACATTGGCACTAGGTTCCATGTCAATGATCTATCTCCCCTTTTTTGGTTTTGAATCGAATTCATAACCCGCATATGATTCAAAGGATTTCACCTCATCCACCAATGACTGATTTGAGCAGTAGTCAATGGTGTTATGTTAGGGGCTCTTATGGAAGTTGCACCACTTCCTAGTTTCTTTCTTTGTCTTTACATTGTTCTTATTTGTTTGTAGCTTAGACTAGTTGTCCTGAGGCTATCCATATTTTTTATGACCTTTGTTTTCTGGGTTGGGGCTACCCTTTCCCTGCTTATGTTATGAGGGGTTCCCAAACCCAAACTGCGATGTCTTTTGTTTGAATTTGACAACATATCAGTAGGTCATTCCCAAGGATGACATGTTCAGAAAATCCATTTATGTCTGGATGTATCTATGTAGACTATTGTGGTACTTGAGCACCAAATCTCACTCATAATATTTTATACCCATCTTTGTGTGAAAGGTATGTAAGATATTTGTGAAATCTGGCACTTTTTGGTCCCTTTCCTGCCACAGTGTGGTTCATATTGTGTACATGTCATCATCACTTCCAATAGGGTAGTATTGTTCCTTAATAACATCCTTGAAGGACTCCCAAGTGAGTGTGACTATAGAGAAAAAGGGTTCCTCTATTTTCCTTTTCTCATAGAAAGTATCCCACCAATATTTGACATGGGGGATGGCTTTGAGGAGTGAAAATGTAATATTTTCTCTATTGGAAAAGTTATGGATAGAAAAATACCCTTCTAGAAGATTCAACCATTTGTATACAACTTCTTTATCTATCTGACCTTCAAATATAGGAATATCAAAGTTGATATGTACCTTTAAGGGGATGGTGCCTCCGCTCGAAGAATATGCATCTCTTATTGGTAGTCATCGAAGGATTTATGCAAAATTATCCATCATCTTGTTCCTTTGTTGTGCTAGGGATTCATCGAGCAATAGTTTTATAAGATCTCTTGTCCCATTGTCTTTCTTTTCTCCCACCATGGAAGGTCACTTGGGCATGCGAGAGCTCTTTTCCTCAAGGGAAACAAACTCGAGACCCAACTCTCTATACCATGACCTCCTCAGAGACATGCACTAAGAATGACAAGGACCAGGATGCTCTGATACCATTGATACATATTTTATGAGCAGAACAAAATGAAATATAGATGATAGATCTATACTATTAACACATAGATACAATGAAAAATAACAGAGATACAATAAAACTTTCCTTCTATTCAATAAATAAATATGTTGAAACTATAAAATGCAGACTGAAAACAAGCTTGCTAGAATGGTGGTGGCTCATCTTTGAGAATATATGTGATGGTTTCTCTCATTCGCAAGAAGATGAGTATAATGAGGCTCCAAAGGAATTTTTACATCAAACATGAATGGTAAAACCCTATACATCCAAAAATCTAACCCTGGGAGATGAAGTGCCAAAATTCATGTGGGCCCTATTGGGGTAAGTTGGTACATCAACTTCTCAGGGTCGTAACTTTTGCATACGATCTCCATTTTAGGCGCATGATATCCCATTGGAAAGGTCTATCCGAGGAATGTGCATTATGCTATCACACTCTAACTATGTCCACAAAGAGATCGTGGAAATCCCAGAAAATGTTCTTTAGGGTCTCAAAACAACCTTGTAAGTTCAAGACCTGAAAATCTAGGAAAATAGCTGCCAAGATGAAAAATGCATGCAAGCTAGTTGGAATAGGTGGGTGGCCATCAATTTCCACCTGGATCAACAAAAGATAATCAATGAAGAGAATTATTATAATCAAAGGAAACTCCTCTTTGAAAAAAGAAATGTTGAACTTTTCTTAAAGGATTTAAATAGTGAATTACGTCTCCTAACTTTTAGGATAACATTGAAGACTTGTGTCATAATTTTACAACTACCCTTTCCAATTCTATTAAAAATTTATCTTTCAAGGTGTCATGTAAAACAAATAATAGAATGACCAACCCTTGGTATGATCAAGTTTGTAAAATTTCTATGAAAGCCATTAGGGATGCTTCTAATGAATCCTTAAAACTCGATAAGATAAATACATACAATTCCCTAATTAAAAGGAAAAAAAGTTGTACTATATTAGTAAAAGGAAAGAGAAACTTTCAAAACTATCCAAGTTGGATCCTAAGAAGTTCTCAAGGAAAATTCTATTATGCAATACTAAAAAAAATAATATGATTCCATTAAGGGACTGGAATTCCTACCTTAAAAGTCCTTACAAGTTCCCTAATACCATGGACACCATTCTTATTGTCCCTACATAGGATGAAGTTTTTTCTTTTGATGACATAAAGTTCGGGGTTAAGTGGCTTGAAAATGGGAAAGATAAGGAAATTGAAGGCTACAAAGATGAAATTTGTATAATTGGAGGGCGTAACATCATCCCTCACATACATAAGTTCTTCAATTTAGCAGTCAAGTAGGGCTTCCCTAAACCCTGGATGCAAAGCCTTATTGTTCCTTTTTTTTAAAATGGGGATAGAAAAATTCCCTCTAATTATAAGACCATTATGATTAGCCCGATTTTAGCCAAGATCTATGGAGTTATTTTGGAAAAGAAGATTAGCCTTTGGCTAGAAATACACTATAAAGAAATAAAGTCTAGGAAAGTTTTAGAATATAACATTTAACTATGTACCATATTGTTACATTTAGGATCATTACAGAGGAGTTACACAATAATAAAAACAATCTTTTTTGTTGTTTTTTTTAATTTAGAAAATCTTTTGACACAGTTCTCCAGAAAAACCATTGGAATAGGTTGGAAGAGATAAAAGTTCCTTTCGAGTTGAGGGTTGTTGCAATAAGGTTTTATTATAATTTTATTTCCAATTTTAAGAACAATGAGTGATGTTCGAAAGAGATTAACTACAATATTGGAGTCAAACAAGGTTTTCCCTTGTCCCC
>ML778662.1:435190-447023 GCA_009831015.1 Picea engelmannii | reverse complement strand
TGTAACTTGGCTATTTTCATGGTGGAAAGGTCTTCAACTAGGGTTTGACTTGATTATTATTGGTGAAGTAAGTAGAAAATATGCATTTATGTTCATGTAATGAATGTTTGTGGTAAATGTTTCTTATTTCATGTTGAAGATTATGAAATTGCTTGTTTAAACCCTAGGGGAGAAACAAAAGTTCTTCTTTCTCTATATATCTTTTATACTTGTTTAATTTGTCAAGTATACATTGTTTATAAGTGATTACTAGACTCCTAAAGTGATATCTCTCTAGTAGATTCACTCTAAATGTTTAATACATTTTCAATAGTCTAAGGAAGGAAGGTGCTCTAGGGCCTAAAATTTCTTATTCTCTAGCAAAATTCTTTTTAAGACTTGGAAGTTTGTGGCCTTGAAGTGCCAACACCTCTTGCATCTACCTCTTTCCTTTGACAAGCATTATCATTATCATTTACCAAGATATATTGTTTTTTTCATTGACTCCATAATCCCAAGAAAGGAACTTGTCAACTTGCTTAGTGATTGATTGATCAAACAAACACTCGAACTCTCTTCTTTGAAAACTCCACTAACTAATAATAACCCTATCTTAGCTAAACTAACTAATAGTGTTGTTGTTGTTAAAAAAAAAATTCTACAACCATATTAACCTTGTAATTTTATGGATACACTCAACTAACATTGACATAACACAATCATAAATTTCTTTGGGAAAGTGATAAGCAATCTATGGAATAAATGCTAAATTTTAATTGTACTTTCATGTCATTCTGAGTAGTAATTCTTGTGGTTGTTACAAAACATTCATTGTTGTTGTAAAATGATAAATTGTTGTAAAATGATAAATTGTTGTAAATTTTCTTCATCCACTTCATTTTTTTTATTTTCTAACGTCTTTGAGGATTGTATTACCATTTTGTACTTGGAAACTGTATATGCATTCTATATTGTTCTTGTTTCAGGTAGGTACATCAATTCTCTTCTTTGCCTCAAATATTTTAGACGAAGACACTCTTGAATTAGGTGACCAATGAGAGGGGAGGTATATATTGACATATCCTTAGTTAACCTAGCCTTTTATGCCATTGGGGATGCCTCTCTTGGGGTAGACCTCTTTCTACTCCTAAAACACGGGGATCTCCAACTGAGGTGGCAGTGGTAGGAAATCATGTTGTTACACCAATCTTCCTCAGTTTTCTTGGGATTTGGGAAAGTACAGATTGTGCGATAACATTTTTTTCATCGTTGTCGGGGAACATTGAGTCAATTTTCCTCAATGACACATATTTGAAAATCCTTTTTCTCAAAGCCTTTTACTTTACAAATATTACCTGGGGACTCCACTAAGGGTGATTCCCTCCCCTCTTTTGGTGATCCTAAAGGTATCATCTGGTGACTCCACTGACCCTTTCCAAGGTGCCACGTTACTCTCAACTTTGTGATATTTTCAAGATATGGGATAATGACACCCTGGGAGAAAGAATATCCTTCCATTGATTTTTAAATTTTTCATGGATACCCACATTATTTTTATATAAAGTGATTGAAAAACTCTCCTATATTTAGAGGCCTCCCCATTAGTCACATTGTAGAGTTCTTGAAGCATATAAGTGAGATAGAATTTGATGGGGAGGATGTTCTGGTAAAATTGTTCATACTTTCCTTTCCATCATTTTTACACGATTGAATCAAGGGTTGTTTCAAAGAAAATGGTATATCCTCTTTCATAGATCTCATCAGTAGGTTTCTTTATTTCACAAAACCACAGTGCCATATGTATGCAGATGTCCTCCAAAATACCTCAGTAGCTCTAGAGGACAAAGGATTCACCATTGATATTGTAGAAGATCTCAGTGATGTGCACCATGCTCAATAACAATAACCTTATGACATATAAGAAGGTTTCCAACCCCTTGAAGAGGATCAAGAATTTTCCCATGATTCTAGAGAATACAATGAAGACTTGATTGAAGAGGTGATTCATGAGGATGGAGTACTGATATCTGCTCCTCCATTTGATGAATTCATCCAAGCCTTTGTCCCTCTTGCACAAGAAGAAGAGAATATGGTAAGTTCAATTTCCAGGTTTTTTATGATGCCATGTTCTATGATTCAGAAAGTGAAGAAATAGAGGAACCCTTGGATGCACTAGACCCTTCATGTTACGATAAAGGTAATGATGTGATTAACAATATTGATGAGTTAATACATGTTGGGAGATGTAAATGGGATGTGATTTATCATGATGGAGATCCCATTTACGATATTGAAGGTTAGTTTCAATTGTTTCCTTTACAACAACCGTTTGTTATTGCTACTAATATAGATGTTGTCAGGCTGCTAAATTGAAGATTTAAATGACCTGAAACACTAAATTGTCAAACCAGGATTGGTAAACTTTGAGCTGATACACTGTATGTGAAGGTAAGCTAATTCCTATCTAAAGACTATCCTGAAAAGAAAACATAAACTCACTCTGAGAACTTGAATCTTAATGACGATCTTGAAACTTAGCATTTCCTATTTAAGTCATCAACAAAAAATAGTCTTATGTTTAAATGCTGGTACTTCTATCTCCATTCATAAGTATGACTTCACAAGCTTATTCCACTACTGCTTTTAATCATCTATCATCATCATTGCTATTCAAGCCACGACAGAAAGAGTGTTTCCTCAAATGCATTTAATCTGGTTATCAAAATCAATCTAAATCTGTCTACATGAAACAGAGTACTGCCCTACCTACTGGTACCAGAAGCTTCCTTTGATTTAACTGTAATCTAACTATTCCAGTTAAGCAGGGTACTAACTATCTGATAGAGCAATGTTCATTCAATCTCTAAGTGATGTTCGAATTGAAAACTAGAAGCTAATCAAACATAGTTCATGTTCTAAACCCTATAGGCATCAGTCATGCATTCAATATTCATCAACATAAAAGATAACAATATGCGGGAAACAATTCTGTTGAGGAATAAATAAACACACTTTTGAAACAACTAAATTTATGACGCACTATGAGCTGCAGATATACCATTCATGTAAGCAAATACTAACACAATGAAACAACTAAATCTATGACATAATAAAGCTAACTCTAGTACAAAATAACGCAGTGGCTTGCACCTGTTTGGCGGGCCCAACCAAACGGCACAAACGCTGTAAGTGGCAACCAGAGCCGACTATAACATTCTATGCAAACATGGTGTAACTTCACGCTTCATTAACTCATAAGAAAAATACTCAAATCGTATGACAGTCAGGTAACATAACGTAACAGTAGTTTGTATTCAAAAACATGTGTTCACGATGTAACATAATCCAACCCGTTCTCAGGAGTGATTGCGGGTTTATATAGGAATCCTATTTTCATAACAGTCTTAAAGCAACAATACATAAACAAATGGATCCCCGATCTAAAAATAGTCTTGGAATCAAGTTAAAAACATACTTCACATCTTCGTGACACGTAGTGTCACGAAGTGTGAACGATGAAGAATAATCGACCCAGTTTTATCATTATGCCTTCAAGCACCCTGTGGGCGATGACTCCAGCTGTCATACGAATCTCTCTGTCTCCCATTTGGACCATAACGCACAGATCTTGAGCGGCTCCATTGGTATCCCCACGGGTACGAGTTGGTACCTGGTACCAGCATCCTGTTCCAAAAATAGAAGTGGTACCTAACCCAAGCGACATTAGTTCCAATATCAATTTAAAGCATTAAAGTGCATAAAAATAGCTTGAAATGCAAAGATACCTTAAGTAACCCCATTGAATGGTTGGGAGATGTTAATGATGTCAAAACAAGGCCAAAAGGGTGGTACTGGTATATAAATGGAGGTCTGTGGAATATAATATAGGCAAAAAATATGATCAAAACCGGAGACCAACATGCCCCCACACTGAAGTCCTTGCCTGTCCTCAGGAAACAAAAAAATCAAAAATTGGTAGCCATTAGAGGGTTGCAGCGGCTGCAACCAGTATTTGTAGCCTCTCCTGCTTCTTCATATTCCTAATTTCTTTCTTGAGGGCTCTGTTGATTATGACATGCTTTCTGGCAATCCTCTGAAGTTGCCTGTTCCTTTTGAAAATATCTGTATTCCTCTGATTTAACCTTTCAACTTTGGATAAGAGGTGAGTTACCCTGAGCTTCAGGAGTTCATTTTCGGTTTTAATATGTCTGTCCAGTGCAATGTACTCATGAAACTTCTCCTTCAATCTACTATTCTTGCTCTCTAGTTTTTCCACCATTGGTTTCAAGGGTCGACTGGAGGAAATCTCGCAGTGGGTTTCAAATGTTTGGTCTTGTCCTGGCTGTGGTGAAGGACTCGATGCATGCATGAGTTCTTCAGGAATTTGAGCAGGGGTGTGAAATCTATCGGAATTATGGTCTGAACTGAATTCAGGAGTGAATGCATCTGGGCTGCGTTCATAAGTATCAACTGGATCAAAATTACGATCTGGGCTGAGTTCATAGTTGTCAATTGGATCTGGATGAGCGGGGCTGAGTGCAGAAGTGTCAACTAGATCAGGTTCAGGGGTGAACTCTCTTGGCATATGAATAGGGGTACCGGTTGGTACTTGAACGAACTTATTCTGCACATTTCCTTTGGGTGTAGTAGCCTGCCGATTTGTTTTACGGTTTTTTCGAATGAGTTGGGACAAAGTCCAGGTCATCTCAGATGGCTCTGCGGCCTCCTCGTGACCATCTATACTTTCCAATCTCTTTTGTGGGGGGTAACTGGGTACCGAGTTGTCCATTCCCAACAATACGCTTTTACATTTTCTTTTCGGGTTCCTCCTAGGCTTATCAGTTGACTCAGCTAGTTCCTCCACATCAATTATGTTCTCGGCAACTGGGGGAGAACTCGGGGCTTCAATGTTCGCCTCTGTAGGTGTGGTGGCCTTCCCAGTTTCAGTATTGGTTTCTACCTCGTCATCAATTGGAGGTTCGGGCTCAGGGTCCCCAACATAGTCTTTAGTCAGGGTTTTGACTTTCTTTTTCCTCGAGTTCAACTTTTTGTGTGGGGAACCAGGCTTCACACTCTTAGCTTTAGACTGGGCACCGGAAAGGGTTTTTGCAGTGAAGAGGTCCCAAGTTTCTTGCTTCTTTGATAGTGCAGATGTGATCAATATTTTAACTAGACCGAAGTGAAATAAACTCCCCCGAAACTCATTAGCCCTTTGGACCTGTTTGGCCATCCTTTTTAAACTTTTTAACAAGAAAAAGGGTATGCTCAGCGGAGTACCTGTGAAGTGTAACAGAATTCGGGCATGGTAGGGGAATATAATGGTATATCGACCCTCACACGTTAGGTAACGCTGGAGGATGACCAACACTTGAGCCCACTGTGGTTCCAGCCAAGACCGCGACGTTCCCTCGGACCATTTTGTTTCCCGGTACTGAGGTTTCAACAGCTGCGCATAGAGATTTTTATCAACCGGTTGTCCCTTCGTCCACCTCTGGCCTGTGGTGGGCAATTGAATTGCCTCTGCAATGAACTCCTCTGTGACCTCAAACTCCAGTTCGCCCACCTTGGCAGTCCCACCCTCAAAATGCAACGCAAAATGGATTGTTATTGCATCGTTATACCCATCGAACTTCTTCAGAAATGGCTCCGACCCTGCTTGCTTAAAAATATCTCTAGTTTCCCCATACTCTGGGAGGGCTTCCAAGTCAGCGTATGTTTTTGGTTCATGGCGATTTGCTACCATGGCTCTTCTTGGCATCACAGGGAAAGTCTATCGGTGGCAGTGAAGGTTGGATGAGGGCGATGAAGGGAGAGAATGGGATGAAAGGAACGGTCGGGAAGAAAATTATATGAGAAGATTTGAATTGTCGTGGAGATAGATAGGGTGTCGAAACATGATGAGAGTCGTACGAGGGTGTAGAGTTATCATATCCGAGTCAAATCAGGCTTAGTTCCGGTAGTGGTGTGTTTTTATGATAGGAAATGTCATGGAGGTTCAGTTCATTAGGTACCAGTCGTGGAAATGATGGAACATTATGGAGTAATTAAGGCACCCTTAGTTCAACTATTAGTATGCAAATTAACACAGTAAATCAACATGAACTAACATATACCTGAGTTAAATTACCTATCTCCATTGTCATGCAAGCCTTGCTGTAGAATTGTCTTTTGAAGTTAAGTCTAAATTTGAAGGGCGTGAAAATTGTAGCTGCTCTGGCCTTTCTGATGAACCTGTAACTGATGAATTCTGTGTTGGTACCGACTGGTACTACTGGAACAGTCAAGAATCTACAAAAGAATTTGAACAAATAATACCATTATGAGAAAAAAACTTCCTGTGTATAACAACAGATTATCTGAGGATGACCCCTGAACTTGGCTTTTGTTCTGGCCTAAAAAAGATCAACTGAAATCATGTCTTCAACAGCCTTCAAAGCTTCACCCATGGTACAAGTCTGATTTGTGTGAATAGATGTGTTGGAGTCGAACACAAACAGAAATGTGTTGGAGTCGAACACAAATTAGGTCATGGTGAATATGATGATGATGATGATGGAAATGAAAACCATGATGATGGAAATGATGAAGAAGATGATGTTCCTAAGTCTTAAAAACCTCCCATACTGTCAAGGCATGTTCCTAGTGTAAACATGTAAAATTACAATGCATACAGTCACATTTTGAAGAAAATTCAACATTGGCCCATTCACTTCTCACTGTGAAAGATCGATGGATGACTTTGGTGATGGGCATGTTGGAAGTTCCAAGACATTTAAAGAGAGTTTTGACAAAGATTATATATAAGGGAATGATGGATGATGACAATGAACGTTGATGCAAACATGGATGATATCAAATATTATGTGGGGAAATTAGCCATGCATGAGCCTTCAAACCCTCCCATACTGTCAATACATATGTCTAATCTAACCATGTCAAATTTTGATGCATACAAGCATAAATTAAAGAAATTTCAATGTTGGCCCCATTCACTATTCACTATGTGGGGTCAGGGCATGACATTTGTGATGGGTGTATTGGAAGTTCCATGTCAAATTTCAAGATAGTTCTGACAATGATTCTATATAAGGGAATGACAAATGATGACATTGATACATGCATGATGAACATTAATGCAAATGTGGATGATCTCAAATATTATGTGGGGACATCAATATACATCCTTAAGTCTTGAAACCCTCCCATACTGTCAAGGCATGTGCCCAATCTAACCATGTCAAATTTTGACTCATACATGCACAGATTGAAGAAGTTTCAATGTTGGCCCCATTCACTGCTCACTATGTGGGGTCGGTGCATGACATTTGTGATGGGTGTATTGGAAGTTCCATGTCAAATTTCAAGATAGTTCCGACAATGATTCTATAGAAGGGAATGACGAATGATGACAATGAGACATGCACGATGAACGTTGATGCAAATGTGGATGATCTCAAATGTTATGTGGGGACATCAATATACATCCTTAAGTCTAGAAACCCTCCCATACTGTCAAGGCATGTGTCCAATCTAACCATGTAAAATTTCGACTCATACATGCACAGATTGAAGAAATTTCAACGTTAGACCCATTCACTGCTCACTATGTGGGGTCGGTGCATGACATTTGTGATGGGTGTATTGGAAGTTCCATGTAAAATTTTAAGATAGTTCTGAAAACAATTATATAGAAGGGAATGATGAACATTGACAATGAGATATGCATGACGAACGTTGATGAAAATGTGAATGATATCAAAGATTATGTGGGGAAATCATACATCCTTGAGTCTTGAAACCCTCCCATACTGTCAAGGCATGTTTATAGTCTAACCATGTCAAATTTTGATGCATAGATGAACATATTAAAGAAATTTGAAAGTTGGCCCCACTCACTGCTAACTATGTGGGGTCGGTGCATGACATTTGTGATGAGTGAATTGGAAGTTCCATGACATTTTAAGAGATTTCCAACAAAGATTCTATAGGTGGAAACGATGAATGATGACAATGATATGTCAATTATGAACGTTGGTGCAATCATGGACGATGTCAAATTTTATGTGGGGACATCAAACATCCTTGAGTCTTGAAACCATCCCATTCTGTCAAGGCATGTGTCTAGTCTAACCATGTCAAATTTCGATGCATACATGCACAATTTGAAGAAATTTCAACGTTGGCCCCATTCACTGCTCACTTTGCAAGGTCGATGCAAGATGACATTGGTGATGGGTGTATTGCAAGTGCCATGAAATTTTAAGAGATTTCTGACAAATATTCTATAGATGGAAATAACAAATGCTGAAAATGAGACATCCATTATATTGAACGTTGATGCAAACATGGACTATCTCAAATATTATGCGGGGGCATCAAACATTATTAATTCTCGAAACCCTTCCATACCATCAAGGCAACTATCTAGTTTAACTAGGTCAAAATTCGACACATACAGACACAGATTGAAAAAATTTCAACGCTGGCCCCATTCATTGCTCACTGTGTGGGTTAGGTGGAAGAAATTTGTGATGGGTGTATTGGAATTTCCATGTCAAATTTCAAGATAGTTCTGACAATGATTCTATAGAAGGGAATGACGAATGATGATAATGAGATGTTCATGATGAATGTTGATGAAAATGTGGATGATCTCAAAGATTATGTGGGACATCATACATCCTTGAGTCTTGAAATCCTCACATACCATCAAGGCATGTGTCTAGTCTAACCATGTCAAATTTCGACGCATACATGCACATATTGAATAAATTTCATTGTCGTGCCCATTCACTTCTCACTATGTGGGGTCAGTGGATGACATTTTTTGTGGGTGATTTGGAAGTTCCATGACATTTCAAGAGAGTTCCAACAAAGATTCTACAGATGGAAATGGTGAATGATGACAATGAGATGTTCATTATGAATGTTGATGAAAACATGGAAGATATCAAGTATTGTGTGGGGACATCAGACATCCTTGAGTCTTGAAACATTCCCATACCATCAAGACATGTGTCTAGTCTAACCATGTCAAATTTCGATATATACAGGAACAAACTAAAGAAATTTCAAAGTTGTCCCCATTCACTGCTCATTGTGAGGGGTTGGTGGAAGACAATATTTGTGATGGGTGTATTGGAAGTTCCATGTAATTTCAAGAGATCAGTTCCAACAAATATTCTAGTATGGAAACAATAAATGATGAAAATGAGATGTGGTCGATCTCAATAATTGTGTGTAGGGTCGATGGATGTCATTAATCCCTTGACCATATTTAATCCCTAATCAATTAACCATCAAACTACCTAACCCATAAGCCTCAAATCCATTAGCCATTGACCCTTAATCCCTTAAACTGTAACCCCTAATCCATTAACCCTTAATCCATTAAACGGTAACCCCTAATCCCTTAGCCCTTAATCCTTAGACCCCAAATCCCTAAGTCACCTAATCCCTAAAGCCCCTATCCACTTAACCCCCAAAAACTCAACAAAATTACTATTTAGGCACATTATGAGTTAAATTGGAAACCAAAATAGAAGCTAAAATGGAAGATAATATGGAAGCTAAACTAGAATCTAAATTGGGAGATAAAATGGAAGCTAAACTGGAAGCTAAACTAGAAGCTAAACTAGGTGCTAATTGGGGCGCTAATTGGGGTGCTAAATAGGGAGCTAACTTAGGCGCTAACTGGGGTGTTAAATAAGGAGCTAAACTAATATCTAATAACACCTATATTATCTCCACATTATGTTGTTCGGTGCAGATAACACCATAAATAGTGCCCTCCCAATAAATAGCCCCGACTTTAGCAAAAAAGTGGAGAAAAATACATTAAAACAACCAGTGGAAGCAAAAAGGGGAGCTAAAAAGGGATCTAGTCATAGGGATTTGTTCTAGTGAGTTAGACAACTTACACTCAAGTCATGCTAGACCACTTTCATATACCTAAATGCATTTAGGACTTCTTCATCGCACACTTCTCAATATAGGTAGGGATGATGAAGTCCTATTATGGCACTCTTGACCTCCCTACCATGGAGTTAAAATTGTTGCAATTATTTCCCCTTCAACAACTAATGGATCAATTCTAGGAGGAGAGTGGACATGGTATTGACTAGTTTCTAGAATGTCTAACTATCCAACAAGAGGTTGCACCACATGAACTTCTTCACCACAATGTTTTGCACTAGTTTCCTCTCTAATTTCATCCATTGTATAATCATCTCCAAGAAAATCCTCCATGATTTGGTCATCCACAACAAGTTGTATTTTTGAAAAATTGCATGAATTGGTCTCTACTAAATTGCTACACTTTGATTGTGGTGATGGAGGAGAAAAAATAGTGGCATATATTCCACTAGAAATTGAATTTCCCTCTTTTGAAATACTATGCTTTGACATACGTAAATTTGCCTCTTCTCTTTCTTCTACCTTTTCGATGGATTTATCTTTCCTTGAGGACCTTGTTTCTTGAATATGTCGGTTCCCCATGTTTAAAGAGAAAAAATGGCTTCCAGGCACCCTGCCACAAATTTTTCTTGGAATTACATAAGAAGGCACAACTAACAATTCCAATTCCAAGTGGACAAATTTATCTCCGTATTATAAAATAAGACACAACTAATAATTCCAATTCCAATTGGAAAAAAAATTCTTAGTATTACACAAGAAGACACAACTAACAATTCCAATTTCAATTGAATAAATTTGACTTGGTATTATACAACTAACAACTCCAATTCGAAAAACTTGTCTTGGTATTACACAAGAAGACACAACTAACAATTCCAATTGGATAAATTTGTCTTGGTATTACACAATAAGAGACAATTAACAATTCCAATTGGACAAATTTATATTCAATTCCAAGAAGACACAACCAACAATTCCAATTCCACTTGGGAAAATTTGTCTTCTAATTCTTCCAATAGTTGTCTTGAAATAACACAAAATTGTCTATGAATTAAACAACAAGAAAAAAAAAAAAACATGTTTGTTCCTGCTATTTTTGTGTGCATATGTCAGGCATGAAGATGTCGGGATTGAGAGAGATGAGGTAGAGGAGTGTTCTTGGAACATAAAAATGCTCCGGAGGAATGCACACAAGTTCCTAAAACACGTGTGCACTAAAGCGGGTGCACGTTCTAGGAACACGTATGTGTTCCAGTTGGCCATGGATGAGCACACAATCATAAGGATTTCAAGTCACAAGAGTACATTATCTCTCTTAATGCGACATACATAACATTTATCATAGACCAAACATATTTATGAATAAATATGTATAGGGGTTTCAGGACAACTAGGTCCTAACGAATCAGGATTGAAAGTGTTTTGAAGCATAGAGCAATGGTTAGAGAACCAAGATGTGGTTGATGTGGGTGCAAGGGTTTTGGGGCCTTTAACAAGAGTTATATGCACAATATACTTATGGATCGAGTGTGGAAGGGGTTAATGGTTTATTATAGTTTATTTCTAGGATTAGAAGGATCTAGGGGAGTCTAGGTCATGCTATAAGTCAAGATCTAGGTCATGGTCTAGGTCATGGTATAAGTCTAGCTATATCTCTATGTCATGGTCTATATTATGGTCTATGTCTAGATATAGGTCTATGTCATGGTCTACATAATTATAATCATATAGGTATAGGTCATGGTCTAGGTCTTTCCATGTCTAGGTATTGTTATTTCTAGGTATAGGTCTAGGTCTTGACATTTATAGGTCAAGGCCATTTCTTTCCTTGCGATGTAGAGAGGGGGGGTTGAGAGAGGAAGAAAGAGAGTGTGAGAGGGGGATATGGGAAGACAAATAGAGTGTGTGAGAGTAAGGGAGAGTGAGAGGGAGAGTG
>ML778662.1:406158-424222 GCA_009831015.1 Picea engelmannii | reverse complement strand
GAGTGAGATGGAGAGAGATATAAAGGGAGGTAGAATGATAAAGATAGAAAGAGGGGTAGCGAGAGAGACAAAGAGAGTGATAATAACAACAAGGAGAGAGAGAGAGAGAGGGCGGGGGGGGACAACGGAGGAGGAGAGAGACATAGAGAGAGAAGGAGGGGGAGATAGGGGGGGGAGGGTGAGAGAGAAATATATGGAGAGAGAGAGAGAGGGAGAGAGTTGAAGAGGGGGGATATAGAGAGGGAGTGGATGTGAGAGTGTGAGGCATGGTGAGGAAAGGTCTAGGTCAAGGTCATGGTCTAGGTCTAGGTAAAGGTAATGTGTTCTTTACCATGTCTTTCCTTTCAATGTACCAAAATTTCTAGTGTGTGAGAGTGTGAGAGGAAGATAGAGGAAGACAAATAGGGGAGGTAGAGAGTGAGTGTGTTACATTGTGGGAGGGAGAGAGAGGAAGACATAGAGGGGGAATATAAAGTTTGTGTGTGAGAGTGTGGGAGGGAGATAAAGGAAAGAAAATAGGGGAGGTAGAGAGTGAGAATGTTATAGTGTGGGAGGGAGACAGAGGAAGACATAGAAGGGGGATAGAAAGTGTGTGTGAGAGAGTTTGGTAGGTAGATAGAGAAACACATAGAAGAAAAGTAGGGAGAGTCTGTGAGAGTGTGAGAGAAACAAAGAGGAATATAGAGAGGGGGGTAGAGAGAGAGGTGAATGTAGGAGGAGGGGTATATGTAGGAGAGAGTTAATGAGAGTGTGAGAGGGGGAGAGAGAAATAAAAAGAGGAGGGGTAGAGATAAAGAGTGAGAGGGGGGGAGAGGGAAAAATAGAGGGGGTGTATAAAGATGGATAGTGAGAGGTGTTAGAATATGATGGATGTGGTCATTTTACCATAGACAATATCACTATTTTCACCCAACCATAGGCCAAAGCCACCCTTCGATCACCTTAACCTTGACAGAGAATCATTCCAGAAGCAAACCTTAGGCTAGATAGCCAAACAAAGCATGGTGCAGCTTTCTCCAAGGATGGCGCACCAAACAAGAGATGATAAGATATTCCAAACCATAACCAAGAGATAGTCCAAGCCAAAAAATAATCTGCTAGCTATAGTAGCTGCAATGGAAGCTCTCCTTCAAACTTGTGCATAAACTGGCTAACTGCAGTGCACATAAGTGAGCTCTTCCATTCTCAGAATGCTTGCTAGAATGAAGACTGGACTCCTATATTTATACTAATTATGGATAACTGCCTGGGCTGAATTCTCATTCTGGGTGCCTATTTACTTAGCATATAATATTTCCTTTAGTCGAATTCTTATCTTGGAGGCTAATAACCTAATACAAGTTATCCTCTTGAGCCGACTTGTCTTCTAGTGTTATTAGCCAACTAATTAGGGTTTCTTATTGCTTCTCAGAATATTCTATTCTCATCAGGTTTACATGTGGAGGTAAATACCTCCCGCAACTACCATAATATCAACACTCCCTCCTAGCTAGGGAGGTATTACAAGTAGTGTTCTTGAGCACAAACATACCATTCACCAGGTAGCATCAACATAGTTGTATTGATTATCTCATGACTGGATCATGAGCACCATCATCACTATCAGTGTCATCAACTGCATCATCTCTCGAAACTATACTCCATCTGAGTAACCAGACATGATGCTGGATAAGTCACTCACTCCATAGAGTGACACAAGAACATTCTTCTAATCTAGACATATGTCCTAGAAGAATAGATTTCCTAGACCATTTTCTGTCTGGGAAATCTCTATCCATTGATCATCCATCTAGCTGATAATCATTTCCAACACTACTGATAGTCTTCAAGGAAATTAGAACAATATCATTCAATAGAACACAACTGTGTCTATCCATAGTAGTACACAACTACAATCCAGTGGTACACTACCACACCAAGTCGTAGACATATACTTGATCGATGACATATAATCACAATCAATGGAACACAACCACCATAGTAGTATACATCTATTGTCTGGAGACATACAGTCTCCATAAAAATCATCTGATATCAACCTGCACAGAAAACATTGTTATGATATAAACTGAATCATCTAGGCCATTCTTCCACTCACATATGTGAGATCTGGAAGAGTGTCTTCCCTTAGAAGGTAAAACATCAATGATGAGTTATCTGGACTATTCTTCTCAAGCAAGGAAGAATAATTGTCCCCATTTCTGAGCCTGGACCATTCCCTATCCTGGGTCATTCCTCTGGCACTAAACAAAGTGAAACCTGGAGAGAATGAGTTTTCCCTAGGGAATTCCTATCCCTGATTGTTGAACCTGGACCATTCACCTATCTGGCCATTCCTCCGACACTAAATAAAGTGAAACCTAGAGAGAATGAATCTTCCCTAGGGAATGACTGTCCGGACCATTTCCTAAGGAAATGACTATCCTGCACCAATGTCCAAAACAGACCATTCTTTGAAAGTTCTCACAACTATGAGCTTCGAAAGAATGATTGTCTAGCGAGGTGGAAAAATATTCTTTATTGACCATCAAGAAGAAAGAATTTCTTAGACCATTCCCCATGTTAACCACAATGGGAAATCAATTTCTATGGTACATCAACAATCCATCGAGCCATTTTAATTATGAAAATGACTGTTCGATATGGACCATTTTCCCAACTGGAAAATGCCTATCCGTCAGAAATCTCAAACCACTTTCCAAACTGAAAAGGAACTGCTCATCCTAGACCATTTTTTGAAATGAAAAATGAATGTCCATAAATCAATAAAACATCAGTGCTCCCTCCCAACCTAGGAGTCATCTCTTCTGTAAGGTCTCTTCCCATAGAGCCTTATAAATCAAAAGTTAAAATAAAGAATGAAGAAATTATATCCTGTACAATTTAATCATCAACTTATAATCATTTATCATTCATCATAAATTAAATTTATTAACAACATGAAAATAAATTACATAACAACCACATAACATAGCAAATTCATGAAAATACATACCTTTGTCTGATGTTATTTCTCCAATGTCCATCTGTCCTTGCTGCTTCTCTACCCAAACTCTGCCCAAAACCGAATCTTTCCTCTCTGCCAGCTAGGAACAGAGCCTATCCAGCTTCCTAGCTCCAGGATTCCGTGAGGATTCCTATCCCTCAAGCCTAAAACTCCCAGCAACCGATGCACCCCTGCAACAGTCCACCCAAACTCCAAAACAAAAAATGAAAACCAGAAAATACAGTCCCTAATCTCAGAATGCTTCCTTCCCAAAGTTTCAAAAAAGTCCCTCTCATGAATGCCTCTTCCCCCTCATATCCTCCCCCATTCACTGCCTCTTACCTTCCTTTAATGCCACCCACCTTATCCCTCCATTTAATACCTTATCACTCCATTCAATACCCTATCCCTCCATTCAATACCCTATCCCTCCATTCAATGCTTTATCCCTACATACGTAAAGTTTTCTAATAATAAATTAAAAATTATTAAGTCTTTAATTCGTTAACCAAACATTAAATGTGTTAATTAATCAATTAATTAATTAATAAACATATATTAAACAATAAATAAATAAATAATATTATTAATAAATAATCATTATTTAACTAATACACATTAGGAGAGTTAATTATTTAATTAACTATACTTGATAAGCCTTAAGTCGCTATTTAATTAGGGTTGTTACATACACCCACCCTTCAGGAAACTTTGTCCTGAAGTTAAAGTATTTTATGATACAAAGGAAAAGAAACATGGTTCACATATTCATAACAAATAATCGACATCATTAGTAAGTAAGCCAAGAAAACTCATACATACTAGTGTACATGTGCAAGAAATGCATGTGTAGCTAGTACATACAAGTCTCGTTCATGTACTAATATCAATAACTATCATGACTATAGTAATTTCCATATGCATCCAATCCATTCAACAAGACTATTCATTTTATAAAAGACAATAAACCAATCAAATGTTTGTGAAATCCTTTAATTACAATTATCTAGCTCAACAATGTTATTTAGACAATTGTAGTTTAGTTACATAATTATGAATATTCATATATATCCATTTTCGTTTCAGAAGGAAAAACAATAAATTCCACCTTATGACAGATCTCTATACACTCTCAACTATTTCTACTCATCCTTCCACCCTAACTTACTTCCATCTTCCATTCCTATCCTTCCTCTGTTGGACTATCTTGGAGCATCAACTATATTGACCTAACTCCAAATATAACCCGTAAGTGGAAGTGTCACTATCTTGACCAAACTTCCCCAATAGGCAACTCACAGTCATCATCACATGTCTAGGGGAGCGTGAGCTAACATCGTCCTCCCATGACCTCAGGTTTCAGAGGATACATGGAGGGAAATGCCTCCACCCCTCCTAATCATGACTAGGGTCCATACCCTACAATGGAATGTACAATGGCATCGTGTTGCTGGGAATTTTGTCATTGTCTATTCAGTTTTGGGTAGTCTCACCACCTGAAATCCTGCACTGGTCCACATATCATAGCAATGCACCCAAACCAATATAATTTTACATTCAAAGATTCATACCATATTGTTTCTCGGCCAGTGGTCATGACATCCACTTTCATCATCATTATCCCTTGGCTATTTCATAGCCCATAACCTGCAGATTAGTCTTTAACACAAACTCATACATTTATATGCATTATCATCATGTAATTGCATACAACCATAATTTCAATTCGGTGTCCGCGTACCAACAACTTTAACATCAAAGTTTTCAAGTTAGAAATAGATCTCATAATATCCCATAATCCAATTAACGACACCTAGAAATTATCATTTACAAAATAGATTGCATCATATCCAACATCATTCTAATAGCATTTAAACCCTCATAGGATTCTCATTCACACAATATATTGCATCATATCCATCATCATCAATAACAATTAGACATTCATAGAATTTACATTCACATAGTAGATCGCATCATATCCATCATCATCAATAACATTTAAACATTCATAAAATTTACATTCTCACAATATATCGCATCATATCCATCATTATCCAAATACATTTAAACATTCATAAAGACTCATATGTCTTAAAAGTTCAAGTGTATCATTTAACAGTTTCACTTGTGAATAGAAAATAAAGGTGTGTAGGCCTTAGGTAATCTTGGTTGTCTAAGTCAAAAGGTGGTGTTACATACACCCAACCTTCAAGAAACATATTCTCGAGGTGGTCAAAAAAGTGAGGGATAATCTCGGCGTAGTGTCTCGGTGTCTTCCCAAGTAGCAGATCCTGGACTATACTTGTCCCACTAGACCTTAACTTGGTCTACCAGATGGTTCCTGAGCTGTCGGACTCTACGGTCCAATATGCATAACGGTTCTACCATGAGGGTTCCCACGTCCGATACCTACAATTCCTTAAAATTTAGTTTATGTGATTCATCATCAACATAATGACATAGAATAGATACATGAAAAACATTATGATTTTTATGCAGGCAGTACGAGACGATACGCAATGGGTCCAATTTTCTCTTGGATTTTGAATGGTACTATAATTCGATGTGACAACTTTGTCCCCTTCCCGAACCGTATGGTACTCTTATTAGGCCTTATATGAATGAAAACCCGATCTCCCACTTTATAACTTTAGTCGGTCCTATGTGCATCTGCATAATTTTCTGCTTATCATGTGCTTCGTTTAGTCTCTGGCTAATCTGAATCACCTATTCCTCCATCTCTTGAATCAATTCTGGCCCAACTGTTACTCGGTCTTCTAATCTATCCCAACTCATCAGCATTTTGCATGGCCTTCAATATAGAGCTTTGTAGGGTGGCATTCCAATGGAGCTATGAAAATTGTTATTGTAGGAAAACTCTACCAAAGGTAGGTACTTCTACCAATGGGTTTGATTATCCATGACATACATCTTGAGCATGTCTTCCATGAATTGATTTACTCTCTCGGTTTTTCCATCTGTTTCAAGATGATAAGTTGTGCTTAAGTTCAACTGAGTCCCCAATGCTGACTGCAAACTTGTCCAAAACCTAGAAGTGAATTTGGAGTACCTATTTGAAATGATCTTCTTAGGTATCTCGTGCAAATAGATAACCTCACTTACAAACACGCGTGCCACATCAGTGACATTGTAAGTGTCTCTAACCAGAATAAAATGAGCACTCTTGGTTAACTTATCAACTATCACAAGAATGGCATTGTGTCTATGAGATGTGAGTGGCAACTCTACAACAAAATCCATAGAGATGACTTCCCACTTGGACATAGGAACATCTTGTGGTTGTAGGAGGCCTTCCAGGTGATGGTGGTTGGCTTTCACTTGTTGACACTATAGGCACTTGGCGACGAAATGGACTACATCGTGCTTCATGCCTACCCAAAAAAAAAGCTTCCTCATGTCTGTGTACATCTTTTTCACACCCGGATGATTACAATAAAGTGTTGTATGGGCTTCCTTCAGTATGATGCTTCGAATATCCCCATCGTCAAGAATGTACATCCTTCCCCAATATCTCAATAGTTCATCTTCTTCCAGACTATATCCTTCATACTTTGGATTTAATTGCCTCCCACTCTAGAGGTTTGAAGTAACCTTTAAATACCAACTGTCTCCCTGGAGTGGCGTCGATACACATTCCCTCGGATTGACCTTTAAGTCTACCAAGGAGAAAACTCGTGGTCTCTTACTCAAGGCATCTGTGCCCACATTTTCCTTTCCCTTGATGTATGAAATACCAAAATCGTACTCACTCATAAACTCACTCCATCACCTTTGTCTGGTATTCAGATCCCTTTGAGTGAAGAGATGTTTTAAACTTTGATGGTCCTTTTTGAACTCAAAGTTTCACCCCACAAGATAGTGCCTCCAAAGTTTTAGAGCTAGCATTATAGCTGGCCAACTCTAAATCATGAGTAGCGTAAAGCTTTTCATGTTTCTTCAAATTCCTTGATGCATAATCTATCACTCCTCCATCCTGCATTAGCATGGCCCCCAACCCTTGCTTCGAGGCATCCATGCAGACTATGAAGTCCTTTTCCATATCCGGCACTCGTAGAATTGGTGCACTAGTTAGTAACCTCTTAAGCTCAATGAATGCACTATCACATTCTTCTGTCCATTCATACCTGACCCCCTTGTGTTTCAAAGTGGTGATGGGTTTCACTATTTTATAGAATCCTTCCACAAATCTCCAATAATAAACTGCTAACCCCATAAAGATTCTCACCTCATGGGCATTTTTCGGCACTGGCCACTCCATAATGGCCTTTACCTTTTCTGGGTCCACAGAGATTCCTTCACTAGAAATGATATGTCCTAAATAGTGAATTTCTTTCTGGAAGAAGGAACACTTCGACAACTTCCCATACAATTTGTTCTCTCTAAGGCAGGACAAAACCACTTGCAAGTGTTCCTAATGTTCTCTTTCGTTCTTGGAATAGATGAGGATGTCATCTAGAAAGACTTGTACAAAATGGTCTAAGTACTTCCGGAATACTCCATTCATGAGGCTCATGAATACTGTTGGTGCATTGGTCACTTCAAAAGGTAATATGACAAACTCATAATGCCAAAACCGAGTTCGAAAGGCAGTTTTAGGAATATCACCTTCCTTAATCCTTAATTGGTGATACCCCGATCGAAAATCAATCTTTGAGAATACTGTTGCTCCTTTCATCTGATCAAAGAGGTCGTCTATTCGCGGCATTGGGTACCTATTTTTCATTGTAGCATGATTCAAGTCCCTGTAATCTATACACAATCATAAGGAACCATCCTTCTTCTTTACAAAAATTACTGGTGCACCCCAAGGGGAGACACTGGGCCTTACTAGCCCTAAGTCTAGTAACTCTTTCAACTGCATTTGCAACTCAAAAAGTTCTAACGCTATCATATGATATAGAGTCTTGGAAATGGATTCTACACCGGGTTTTATCTCAATAGTAAAATCAAGCTCCCTCTCAGGAGGTAACCCAGGTAAATCATTTGGAAAAACATCCTTAAATTCTGACAATACCAGGTACTGATCCAAGGAGGGTCCCTTCCTTTCATTCACTGCTTCCACTATATATAGTAGACACCCTTTCCTCAAGCATCACGTAACTTTCATATTTGAGATAAATCGTAATGACACCTTTCTCCGTACACCCTGGATCTCTACTGGCCTTCCTTCGTCGTCAACACAGATCACCCTTTTTGTAAAACAATCTACCAAAGCTCAATGAGATTCTAACCAATCCATTCCAATGATTAGGTCACATGCCCCGAGAGCAGTAACGTATACCTTCAACCTAGTAGTACACACTCTTAGGTCTACTATACAATTATCAACGCTAGGTCCAACCGCTTGTTTTTCCTCCAAAGCCATCTTGACTTGTTTAAAGTCATTGTGCTCGTAGGCTTCCAACCCACTCTTTTCTAATGCAGATGGTGAAATGAAACTATCTGTAGAACCAGAATCAAATAAAATCTTTACATTGATATGATTTAGCATACCTGATGACTCCACCACCATGGATTGATGTTTTACCTGGCGACTATTAACTGCTGCATAAATATGGTGGCTACTACTTGCTCTTCCCATCGAGACCTTTCCTTCTCTATGCACAAATCCTAATTGTAACTCTGGGCAGTCACGCTGGTAATGGGGTTCTCCACATCCCCAATAGGTAACACGAGATTGAACCTACGCAGTGTTCTGTGACTGTCTATGAAATGAGTTCCTTCCCTTGGAAGCCCTGCCCCTACTGGATGCTCCCTGAGATGGTTGTGGACCTACCTGCGTCGTTGGTGATGAACGAGATGTTGCACTTGCTTCCATTGAAATCCCTATGGCTATTGTCCTTGGTGCGACTCTATTACCATATGGAGGTGGCCTTGAGCCCCCTCCCTGGGAAATGTCCTAGGGGCCTTCCCCATGAATCTAGGATGATACGGAAAGGTCAGTCTCGTACCTTCAGTTAAGTTCATGTGTTCCTCCGCATAACGCTCATTTTCCACAGCTTTTTCTACTGAAGACAGTTTCCACATCTGCACCATAGCCCTTATCTTAGGGTTTAAACCATAGACAAAGCATTCTAACTATCATTGGTCATTATCCATATATGAAACATATTTGACCAATTCCATAAACCTAATCTCATATTCTTCTACGTTCTTGTTTCCTTGTACTAAGGCATGAAATTCTCCTACCTATTGTTCCTCATAGTAAGATAGTAGATATTTCCTTTAGAACCTCTCCTCGAAAAGTTACCAAGACATGGTACCCCACCAGTTCAAGGTACTGTCTCTTAACTGAAAAATCGCTATCTTCGCCTTTGAAGTGGATGCATAGTCTCTTAAGGAAAAACACTTTGTCGTGCCTTCCAACCATGCCTCGACACGTTCACTAGCACGACCCCTGGCAAACTCCGGAAGTTTGATCTTATGCAACTCTCTAGTAATGTCTTTGGGTGGAGGTCCTCCCCCTGAATCCCTTGACACTTCTAGATTACCCATTCCATATGGTGGGGGATCCACTTCGATCCCTATTGGTTGATGCCCCTTTAAAGTCTCATTTATGGCCTCCAAAGAGCACAGTATGAGAGCTAGTTCAGGCGATGTTGGTGGTGGCACTAGTGGTCCCTGCAACGATGCCCCTCTACCTCAATTTCCTCGAGTCCTAACCATCCTGTATGAGTTAACCTTCATCAACCAAAGTTGTCAAGGTGAGTTCAAGGACATTTCACATTTGTGCAACTTAAACTAGAAAGCAGGGTTAGGCGTAAGTTTTTTTTTACTTGTCTGTAAAGAAACGTTACTCTCTTTAGGGGAAGTGGCTAGGTTAGGGTTAAAGCGTTTAAGCTTGATGTCTTTGCTTAAGAAAACTATTGACGCTCTCGCCTAGTAGTTACGCTAGCACTGTACCACACTCGCCACAGTGCATCAGATCCCTTATATGGTGCTTTCTATTATACCCCAATTCTACCCTGATTATTCCCCATAACATGCATCAAACTCCCGCTACTCTACAAGGACTTTTAACCTTTATAAATTATAAAGTTATAGTATTACATTCATTAATCATAGGGATATATATATGATTAATAATCATAGGTTTCAAACCCATTATTAACATTAAAATTTTATAATGTTAATACGTTGTGCAAAAAATGCTCCCTTGCGGGCTTGGTGCTTTACTTTGGTTGGTGGAATAGAATGGAAGGGCTTGGCTCTTGGCTCGATGGTTGAGGGAATGGAACTCAGTGCTTGGTTAACTTGGATAATTGGAGATTATACTTTGAGATAGTACTTTATGACTATTGATAATTAATTAATTTATATAAATGAATTTATTTTGTAAAGTAACATGTGGAGTGTGTTGGTGTTGGTCCATTTCTCAAGGTGCTTGGGCTTGGTGGAGGTTGTGGGTTCAAAACCCATCGACTCCAAACTTTTTTTACAAACTTGTTTTTTTATTATTACTTTATTAGTATTATATAGTTATTATTTTTTTTATATAATTAACATTTTTCTTTTAACAAATTTTATAAGATCTATAAAAAAAACGTAATTTAAAAGAAATTTTAAAAAGAATTAATTAAAAATTAAAAAATTATTAAATAAGAGAAATTTTAAAAGAAATTAAAAAAAAAATAAAATAAAAAAAACTTTTTTTTATTTGAAGTTGGGCATCTTGGGTGCATGAGGTCCATGTTCCCTCCTTCCCAGGGCTCTCATCCTCAACCCTAAATTATTCTCGCCTTTATCTCCTCGAACCCTAGCCTCACTCGACCATGATGAGGCCGACGGCCATGGCCATCTCCCTGCTTGATCGACCCTGTGTCCATATTTTCAAGGTCTAGAGGGTGCATCATGTACAGTGGCGCGTTCCCTATGCTCCTCTGTGGCTTGGTCTTACACACTGGCTTGAGTGTTGTGTTGTGTTGTGTGTTGGAATGTTGTCTTAGGCTCGGCGGTTGTGCTGAGCTTTCATTTTTGCGTGGCTTGTATGTGTGGTTTGATGCTTGGTGTGGTGGCTCACTTTTTCTCCTTCTCAAACCCTAAAGAGGAGCTTGTTAAACCCTAGAAAAACACTATAATTATACGATCCAAGTCGATTGTTGTTTGGCATTTTGGGTGAGATATATGTTGCAGAGGCTGTCATTTCCTATATTGCTATCACAAGTCTTCTTTTGTTTTCTGTATCTACGCAGGCTGAAATAGCCTAAAATTAAGTGCAGGTGACGAAAGTTGTGGCGATGAACCCAAGTAGGGTATGAAAAACGTAGGTTATTATATGTGATCTACAGTTTGTTTTATTGTGCTTTGTGTTCTAATAACCATGTTTAAAGGCCTGTTATGAATGTTTTATAACTATAAGAATGTCGGCTCTTGATTAATCTTCGATTTTTTATTTATTTTTCTAAGCATGCTAAAATCAAGTGAAATTTAGGTTTAATCTATAAGGTTTGCTGTGATGAATGATCAATTGTATGTGATGAAAATCATTATAATGGGTAATTTGTGGCTGAATACCATGATGCCACACCTTGGATACCTGATGCCATAATTCGTTCATTCATTTGCAGGCATCTCTTTCATCTTTAACGTGTTTTTTTTTGTTTCTCATTCTTCTATGAAGTGTCTTTTGTTGTTTTTGGGTTTTATGTGCATTTATGGCTGCTGAAGGCTTAGTGCTTGGTATTGGGTGTTGGGCTTGTGACCTACGTTGTGGTTGCAGGTCGCGTGGGCTAACACTAGTGCTGGTGCTTTGTTGGGTGCCCCTCTTGTGACCTTGCATTGCCTCTGGCACTTTGGGCGTTGGACTGTGTGCTGGTGCGCACTACCATGTGGGTGTGTTGGCAGCCTAGCCTTTGGTTACCCATGTGTGTTGGTGTGTTGTTGATGCTTGTGTGTTGCCGTGTGACTTTGAGCTCGGTTCTTGATACTTGGGTAATGACTGTTGTAGGTAAAATCGATACCATGGATTTATTTATTTTGGGTGTCGACCTCGGAGGAGGTGAAGACCGAAACGCTTGACCTCTAACACGCCCTCCACTCCTGGTGGCCATGGCATCCCTAGCTAACCTAATTACTAACACACTTGCTGCAAAAGCCACTACTGCTATCTTGGCCAAACTCTCACCATTCCATCTCTTAATCTCCTTATCATTCTTTCTTATGGAGGGTTGATCTTCATGATCAGAGACAAAAGCATGTATTCTACTGTGGAATGTGGATCCAGGCAAGAGTCTCGGCCTGTGGCTTCTACCGAACCAGTCCAATTTCCACATGGAGCTCATTACAAAACCATTTTCCATCTGAGGAGATGTAGTTATCAGACTGTGTGCCATTGTAATGACAAAATATTGGTTTTGGCTGTAATGAATGAATTATGAAATATTGGATTTATGTTATGTTGTATTAGAACACAATAATGTAAACAACAAGGAAGATAGACAATATATTTATATTTATATGGATATATATAAATAAATTACAGGTTTCCTTTCAAATCACTGGGTAATATAAAAAAATAAAAAAAAGTCATCCTTTTATTTAAACAGAGGTAATTCTCTTTAAGGAACAATCTATAAGAAGTTTTTATCAAATAAAATTTACAGATTTCTAGAAAGAACGTCATAAGTTATAACAAGTATATTGGAACTAGAATACCTCTCCAAGGGTAGGCCATATCTTGTAATCAGTAATAAGTGTCCAATCTCTAGAAAACACATAAAGAAAATTAGTAGTTGTGTAAATTAAGAAGTAAGAATAATGGTATATTGTGTGAAGTTAACCTTAGCTTAAATTATAAGAAATGTTCGTCCTGAAAAACTTGAAAACATGTGATCTAAAACCTTGTGTAAAATTCGAGGTGGTCGTTGGAGTCTTGTAATCACCGATGAAATGTAAGATGGATAAAGGAATCCTGCTATGGAAGTGAGTGAGTGAAGTTCATCTTAGATGCAGCATTTGAACTAGAGTTTTACCAGGTAATACAATAAATTTACCTGGTTTTCAGATCACTACTTTTACTTTTACTTTCTATACTTCTATTTTCTAAGACTAACATTCGCTTGTTTGATTCTCTATGACTCATGAAGGTGAGCATAAAGTTTACAGGTATCCTAAACAGAGGGTGAGATGATTTGCAGGAATCGCCCCCCCCCTTCCCTTTTCTTTTTTTGATATTTATAGACTCTCCCTATTCCTGGGTTCGTATGGGTAGTTCTTCATAGGTTTTAAGGTCTATAAAATAAATGGTTTCTAGGTTGTAGGTTAGGGATTTGAGAGAAGATTGCACAATTAAGTGGGTGGTCAAGACTAGGTTTTAGTTCTGAAACCAAGCTCTGATACCATGTGTAAGGTCTCTTCCCACAAAGCCTTATAAATCAAAAGTTAAAATAAAGAATGAAGAAATCATATCCTGTACAATTTAATTATCAACTTATAATCATTTATCATTCAACATAAATTAAATTTATTAACAACATGAAAATAAATTACATACCAACCACATAACACAACAAATTCATGAAAATACATACCTCTGTCTGATGCTATTTCTCCAATCTTTTTCTATCCTTGTTGCTGCTATGCCCAAACTCTACCGAAAATTGAATCTTTCCTCCCTGCCAGCTAGGAACAGAGCTTATCTGGCTCCCTAGCTCCAGGATTCCATGAGGATTCTTGGCCCCTAAGCCCAAAAACTCCCAACAACCGATGCACCCCTGCAACAGTCCACCCAAACTCCAAACCAGAAAATATAGTCCCTAATCTCAGAATGCTTCCTTCCCAAAGTTTCAAAAAAATCCCTCTCACGAATGCCTCTACCCCCTCATATCCTCCCCCATTCACCGCCTCTTTCCTTCCTTTAATGCCACCCACCTTATCCCTCCATTTAATACCCTATCCCTTCATTCAATACCCTATCCCTCCATTCAATGCTTTATCCCTGCATACGTAAAGTTTTCTAATGATAAATTAAAAATTATTAAGTCTTTAATTCGTTACCGAAACATTAAATGTGTTAATTAATCAATTAATCAACATATATTAAACAATAATTAATTAATTAATTAATATTATTAATAAATAATCATTATTTAACTAATACACATTAGGACAGTTAATTATTTAATTTACTATACTTGATAAACCTTAAGCCACTATTTAATTAGGGTTGTTACATCTTCCTTTTTCAATAGGGAAGTCGTCTCCACGAGATCTAGCTTGAGTACACAAAGTCTTTCATCTTGGACAGAGGCTTTACCAAAATGGTTGTTTATTTGCTCATCTGTGGATATATATATATGTGTGTGTGTGTGTGTGTGTGTGTGTGTGTGTGTGTGTGTGTGTTGGAGAACCACTTATCTTTTCTGGATTTCATCATGGAGAATGTCATTCTTGATTTCAAAGTACTTTGGTCTTTCTAGACCACTGGTTTTTTATAAAGGCTTCATATAGCTCTGATCAATATAGTGTATCATTATTGGATTCATCTTTTGTTTCCTGTTAGCTCATAACATCGTGGAAAGGGTCAAACTGGAACATATCTAAGTGGTACTTATTCTTCCATCATGAGACTTTGTCATGGATTAGCAATCCATCATCCTTATATTTTGAGTAACCATTCTGATACGATATCTCTGTTATAGAAATGTTTTCACCACGCTTCTACTATGCATTGAAGGCTCTGCACCAAGTTGTTTGAATCCACACAAGATCTTCTTCCATCAGCATATGAGGGTCTCTTTCTAGTATACCTCAAAGCCTTGAGGTTTCTCTACATGTAAATTCCAGCCCATGGATATTCCAAACGATATACTAGCTCATGTAGAGATATATTTGGTTTACTGGAACAAGTGATCATCATAGTCTTCTCCCTCCATTTGGGAGAACCTCTAGTTCTGGATCTCGCAATGCTTACATTCGTAAGTCTTTCATACACTATTATTCATCACAACTTTTAGTACCTCTGCTTGATTGCTTTTAGTGAGTTCATATCAGGCTGGTAATCTTGTGATTCTTGATACAATGACTGGTTGTTCTGGATTCTTCTTTCTTTCTTGGAATCTTCATGTTCTTCTTCATTTTTCTCTTTAGATCCTGGGTCCATGGAGTTTTCTATAGATTCCATGCTCTGAAGATTCCAGCTTCTTCCTTTCATTGTAGGATCATGGATGTGGATGGATAACCAAGGATACTTAAGTCTTCTTTTCGAAGAAGACTTCTTCTAAAGTCAAACTGAACATGTACTTCTTTTCATGGTTGCTACCATGGATATATACTTTATCATCTTCAATGGATCATATGATTATCTCCTTCCTAATCCTTGCTTCATGTATGAATGCATGCTCTTATTTTGGTAATATATAATCAGCTCCATCCATCTAGGAGAGTCCATGCTTCCATCTGCATCCTTATTGCCTTCTGCAAAGTGTTACAAATCTTTTTCCAATTTCCTTTTGATTGTTGATTTCTTTCTGTCTTTACTTCTTCTAGGTTTCTTTCTGATTTCGGCTTATCTTGCAACTTGTCTTATAGTCATAGTGATAGAAGTTATTATCTTGTTATTCTTCCATAAGTATAGTTTCTTTTTGAACATATTATCTTCTAAGAAATAGATATGCAAGATATGTACCAAAAACATGGTATGTACAAGAACTATGAAGAGTATTGTTACCTAGTTTTAGAAGAAGAAGTTTGTTTTGTCCTGTTTGGATTTCTTTGAGGGTTCCCTTTCTTTGGCAACAGATGCTTCGTGTGTCTCCTTCCTTTTCTTTAAATTGGGATAATGATTCTTGTAGTGACCATACTTTTGACAATTGAAGCATTGTATCCTTGACATATCTTTATCTTGATTTGTTTTCTTCCTGGAGCCAAACTTTTTTTTGTTCTTGAAATCCTTGAACCTTGCTGTGAAGGCTTGATCATCGTACTTCTTTTGGGGTTTCTCTTTTTCACTGATCCTTGATTCTTCTTGAGCACAACAAGTCCAAAGTTCTTCAAATTTAGGATACTCCTTTCATGTGCTCATGCTTGCGGAAAATGCATCCCACATCTTGGGAATACCATTGAGTACTATGTTTACCAATTCCTTCTCTGAAATGATCTCTTCAATAGCTTTTAGTTGATATCTTAACTGATATATTCTCACAAAGTATGATGTTATGTTGCCATCATCATTCATCTTCATGTCACAGAGATCATTCTTCAGACTCATTAGTTGTCCAATGTTTCTAACTGAGAAGAGGTTTGTTAAGGCATCGTACATATTCTTTGATGAGTCAAGGTGGGAGATGTAGGGTATCAAGTAGTCTTTTATAGATTCCACTATGATACTCATGGAATTGATGTCACCGTCTTTGAACGTCTCCATAACTACATCGTTCTGTGGTTCCTTCTCTTTTCTTTCTTCAAACTCTAGTTCCACGATTTTTCCTTTCAAGATATCCAACACTTTATTCTTGGCAAGGATGAGGTCAATCCTTGTATTCCATTCTCTAAAGTTAGAAGCTCCATCTAACTTGTTTTCTGACTTCATAGAGTAAGTCATGGTTTCTTTGACTTGGTCAACCCTAGATTTGACATAAAACTTAAACTTGATGTCTTAGCTTGTTGAGAGTACCAGGATATGTGCTAGAATAGGGTGCACTGGTCTACCCAAAAATTAGGTCAATCCCTTCACTTAAGTTGCCTCAACGAGAGGGTTAGGGTTTTTGCAATTACACATGCTAATAACCCTAGCGACAGTGCTTTGGTGACTGCTCCTGCTAAAAACCCTAGCGGAAGTTCTTCAACGAGCTTAATATCCTTATGTCTATGCTTCCTTCTAGTGGTTAGATTGAATGAAGGAGGTGTGGGCCCATAACCTATTTGAATATGATGGATGTGCTCATTTTACCATAGAAAATATCACTATTTTCACCCAACCATAGGCCGAAGCCACCCTCCGAGCACCTTAACCTTGACAAAGAATCATTCCAGAGGAAAACCCTAGGCTAGATAGCCAAACAAAGGGTGGCCCACCTTTCTCCAAGGATAGCGCACAAAACAAGAGTTGATCAAACAGTCCAAACCATAACCAAGAGATAGTCCAAACTAAAACATAATCTGCTAGCTTCAACAACTGCAATGACAACTTTCCTCCAAACTTGAGCACAAACTGGATAACTACAGTGCACACAAGTGAGCTCTGTATTTTTTGAGAATGCCTGCCAGACTAAAGACTGGCCTCCTATATTTATACTAATTCTAGCTAACTTCCTGGGCCGTCTTCTCATTCTGGGTGCCTATTTACTTAGTATCTAATATTTCCTTTAGCCGACTTCTTCTCTTGGAGGCTAATAACCTATTACAAGTTATCCTCTTGAGATGACTTGTATTCTAGGTTTATTAGCCAACTAATTAGGGTTTCTTCTTGCTTCCTGAAATATTCTATTCTTGTCAGTTTTACACGTGTAGATAAATACCTCCCGCAGCTACCATAATATCAACAAGAGGAAGGGAAGAATAGAGAGAGACATAGAAGGGGGGTAGAGAGAGAATGAATGGAAGGGGGGATACAGAGGGAGACAAATAGGGGTAATCGAGAGAGAAAGAGTGGAAGAGAGAGAGTGATATTGAGACTAACAACGAGGAGAGAGAAAGGGTGGGAGAGAGGTGAAAGAGAGAGGGGGGAGTAATAGGGGCGGGAGAGAGAGAGAGAGAGAGAGAGAGAGAGAGAGAGAGAGAGAGTAATCACAAAGAAAAAATAGCTTATAAGAGCATGTGCACAATCCTAGAGCACATGCACATTCTTAGAGCATGTGTACACTCTTAAGAATGCGTGCACATTATTTTGAATTCAATTTTTTGGGGGTAAGATTGACAACATGTATGCTGACTTGGTTTCCTCAGATTTAGGTTTGAGATGACAAACCTAGTGGTTCAATTTGCAAATTGATAAAAAACTCCATTTTTGTGAATACCTCTCTATATCTTTGTCTTTGATGTTATTTTTCTATAGGCTAAAAAATTTAATTGTTGATGAAACTAAAAACATAGATAGAGTGGGATATGAAAATTATA
>ML778662.1:363797-378076 GCA_009831015.1 Picea engelmannii | reverse complement strand
ATGTATTATGTGTTCCAAGTCTTTCTTGTAACCTTCTATCAGTATATCAAATCACTCATTCAGGTGAAGGTAAAACCATCAAGTTTTCACCTCACCAAGTTGTAATCAAGTATCTAAAAGATCCTAATCATGTTCTTCCAACTATAATTGTTGATGATATTACTAGGTTGTACAAGTTTGACAACTTTGGGTCATCAACTTTTCCATCATCTTTTTGTTGCTCATAGCGATGACTTGAGAAAACTTTGGCATGAGAAGTTTGGTCATATAAATTATCGCTCATTGCACCAACTATGTGATCAACAGATGGTGATTGATATTCGTCTTGTTTCATGCAGAGATGGTGTTTGTGTCAGTTGTGTTCTCAACAAACATCATCGAGACAGTTTTGACAAATGTGCCTCTTGGAACACCTCGAGTCCTTTGCAGCTTGTTCATAGTGATTTTTTTGGTCCACTTTCTTCTCCTTCTTTTTCTGGGTGCAAGTATTTCTTAAATTTCATTGAAGAATTTTCCAGACGTACTTGGGTTTACTTCTTAAAACTCAAGAGTGAAGTTTTTGACAAGTTTTTGGCCTACAAGGCCCTTGTAGAAAAAAAAATTGGACATCAAATTCAAAGGTTAAGAACAGATAATGGAGACAAATATGTGAACAATGATTTTACAAACTACTGTACTACACAGGGAATCCAAATGCAACACACTATTCCATATACACCACAACAAAATGGTGTTGCTGAGAGAAAGAACCGCACATTAAAAGAAATGGCTAATTGTATGATCCAATCTAAGGGATTAAGTCTAAAGTATTGGGAGGAAGCCATCAACTGTGAAAATTGCATAGTAAATCACACTCCCACAAAGGCTCTTAAAAATATAACACTGGAAGAAGCTTGGACTAAAATTAAACCTGATGTAAGTCACTTCCATGTATTTGGCAGTATAGCATGGGCTCACATTCCTAATGAGAAAAGGAAAGCATTGCAACCTAAAAGTGAGAAGTGTATATTCGTTTTTTATTCTGAAGATGTCAAAGGTTACAGACTTCTTCAATTGCATTGTAGTGAAATTATTATTAAAAGAGATGTTAAATTTGTTGAAAATCTATTGGCCTGCGAGCCTAATTTGGTGATTGTGCCTTCTTCGGCCTACGATCCATGTTCGATGTTTGTTCCTTCTTATGATGTGGTTTCTCCTTCAAATGATGACAATGAGGATGAAAATCCACCTCCGCCTGCTCACCCTCCTCCAAATGAGTCCTTTGAACCTGAAACAACACCATCTCCATGGCTTCCTAGATGGGTCCATTCAACACGAGAAGCAGTTGGTGATGTTGTCGATGATCCTTCATATCAGCATCAGACACGTTTTTAGTTCTAGTGAGCCTCTTCTTTTTTGTCTCAAGTTTCAGAAACTCATGATCCAGAGACAATTGCAAAAGCTTTAGGTCATCCAGATTGAGATACAACAATGAATGAAGAGTATCGTTCTTTAATGGAAAATGATACTTTGGATCTTGTACCTCTTCCAAAAGGAATAAAACTTGTTAGATTCAAATAGGTCTACAGAACTACATATGCATCAGATGGAAGTGTTGAACGACAAAAGGCTCGGTTAGTTTCCAAAGGATTTTCCCAAGTTGAAGGAATTGACTATAATGAAACCTTTTTTTCTGTAGAAACAATGAATTACATCTGCCATGTTCTTTCCCTTGCTGCCTCACATAAATGGGAGGTCCATAAGATGGATGTTAAATCCGCCTTCTTGCACGAGGATTTGCAAGAATAAATCTACATGGAACAACCTCCTGGCTATGTCTAGAATGACTCTAGTGTTGTTTGTCGCCTCAAGAAATCTCTTTATGGTCTCAAGCAAGCTCCACGAGCTTGGTATGCCAAAATGGATAGCTTTCTTATTACCACTGGGTTCTCTAAATGTCATTCTGATCCTAATGTCTATTCCAAGAAAGTAGGAAGCCATCTCATAATCCTTGTCCTTTATGTTGATGACCTTATCCTTACTGGTAGTGACTCTAAAATTTTAAACCATGTGGAAACCATCCTTACGAAGAAATTTGAAATGACAAACTTAGGCTTTTTGCACTATTTCCTTGGCCTCTAAGTTTTGCAAACCAATGAAGGAATTTTTCTTTCCCAGTCTAAGTATGCTTGTGACCTTCTTCGTCTCTTTCACATGGACGATTGTAAACCAACCCCTTCTCCCTTCCAGTTTGAATTCAAGCTTTCTGCCACCTGTATTTCTCCTAAAGTTGATGCCACCCTGTAGCGTCAATTAGTTGGTAGCCTCTTATACTTGACTCATACCCATCCTGATCTTTCCTTTGTTGTTGGTCTTGTTGCTTGATATATCCAAACACCCCATGAAAGCCATTGGAAAGTAGCTAAAAGGATACTTCACTATGTTCATGGTACAATTCAGTTCATGATACATTATAGTTCAGGGGGGAATCCTTTATTGTTTGGTTTCACTGATTCATATTGGGTCGATGACCCTAATGATCAGAAGTCTACTACAGGTTATGTTTTCAACCTTGGTTCAGGACTTGTCACTTGGGCCTGTAAGAAACAACAAAATATTTCACTTTCTTCAATAGAAGCAGAGTACCGAGTAGTGGTAAATGCAATTCAGAAAGCACTGTGGCTTCGACATATCCTTTCAAAGTTTGGATTCCAGCACCAACATCTGACCATCCTTTGGTGTGACAATCAGAGTGCCATCAATCTCACCAAATACCCAGTTCAACATCAACGTAGAAAGCACATCGAGCTACACATGCACTTCATCAGAAAGCTCATTCATGATCAATTTATTGAAGTGCTCTTTTTCCCTACAGAAGATCAAGTTGCAGACATTTTCACGAAGTCTCTTACAGAAGTGAAGTTTTCCAAACTTTTATCTATGTTAGGAGTTCAAAAACTTGTTATTAAGGGAGGACAGGCTCTAATGCCTCATTCCTTATCTTATTGTGTCACTGTTGTAAGTCCTTCAATACTATCCCAAGTTGTTCTTAAGGGGGGATGTTAGGATATTTAGACACTTAGGATTTAGTTAAGATCTAATTGGTCTAATGTGTCGTTAGGTAAAAGTGTGTTACTTAGTGTGTTTATTGAGTATGAATTAGTATGCATTTGTAGTTAGGAAATCTAATAGTCACGATATGGTCCCGACATAGAGTGATCCGACAGTTCATACTCTCCTTGATCTTAACGACCATTGATCCATGGCTTAACACCCGATTGGTCCATGATCTCTATTTAAAGAGCATGGAGGGTCATTTGCCAATGATCGATTGTGAGAAAATCTCTTTTAAAATCTCTCTGCAATATTTTTCTTTTCATTAATAAACTTCTCCAAGTGGTCGCGTTGGCTGGGGCCGTGGATGTTTCCCCGTAGGGGTTTTACCATGTGAAAACATTGGTGTGCTGATCTTTGATCTGGTTATGTGAGTGGTTATTGAAGGTGTTCATCCTTTGTTGGAATACCTGTGTTGTCAAACAATGCTTTCCTTGGTTTCCTTTCTTTTGTCTCTTGGTTGGTGAGTGAATTTTGAATTTTTCCAAACGGTGGGAAAAAATAGTTTTTTTAGTATGCCGCAACCATGCCTCCCCAATGAAAAAATGTCAAGGTAATGCCCTTTTTTCTTCATAACTTAAGTTTTCACCGGATTAAAATTTAAAATTGAGTGAAATTTTAAGTGAAAACAAAAATGTGTGGTGCGTTCGAGGCTCTCGGCTCGCACCGCCTACGATGTGACCTGTAAATTTATAGGGCACATTGTGTGCCTTGTTACCTTTCTCGGCGGTGCATCAGTAAACATAAACACATCGGTGCATCCGTTTAATGATGCACCGAAGAAAATCATATAACTGGTGGGGTGGTGCATCAAAGTACAAATAGCACACTGAGTCATTAAAGTACATGACACACCACCCTTATCAGTTATAATTTTACGCAGTGAATTAGTAAAAGTGCACACCAGAGTAAATACACCACCAAGAAATGTATCATTGTGTTGCGGTGCACTCAGTAAATTTTTTGGTGGCACCATACGCGGTGCGATAATAATGAATGGAACAGACTATACAAAGTCTCATACTTGAAAATTTGGAAACTTTTATGTGACAGTGTGTGTATGTTAGTTACACATACTGGTGCATGTAGTGAACATATACACACTTCTTTTTTGCTAATTTTTAAATAATTGTTTACGTGCGTTAATATTTTAATTTGTTTTTTGGTTTAAGGGGTGTGTAGGATAAATGTAACTCATTGGGGCATATGTGTTGTAGAGTAGCACCCCTGTGTGATATTGTTTTCCAATGCACCACATAACATAGTAAAACATATTTTGTTTAGTGTGTTAGTTTACACTGACACACCGGTCAAGGTGCTCACAATATCTATATGTGCACTGTCGATGGTGCGTGACTATCTTTTGAGTGCACCGTTAATGCATTTAATGTATTTTTTGAAGGAAGTTATTTTTACTTATTTATAGATAAATTTACCATTCAGTATATTTTTTTTATGTTTTATGTATGAGTGAGGTTGATGTATTTCATATTTTAATCATGCAGAGATGTGAGAGAAAAGAGAAACAACAACAACAAGAGTAGAGGGTGGACATGTACAATGTTGTATGGGAATTGGAGGTGAGGGAGATGGATAGGGATTTGTACCCTCATACTATTACTGCAACAACTCATGTTCTCTTAAGGGATGTAAGCCTCCTTAAGTACTATTAGGAGGCTACAACCTTTAAAGGGAACTCTGGGTTATTGGTGCATTTGATTCTTCGATGGGATGTCCATCGACAAGCTTTCTGTGTGGGTCCATATCAATGGTACCATCCCATTGAGGAGGATATTTACTTTATCACCGGGCTATCTAGGAGAGGGGAGGATTTTCCCAAGTTCACAGATGTCCCAGTAGGTGTTTTAAATGAGAGTAAGTGCATATACTCTCAGTGATATATTGGGGTTGAGGTACTATCCCCAGCTGATTTTTAGGTGTATAGTGGACAACTGAAAATCACCTCTTTAGGTGCATAGGAGGTTAGGTGCCTCTCACTCTTAGTGACTACCATATCCCACTTTACCAGTGATGGGAAGTGCATTATATTCCCTCTTTTGTATTATGTTGATTTGTTGGTACAATGACCACGGTGTATCAGATGGTCTGCCATTGTTTTGTGGCATTTTTGTATAGCGCTCGATAAATGTCAGGCTATGATATGTGGGAGGTCGAACTACCCATTTTCCTTAGAGTTGTTTTGCTTATTTTTTGAGAGGTTTTCGGAGACGAGGACATTTTTTTTCCATCATCCTATCGGGTTGAGGAATCATGTGAAAATGAACATGTGGGGGGAGATGATTCCCAAGAGGGGCCAACCAGATTTTTTGGCCAGGATTGTGCCAAACCCACTAGGGCTACCAGGTAGTGTGGAAGATCACATGTTTTTCATGGTGTCGTGTCCTTATGAAAGTTTGGATTGGAAAGGATGTACGAACATCCTCTTCACACCATATGAGGCACCAAATGATATATGTAACATTATTGTTTTGTTTAAATTAATATAGTTTCATTTTATTGTCTTACTTAATTATAATAAAATTAATTCTAACACCTTCTTTAATTTGCTTTATTAAATTTTTTAATGAGTTACCTTTGTAATTTGGGACATGCCTTCTCCCCCAGTAAATGACGATGAGGAAATGATGCATGAGGCCATGGTGGATCATGGTCCTCGGGTGTAGATACCCAACAACATGTGTTGTAGGCCTGATACTAGATTCATGTTGGAGTTAGGCGACCAACTCTCTGCACTTTTGATTGAGTTGGGAGTCTGCCCTGCCCTGATGCGATACATTAGGGCAGATCCTACACTCTTGGAGTTTTGGAGGGATATTTCACATGAATTTATGCCTCTTATGGATCATATTATCGTATTTTTCAGGATACTATAAGAGAGGAGGGCTTTCAATGATAGGAATAATTCTTCTTCCAGTACGACATGTTTGTCTAGTACCCCATCGATTCATGAGGGTGTTCATGATCATCCTTCTCCACATCCTCCTTCTCCTCTTGCACCTCACCCAGATCATGAAGAGGCAACACATATTTCTCCTCCTCCTCTTTCACCTCACCTATATAAGCATGTCATACTTATTCCTCATCCTCCTCTTTCACCTCACCTAGATGAGCATGACAGACCTATTCCTAATCCTCCTCTTTCACCTCACCTAGATGAGCATAAAAAACCTATTCCTCATCCTCCTCTTTCACCTCACCTAGATGAACAAGCAATATCTATTCATCATCCATCATCTTCCACTACAGACCAAGCCTCCATTGTTGTTGTAGATATCTAGATTATCTCATCGGCTGGATGAGATATGTTATAGCAATTATTTGACTTGTCCATGATATATATATATATATATATATTATAATATGGTGTTTTTTTCTATTGATCATGATGATGATGTACTTAATTTGTATGTTGATGTTGATGTGTATATTTTTAATTCATGTTAGATTTGGATGTTAAATGTGCTTGATATATGTGTATGTTAATTGATGTTTGTTAGGTGTGTGTGATGGTGATGTTAGGAAATTCTTGTCTTTTGTTATATGTGATCACAATGATGATGGCCTATTAAATTATTAGATATGTGTGCTAGCTAATTTATGGCATTTATATGTGTTAGAGGTATATATAATTAGATTATGTTATCTAGCGAATATAAATGTGTATTTTACATGTTGTTTATGTTTGTTATAAGATGGTTATCATCATCATGTTTATTTTTATAAATTACAAAGTTCAATATGGTTGAAACTATAATTATAAAATTGAAACTAGAATTTTATAGATAGTTCATTATACATATCCATTCTAACTACTTTTTTTTCAGAAAACAAATTACATATGAATAAATATTATTTTTCATTGTACTAATTACTCTTTTTGAATAGACTTTTCTACACTAAAAAATGTTATTATAAAAAAGTTATGATCTCCAATGATAAGCATTATATTGGCTTTAAAATTTTGTGGATGCAAATATTCCTATTGTTATTTTTGTCATTATTTCGTAAGTTGATTGCTACTAAATTTTAAAATGATATTTCATTAATTATGGTTTTACTCAACATTGGGGGCATAAGTTTATAAATATTTTCAAAATAAATGATAAAATTATTTAAACTAGCAAACACTACTTTAGTTAAAAACCAAATTATCATAAAATCATGTTATAAATTTATTTATTTTAATTATAAACCACATTTTTTTTAATATTACTTTTAAATCTACAAAATAAATGACCATAAAATCATTTTTTGAATCATCATGTTAGCATATCCTCAAAAATGATGTATTATTAAACATGCATATCAACCATATCATTACATCTAACTATATCGACATAAAAAGTATAATTTCATATCCCATTAAAAGTTCAACTTGACATTTAACATTTTACAGGATTTCAGAATTGGAAATACTTAAAGAAGATGAAAATTTTATAATTATATGCAACTACATATAAATATGTTCAAATAACAATCGTTCCATTCAATCACAAATACTTTGAAATATAAACACATTACGCATCAAATTGAATGTTAACTAACTAAAATTGTTCAAAGATTTGTTATAATTAACTTAACATTTCCCGTGTGAGAAGATGAATAAAAAAAATATAATTAGTGAAATAAAGAATATAACAAAAAGATACAACAACAATTTTAAAGTTGAAATAAAATGTGTACATATGAATCTTTGTTTTCATCACCCTCATTATCTTCCTCGCTTGGCATGATAACACTGTTGTTCTCAAAAATATGTTTTGATCTAGGGTTGTGTCTTAATACAAACCACCAATCCCTATCCAACACATCTGGGTAAAACAACACTTGGTTGCAGTTTTTTGGGAAAACATAAGGCTCCTTAGCTTCATCCCACATATTTTTAGAGTTGATACATATCATCCCACTATCACGATCTTCCCTTAAATTATTCCAATCAAAAGTGTCCCACCACTTGCACCTAAAAATAACACATTGGAAAGAAGAGAAGTCCACTCAAATGATCTCTTGTATCTTTATGATGTAACCTAAATTCATGTGTATGGTGTTTTGATCACAGTGGCTAGCATGACTAGATTGGTCAAAATCAAATTCCACTCCACAATCTTGTGTCATGTGCCCATCATTGGCATCGTCTCTGCGAAAATGGTGTCCATATGCCCACATAGATGAGACAAAATGCACCTATAAAAAAATTAACAAATCACAGTGTCAATATGTGTCTAAGAACCTCACCATTAAAATATAAAATAATATATATGTACTTACAATTCAAATGTGCAATACAAACTTAAAATTTATGTACACAAAAATATTATTACCTAGTTGTCGCAACCAATACCTATGTTTAGTGAATCCTCTTCTTCACGCGGGTAATGACTAGATGCACCATATTTCTCTTTGACTTGGTCAGAAACCCAACTGTTGGGGAATATCATTGACATATTTTCTTTTAAATGATTAGGATAAGGCATGCTTCTACCATTCAACCATCTGAATTATTTCTTGTCACTTTCCCATTTCCTCCTCTTGTGTTCGTACAATGCGGCCCATGACTGTGTTGCCTTAAAATTCTAAAGAATGAATTTACTGGTGGAATCAATTTATGAATTCACTGATGTATTCATGAAATAAAAACAACTTATAGTACATATGATATCATGAAAATATACATTATGAAGTTTAGTGTGAATAGTTACTATGTAGAAATTTGACAAACGATAAGTCACTTACTATTTATCAAGCTCCCCTTAGAAATTTCCATTAGTTTGAAGAAGCTCCCCTTCTCTTTTGTCTTCATCCATTTCATTCTCTCAAATCACTTCACTTAGTGTGTTTTTGATATGCTTGATGTACTCACTAGCATAATAGAAAGACTCATATGATATGTACACCTTCCATAGACCCCTCTGGTTTTTCCCTTTGACGAACACATCCTTTCAATTTATTCATGTACCTCTCTAAAAAAAACATCCAACAACAAGAGACCACCCCGATTAATTCAACCTCATCTACTAGGTGAATTAGAATATGAACCTGCAAGTCCATGAAACTCGGTGATAGTTCCTTCTCAAACATACGAACAATCTCAGCTATATCTTGACACCACCGTGGAATTATAGCCATATGGATCTCCTTTATGTGATCCAACATACAATTGTATATAATTTAGATATGGAACACCTTAGGTCATGGGGGAATTCATGGTTCACACACCCATGCACGAGCAAAGGATAATGACACTACAAGGTAAACACATAACAAAATAATTATGTTTTATCCCATGACATAAAAAATAAATTACAAATAATAAAATCATATTTTTGGCATATGTCGTACCTTTAGAAGGTTCAAATGGTCATGTGATTTCAACCTCGAAAAATAGTCTTGACACATAGTGAATCAACGTTGTAGGGAACACCCATATAAAGAAGGCACCTTTACACCCAATATAACTTCCTTTACCAAAGAAAGATATTCTTTCTTCAAAATCCATGGGACATCACCTTCTTTGAAATACAAAGAGGGACTAGCCTGTCCTCTACTTTCTTGTCTTGGCCAATGTTTATTTTTAGTTTTTGAAGAAAAAAGATCTCTCCTCAAAACCAATGTTTCACTTTCTTTCGATGATATCTGCCTCCATGAAGAAGATGAAACATTTTTAAATATATGCATGGGATATAGTAAGTGGGAAATCTTAAGATGCTCCCAATAGTGGATCTCATAAGAGCTCATAAAAGATAGATTTCATTTTCATCCCAATGGGAAATTTCTCAACATATGTGTCGAATAAATCTAGATCATTGAACATAGGCTCCCCATTTTAATCAAACATTTATGTAATATCCTTCTCCTTCTCTCTCTCATATGCTCTAATCCATTATCTTGGTGTCATTATTGTAGGCCTTTGGGTTCTCTCTAGTTTACCATTGAAAGAGTATGTTTCTCTTCTATAAGGGTGTTATTCTAAGAGGAATACCCTCAAGTAGTCATACACTGGATTTTGCAGGTGGTTCGACCACCTAGACTTCAGAGAAGGTTCAAAACATTTACATCCATGATAGCCTTTAGTTACAAGACCTATGAAATTATTGTATACATATCATGTTAGCGTTTAAGAATAGAATTTCAATAACAACAAATTAAATATGCAAACAAATATCGTTACGTATATATAAAAATAAATAAACATGTTAATTACCAGAGCAAACTCCTAAGCCTGGATGATCATGTGTGGTGTAAACACATATGCCATACAACTTAAAACTCCTTTGTATTGCGATGGGTCTTGATACATCATATACATGTATCCCTTCCCATAATTCCTTCAATTCATCTACCAATGGTTGTAGGTAGACATCCATATTATTCACTTGTCTTCTACCAGGGACTATAAGAGCCAACATAAGATGTTCATTCTTCACGAAAAACCATGGGGTGATATTGTTATTGATCACTACTACAGGCCAAACAAAATAGTTAGCATTTTTGAGGGAATATGGGTTTATGCTATCAATTGTTATGCTGAGTCATAGACTTCATACTTCATCCTTAAATTTTTATGGTAGTGTATTATCTATATGATTCATGGTTATTGAATGTGTTTGGATTCACATAACTCCCGAATCATTTTTGTGCAAGGCATGTAATCCCTAAAACATAGCTAATTCTTTGAATGGAAGAGACTTTGAATCCTTGGGATTATAGGCATGTGCCTCAATATCTTATGAGGAGGACCATGCAATTTACCATTTTTATTTTATTTATGGTACCTGTCATGCCCACATTTTGTACATATCTCTTTATATGCATATTCTCCTCTATATAGAATACAATCATTCATACATGCATGATATGATATATACTCAACACCCATCATTTTCAACAACTACTTTTCCTCTTCACATCTACCGGGAGAAACATTATCACTAGGAAGAACCTTATCTTTGAATATCCTGCATTTAGTGGGAAATAGAAATCTACAAGTTCATTTGATTTTTATAAAAGAAACCATTTCTAATGTTGATTGTGTGACAAGATTTCTCAAAATTAATATACGACACTTGCTGGTCAATTACCTCAATATTGTTGAGAAACATGCATTTGACATGCCAAAATTTGCGAGAATGATGGCCTAGGATTTGGAGCAATTGAAATCTAGGGTTTGACAGTCACGATCACAATGGAGGACAACATGGTCATAAAAGGGGGCATTAATGGAACCCCCTCATACAAGCAGGTAGTGGTGGACAGGGGGAAAGGCACACGAGGTGTAGGTTTCAAGGAACCAATGAAAAGCACCTCAGGAATAGGACTGGAAAAGAATCAGGAAAGCAACCAGGAAAAAATGGATTGCATGGGGGAAGAAGCCAAAGAAACCCAGAATGATGCAGAAGAACCAACGAACCCCAATGGGGCAAAAGGGAGCAAACCGTGTAAACCTAAAACAACACTGATACCCAAGGTGATACTGGAAGACCCACAAACGCAACTCTTCCAGGACCAGATAAAGACGCATGCACTAATTTGAAATTTCATGGGTTTGTGGCCCACAAAAATAACATTGTGTAACTAGATAAAATATCAATGGAATCCAAGCGGGGAAGTGGAACTCCACCTGGGTTCGAAAGGATTCTTCACAAAAGTATTCATGAACTTCGAGGATAGGAACAAATTATTTGATGGGGGGGCATACTTCCATGCCTCAGCAATACTATACATGCGACCATGGAAGGAAAACTTCTCCGAAGAGAAAGAAACATTCAAAAATGTACCCGTCAGGCTGAGGCTTTGCTCCTTTCTGGTAGACTACTAGCTGACCTCCACCTTCTATGCAATCGAGAAAAAACTTGAAAAATATGTGAAGACATAGAAAGCAACCCTAAAAGGGAGATATACATCTATGCAATAATATTCATAGAGATGGATGTTTCGGGGGCACTCCCATAAGCCATAATCTTGGAATTCAGGGATGAGGAATGGATACAAAGCATCGACTACAAGAAGATCCCATTCAGATGCAGAATATTCCATGAACATGGACACCTATTTAGAGAATGTCCTCTTAATAAAAAACAAGAAGAGGAAAACACCAAAATAAAGCAGGATGAGGATGGGTTCATAAATTTGAACCATAGAAACAGAGAAAACAAGAAACCAAGTAAATCCCCAACAGGAAGAAATATGGAAACTAGGGCTAGAACATAAGGGCAGGACATGACCAACAAAGGGGAAGAAGGAGGAAATGAAAATACAAGAGCTAAATAAGATAGGGAGCAAGAAACAAATGAGAACACAGATAGTCCAAGCAATAAGATGGAACAGGGGGGTAGTGCAACTCCTATGGATGGAGAAACTAAAGATTAAAACACCCCCATGCAGGAGGCAAATGGAGACGTGGAAATGACACTAAGAGAGGTAGGTACAAAATATTTTGATCTTAGAGATATTGTGGAAAGGGAAGGAATGTATCTCCCAAACATACTCGAGCAATGGAAAAGGCAGGGCGTAGACAATGTACCAGCGAAGCAACTAGATCATATCCAATACCTCTTCCTCCTACTGAAGGAAGAAAAATCTAGAGGGCTCAAGCTCATGCATGGGGAGATAGGACACCTAGGAATCAAAGAATGCGAGGGACAACCACAACTCTCACCCAAGAAGATGAGAAGGAAGAAATGTAGGAAATCAAACAACGTAAACCTACAGTAACTAGGAGCTCTGCTGATAAACTCTGGTAGGATAAAAAATCTCTTTCCCAACTCCCCCCCACATGTTTAAATAAATATTATAACATGGAATATTAGAGGCCTAAACAACCCATGAAAGAAAAGAATCCTTAAAAACAGACTGAGGAAGGAACAACCAGACCTCTGTTTCATCCAAGAGACAAAATGTAAAGTAGACAGAATGGAAACAATCAACAAAAAACAATGGAGGAAGTACAAGATGTTGGTTTTCAAAGGACAATATATGGCAGGTAATATTCTCACTTTGTGGAACCCATAAGTGATAGATCTACTAGCAGTCAAAGTCACTAGACACACACTTTCGGTTAACATGCAAATCATAGGTAACACAGAGGTGATTCTATGCACAAATGTGTATGGACCTCAGATGTTGGAGGAAAAGAGAAGAATGCTCCTAGACCTAGAAAACTTAAAAGACCATTCCAACAACCTCCACTGGAGCCTATTAGGGGACTTCAACCTCATCATGACACTTGCAGAGAAAAAAGGAGGCACCGGAAGATTAGATAGAGATGCAGAAGACTTTTCATCTTTCATTAACACAATGGAAATTGTGGACATCAGAACCAGTAATGGTCAGTTCACCTGGAACAACAAACGGATAAATCAACATCAGGTAGCAACAAGGATAGAAATATTCTTGGTATCGGAGTCCATTATTCTGCAGGGTTTAACTTTATACTGCCAGATCCTGCCCTTGGGGGATTATGACCATTGGCCAGTCCAATTGGAAGCAAACTTCCAAACCACACCGAAGAATAGACCCTTCAGATTTGAGAAATTTTGGATCGAACATCCCATCTTCAAGGAAAACATCAACCAATGGTGGCGGGAGGAACAACCAGATAAAGGGAAAAGGATGTTCAAATTATATAAGAAACTCAAGTACATCAAACATAAAATTAGGGAGTGGAACAAGGAAATGTTTGGAAACATAAACCAAGAAAAAAAAAATTGTAGACATAATGAGGAAACTCTAGGAAACATGCACAGAAGAGGGATATATAGAGGACTAGAAAAGGGAAGAGATCCAAATGAACCAGGAATGGGAAGAAATATGCCAGCAGGAAGAGAATCTATAGTGCCAAAAGTCCAGAATCAGATGGCTAAATGAAGGAGAGTGGAATACCAAGTTTTTTCATAGAACAACCATTGCTAGAAGAACCCACAATAAAATCCTAAAAATTCGGGATCAGGATGGGATCGAGAGAGAGAGAATCCCACAAGGAGATTGAAAATATATTGGTAAATCACTTCCATGGGATAGCCCAAGAACCCAACCAAGACTGAGAGGAGGCCATACAAAGGATAACTCAGCACATCCCCGGGCTATTTACCAAGTAACAACATATCAATCTAAACAAACCCATCGCTAAGGAGGAAATTGACTAAGTTGTCAAGGAGATGCCCAATGGA
>ML778662.1:339565-361144 GCA_009831015.1 Picea engelmannii | reverse complement strand
ATTCTTATTTTCTAACAAAGAGCGACGATATACTGGCCCATTGGGTAGCGATGCACCGAGGGTCAAATCAAAAGAATGCTTGACCTGATAGTGCAAAGGTACCTCAGTGGTTGAGGAGAATATGTATTTGTATTCTTCCATGACCTTATCCATTTTCTTCTCTTGCATGGAGAGATCGACCATGGAGGCCATGGATGTGGATGCGACTTTCCACTAACTTTGAGTGCGAACCACAAAGAATACAAACTGTGGATATATATATATATATATGTTGGAGAACCACTTCTCTTTTCTGGACTTCATCATGGAGAATGTCATGCTTGATCTCAAAGTACTTTGGTCTTTCTAGAACATTGGTTTTGTCTGAAGGCTTCATATAGCTCTGATCAATATAGTGTATCATTATTGGATTCATCTTTTGTTTCCCGTTAGCTCATAACATCATGGCAAGGGTCAAACTAGAACATATCTAAGTGGTGCTTCTTCTTCCATCATGAGACTTTGTCATGGATTAGCAATCCATCATCCTGATATTTTGAGTAACCATTCTGATAGAATATCTCTGTTATAAAAATGTTTTCACCACGCTTCTGTTATGCATTGAAGGCTCTGCACCAAGTTGTTTGAATCCACACAAGATCTTCTTCCATCTGCATATGAGGGTAGCTTTCTAGTATACCTCAAAGCCTTAAGGTTTCTCTACATGTAAATTCCATCCCATGGATATTCCAAATGATATACTAGCTCATGTAGAGATATATTTGGTTTACTGGAACAAGTGATCATCATAGTCTTCTCCCTCCATCTGGGAGAACCTCTAGTTCTAGATCTCAGAATGCTTACATTAATAAGTCGTTCATACACTATTATTCATCACAACTTTCAGTACCTCTTCTTGATTTCTTTTAGTGAGTTCATATCAGGCTGGTAATCTTGTGATTCTTGATACAATGGCTGGTTGTTCTGGATTCTTCTTTCTTTCTTGGAATCTTCATGTTCTTCTTCATGTTTCTCTTTAGATCTTGGGTCCATGGAGTTTTCTATAGATTCCATGCTTTGAAGATTCCAACTTCTTCCTTTCATCATAGGATCATGTATGTGGATGGATAACCAGGGATACTTTAAGGCTTCTTTTTGAAGAAGACTTCTTCTAAAGTCAAACTAAACACATACTTCTTTTCATGGTTGCTACCATGGATATATACTTTATCATCTTCAATGTATCATATGATTAGCTCCTTCCTAATCCTTGCTTCATGTATGACTGCATGCTCTTATTTTGGTAATATATAATCGGCTCCATACATCTAGGAGATTCCATGCTTCCATATGCATCCTTATTTCCTTCTGCAAAGTGTTACAAATCTTTTTCCAATTTCCTCTTGATTGCTGATTTCTTTCTGTCTTTACTTCTTCTAGGTTTCTTTCTGATTTCGGCTTATCTTGCAACTTGTCTTATAGTCATAGTGATAGAAGTCCTTATCTTGTTATTCTTCCATAAGTATAGTTTCTTTTTGAACATATTATCTTCTAAGAAATAGATATGCAAGATATGTACCAAAAACATGGTATGTACAATAACTATGAAGAGTATTGTTACCTTGTTTTAGAAGAAGAAGTTTGTTTTTTCATGTTTGGATTGCTTTGAGTGTTCCCTTTCTTCGGCAACAGATGCTTCGTGTGTTTCCTTACTTTTCTTTAAATCGGGACAATGATTCTTATAGTGACCATACTTTTGACAATTGAATCATTGTATCCTTGACATATATTTATCTTGATTTGTTTTCTTCCTAGAGCCAAACTTCTTTTTGTTCCTGAAATCCTTGAACCTTGCTATGAAGGCTTGATCATCGTAATTATTTTGGGGTTTCTCTTTTTCACTGATCCTCGATTCTTCTTGAGCACAGCAAGTCCAAAGTTCTTCAAATTTAGGATACTCCTTTCATGTGCTCATGCTTGCGGAAAATGCATCCCATGTCTTGGGAAGACCATTGAGTACTATGTTTACCAATTCCTTCTCCGAAATGATCTTCAATAGCTTTTAGTTGATATCTTAACTGAGATATTCTCACAAAGTATGATGTTATGTTGTCATCATCATTCATCTTCATGTCACAGAGATCATTCTTCAGACTCATTAGTTGTGCAATGTTTCTAACTGAGAAGAAGTTTGTTAGGGCATCGTACATCTTCTTTGATGAGTCAAGATGGGAGATGTAGGGTATCAAGTGGTATTTTATAGATTCCACTATGATACTCATGGAATTGATGTCACCATCTTTGAACTTCTCCATAACTACATCGTTTTGCAGTTCTTTCTCTTTTCCTTCTTCAAACTCTAGTTCCACGATCTTTCCTTTCACGATATCCAACACTTTATTCTTGGCAAGGATGAGGTCAATCCTTGTCTTCCACGCTCTGAAGTTAGAAGCTCCATCTAACTTTTTTTCTGACTTCATAGAGTAAGTCATGCCTTCTTTGACTTGGTCAACCCTAGATTTGACCAAAAACTCAAACTTGATGTCTTGGCTTGTTGAGAGTACCAAGAGATGTGCTAGGCTAGGGCGCACTAGTCTACCTGGAAATTAGGTCAATCCCTTCACTTAAGGTGCCTCAACGAGAGGGTTAGGGTTTTTGCAACTACACGTGCTAGTAACCCTAGCGACAATGCTTTGGTGACTTCTCCTTCTAGAAACCCTAGCGACAGTTCTTCAACGAGCTTAATATCCTTATGGCTATGCTCCCTTCTAGTGGTTAGAGTGAATAAAATAGGTGTGGGCCCATAACCTGTTAGAATATGATGGATGTGCTCATTTTACCATAGAAAATATCACTATTTTCACCCAAACATAGGCTGAATCCACCCTTTGAGCACCTTAACCTTGACAAAGAATCATTCCAGAAGCAAACCCTAGACTAGATAGTCAACCAAAGGGTGGCGCACCATTCTCCAAGGAGAGCGCACAAAACAAGAGCTGATCAAATAGTCCAAACCATAACCAAGAGATAGTCCAAGCCAAAACGTAATCTGCTAGCTTCAATAGCTGCAATGACAACTCTCCTCCAAACTTGTGCACAAACTGGCTAACTGCAGTGCGCATAAGTGATCTCTGTAGTTTTGAGAATGCCTTCCAGAATGAAGACGAACCTCTTCTATTTATATTAATTCTAGCTAACTTCCTGGGCCGACTTTTCATTCTGGGTGCCTATTTACTTACTATATAATATTTCCTTTAGCCGACTTCTTCTCTTGGAGGCTAATAACCTATTACAAGTTATCCTCTTGAGTTGACTTGTCTTCTAGGTTTATTAGCCAATTAATTAGGGTTTCTTCTTGCTTCCCGAAATATTCTATTCTCGTCAGGTTTACACGTGGAGATAAATACCTCCCGCAGCTACCATAATATCAACAAGAGGAAGGGAAGAAGAGAGAGAGACATAGAAGGGGGGTAGAGAGAGAATGAGAGGAAAGGGGGGATACAGAGGGAGACAAAGAGGGGTAATCCAGAGAGAAATAATGGAAGAGAGAGAGTGAGACTAAGACTAACAACGAGGAGAGAGAAAGGGTGGGAGAGAGGTGAAAGAAAGAGGGGGGAGTAATAGGGGAGAGAGAGAGAGAGAGAGAGAGTAATCACAAAGAAAAAATAGCTTATAAGAGCATGTGCACAATCCTAGAGCACATGCACATTCTTAGAGTGTGTGTGCACTCTTAAGAATGCATGCACATTCTTTTGAATTCAATTTTTTGGGGGTAAGATTGACAACATGTATGGTGACTTGGTTTCCTCATATTTAGGTTCAAGATGACAAACCTAGTGGTTCAATTTGCAAATTGATAAAAACCTCCATTTTTGTGAATACCTCTCTATATCTTTGTCTTTGATGTTATTTTTCTATAGGCTAAAAAGTTTAGTTTTTAATGAAACTAAAAACATAGATAGAATGGACTATGAAAATTATATATATATATATTTAAAAAATTAACGTTTACTATTTTTAGTCTATTTTTTTCTTAGCATATATCAAAATGCTAGAATACATACCCTCTCTTATTTATACTATAATTTTTTGTTGGCTTAACCATTTCTAGGATGTCTTATATGCTGCAGTAGAGGAGATCTATATCTATATATATATAAAGGATATGTTGACTTTGATAATTTTTAAAATATATAAAATATATATATACGATATATGACTTCCTGCGGCTGCTGCCCCTGGCGTACACACCTTCTCTTAGGGTTTGCGACTTCCTGCGGCTGCTGCTGCTCCTGGTGTACAGACCTTCTCTTCGGTGGTGCCATATCCAGTACAGTACAATCTGCAAGTAAAATCCGAATTCGCCTGAACCCACGAATATACGAATGACACCGAGTATGTCTCAACAGAAAGGGCGCGATACTGTAATATAATGCGCAAAGGCGAAGTATAAAATTTGGAAAAGATGTCGCCGATATTAATATGAAAACTGCCCAATATGATATCGTTGACACCGACAATGGACGGTTCCCACATACAATAGGTGGACCCTTTCTAGTCGGTATGTTCGGAGATTCAATATTTTATTTTTTGGATTTTTTTTAAATGATTATTATAATTTGGTGATATTATTATGGGTGGAATTATAATTTTTCATTTAATATTTTTTTTAAATTATTATTGAAATTTGGCGATATTATTATTGGTGGGATTGTAATTTTTCATTATTTAAATTGCAATTTTGAATGTATAAATAGATTTTGAATGTATACATAGATTTAGGGGTTTAAAAAATACTTATTGCTGTTGAATTTTGAAAGTATAAATGAAATTAGGAATCTGAAAAACACGATTAGACAATCTTAATAACTAATATTTGCAATGGGCTCTCTCAATAACTAATATTTGTGATTCTAATAATTATTCTAAATTTTTGGATGGATATTGCCCAAAACTAATAAAAAAATAAAATCCAAAAATATTCAAAAAGTAGAATATTTAAATTATTAGGCTTGGATTGGACAATCTCATTAACTAATATTTGCAATACCAATGAATTTTCTAAATTATTTGTTGGATTGTGGGCAAAATTGATAAAAGAATAAGCCCCAAAAATATTGAAAAAATAGAATATTTAGACTACTACTTCTTATTATCACCCTAATGTCAAAACCATGACTTGAGATCAAAATCATCAACTTATCACCTAATCTATGAGTTTGTGTATCAAAAGGCTTATGTAGAGTTCTAGGCCATGATCAAAGATCTACATATGAAATTTTTTCTCTATTGGTGGTGGTCAAAGATTGAGTGTAAGATATATGTTTCTTATCACCAAAAACATAGTTGTAAAACATAGTTGTAAGCTTAAAATAAGGGTTGTTATTCCTCAATCCATGGCTTTAGGGTGTATATTGTATAGGCAAGCTCTAAACTATGATATAAATTCTACATATGGAATCTTTTCCCTATCCAAGTTACATTTTTTTTTAGGATTGGGATAAAATAATCATGTTATTATGCACAAGGCATGGTTTATGCTAAAAGCCATGAATATATCACCTAATATACTATTTTGTGGGTGAAAAGACATGAATGGAGTCATAAACCATGGTAGTTGGTATATCGGTGCAACTTTTTCTTACAAAGACCTGAATATGTTTTTTATTTCAAAAATATGATACAATAGGGACATGGGACCTTAGACCATGGTATGTATCTTACATGTGAAATATTTATCCTACCAAGAATTTGGTGTTCAATCTTAAGGATTATAAGAAAGATGAATGGTTATTATGAGTTAAGTCAACTCAAGGGGAAAACCATTAATTGAACCCTTAATTCATTATTTTGAATCTTATAAATAATCTTTGGTGATAAGAAATACAATACAATCCCTATAGCTAGAATATCTACTCTTTGAGAGAACTATTTTCTTAATTTCAAGGATATGGTGTAAAGGTTACCTCTTATGCCCAAATACATGGTTTGGAGTTAAACTTAGCTCAATAAATCATCCTATGATGAAATAACCACTTTTCAAGATGTTGATGCTTCAATATATGCTTCCATATATACCATGTAAGTTGACTTGATAACCCTGACAATTGTGCTAATCAATGACCAACTTGTGCAGGCATAATGACCACTTCTCTGAGGAACGAAACCCCAGTGGGATTATAACACTACCTCTCTTTTACCAACCCATTTCTCCTTGGATTGGTTTAGAACTTAAAAGTAGGAATTTAGTTTATAATCTATGACTATGGAGTTTAAATTGCATGCATAAGGCCTTAAACCATTATATACATGTGTTATAAGTAATATATTACCCTTATATGAAAACTATAAACTTAATATAAAGGATTTGGGAAAACACACATCCTTATTTTTGTCTAAGCCATGGGTTGGGGCCAAAAACCATAAATTCAATTGTTAATAAATGGTTTTGGATTTGGTATGCCATGAAAAGGTTCTTACACCATGATATATTCCTTATTTATGGAATGGTTTCCTTTATGAAAATAATATTTTCTCAATTTCAAAGACTAAGTATGATAAAAATGATTCCATTATTTTAAACTAAAAACTCGTGATTTATCCCTTCAACCTTACTTTGAAGACTCGAAATACCTACATAAAACTATGAATAATGGAATAAATATTCAAAATATAATACTTAACATATAAGGGTGTCCATGCCTCAATAAAAACAAATTCTTTAAACTAACTTGTTAAATAGATTCACAAATAAGGGTAGTGTATACCAAATTCCACTAGCTCAATCAGTTAAGGTGTGGGTTTAATTTTCTAGGTGACACAAGTTCAATACCCTTACAGTGAGTTTAGTCGGGAGGAGACACCAAAAAATCCAACCATGTTAAGGGTCGGTGCGACCCAGACCGTGCAGGAACATTTATAAAAAAAAAATGAAGATTATTGTAGGTGCTCCTAATATGTATATACAAATCCAATTATAACTTCTTAGGGTTGGAAAAAGCTAACTTATATTAAATCAAGTTATTAGTTAACTATTGAATTTATGCATTTTCTTGAAATCTTTCACTTTTGTATATGTGGAAGATTGGGATAATTTTTTTTTTCTTTTACTGGCGAAATCAACAACTCGCGATTCTCGTACTGACAGGGGGTCGATTCCCGTCTACTACCTCTATAACCTCCAAGTTCGTCCACACAACTCGCAAGCATGGGCCATGGGTAAGTCGGGGTGAAAATCGAACTTGGGACTTTTTTTTTACATATTTCCTTCCATTTACATGGCACTTGCCAATCGATCTAGACCCCTGCGGGAGGGATAGAAAAATATTAATTTGAATCAATTAAATATCATTTGATATTAAAAAATTAATGTTATATTAATTTAATATTATTAATTATTATTTTTTTAAAAAGTATAATTGAAATTTCGAAATTATTTTATCTCTAAATTATTAAATGTATAAACTATTATATTTATTAAAATTTATTATAAATATTCTTGGGGTATTAGGTTACAAAGTGTGGAGAGTGGACAACCAAGAGGACCAAACCTCCTTATGGACTCATATCCTCAGCTTGAGGGTGGCTTGTTGTTGAGAGAAAATGGACAAGAATGTTATGGCTGGGAAGAACGTCCTTCGTATGTAGCTAGTAAGTTCTATCATTAAAATATAAGTCTTTTATTCAATTGTTTATGTTAATTTTCCATGTGTAAATGTTTTATTTGAATGTTGTTGAGTATGTGTAATTTACGTTGCATTCATAGTTTTTTATTTATTGTTAATTGCATGAGTTTTTTAGCATGTTTCTTGTTGTCAATTTTATCTGCATAAAAACATATTAATTGTTTATTTATTCTTCATTCATCACAAATAAAATCTATCATATTAATTGAGAATTTGTTTGGTACTGAGTTGGTCCATCTCTGCATCTCTCAAGACCTAATAATCTGCAATGGAGTAATGAAGTAGCCAAACTACAACTAGATGACTTGTATGCATGGGCTAGGTAGTAGTTTCGTAAATTATGTGACATCTGATATCCTCGTTTCCAACCAAATAATAAATTTTCAACTTTTAAATGACCATGAAACTAACTCTAATCATAGACCTTTAACCCTAACTCTAAACTTTTCCATGCACATGATCCATATTTTATGAGAAAAACAAAATGAAATACAAATATATAATATTATCACAGAGATATGATGAATAATAACAAAGATACAATAAAACTTGACTTATATTCAATAAAGAAATATGCTAAAACTGTAAAATGCAGACTTAAAACAAGTTTGCTAGAATGGTGGTGGCTTATCTCTGAGAAGATATGTGACAGTTGTGCTTATTCGCAAGAAGATGATTACAATAAAGCTCCAAAGGCCTATTTACATCAAACATGAATGGGAAAACCCTAGACATCCAAAAACCTAACCCTAAAAGATGAAGCGTCAAAATTCATGTGGGCCCCATTGGGGTAAGTTAGTACATCAACTTCCTGAGGTCGTAACTTTTGCATATGATCTATGTTTTAGGCACACAATAGCCCACTAAAAAGTTATATTCGAGGAATACAAATTATATTGTCACACTTTTGAATTTCTCTACAATGTGACTATGGCAAGCCCAAAAAATGTTGTTTAGGGCCTCAAAACGACCCTAGAAGTTCATGACTTAAAAATATAGGAAACTAACTGTGAAGATAAAAAATACATGTGAGCTAGTTGGAATAGGTGAGTGGCCACCGATATCCACTTGGATAAATCCTCCCCCCTTATGAAGAAATGGTATCCATTGCATTGAGTTCCCCCATCAAATGAGGAAATTTCTGCTGAATTTGGCCTTGGGTGAACCACTTTCCTTGGTGTAGGAGTTTCCCTGCTTTGACAACCTAATAAAGCTGGAGCTTATGTTGGCAAGTTCACTTGACCTGTGTGGTCGCGCTTTGATAAGTGGATTCTTGTTCCATGCAGTGAGGGTTGAGCTATGTTGGTGTCAATTGTTCTGCTATCTCTGAGGTGTCCAACAATGGTGAAAAATATGGTCGAAGGAGGTCCACATTAAATATTGGGTGCAACCCAAGGAAGGGGGGAATGTTGAGCTCAAAAGCATTGTCACCCACAGCCTTGGTGATGGTTTGAGTTCCATAGTGGAGTGGATGAATCTTTTGATGGGGCCTTGTGAGGCATTCTTTCTGAAATTCTAACCAAAAATTATCTCCTACCTGAAACTTGTGTGACACCTGGTGTTGATCATGGCATTGATTGTACTTGGCATTAGACTTCTGTAAAATATCATGAGCTTGTTGGCAAATGTACTGGATCTATTAAATGAACCGAGTGGCTTTATCGACTTCAGTTTGAGCATGGGATGAGTCCTCTTGTGTGTCCACAAGGGGTAGTGCAACATCCATAGGACCCAATGGTTGAAATCCCAACTCCACCTAAAAGGGGTTGTGGTCGGTTGAGCTATGTATGGATCTGTTGTAGTTGTGTTTAACATAGGGAATACTCTCATCCCATGTGCAAGGATGCTTCAAATTGTACATGTGCAATATATGTACGATCATTCGTTTGACGACCTTGGTTTGGCCATCCATCTAGGAGTGGAAGGAAGTGGATTTGGTGAGCTTGGTGTCTAGTAGTGACCATAGGCTCAACCAGAATGTGTTGAGGAGCCAAATGTACCGATATGAAATGATGGTTTGTGGTATCCAAAAATGTACCCACACTCATTCAAAGAAGATCTTGGTCATGGCCTTTGTTGTGATTCTCTTCTTGTAGGCAGTCAGAGTCACCATCTTGGAAAAGCGATCAACAACCACAAAAAATAGTCATTTCCCCGCTTGGTGGATGGAAGGCCTAACATGTAGTTCAGTGAGATGGATTCCCATGGCCTATTGGGAGTAGACAGAGGGATGTACATTCCTTGTTTCTTAATGGTCGGTTTGGAAATGGCATAGGCCGTGAAGGACATGATATACTCACTGACATCCTGTCGAAGTTTAAGACAACATAAATGTTGTTGTAGCACTACCACTGTCTTTTCTATGTCAAAGTGTCCTACCACCCGAATGTAGTGGTCATCCCAAATAAGCTTCATGAGTTTGCTTGATGGAACACAGAGATGGCCCAAATGGCACACCATCCTATCCTAAAGATGGAAATCGGTGATAGTTGTGTTTTCACCTAACATCTACTAGGTAGTGGTGAAGTCAGTATCTCTCTCATATAGTTGGGGCCATTCGAAGGTCTCATGGCTGCAAGAGTTTATCACCTTGGTGAGGGTTGGAACTAGAGGTCGGTTGAGGAAATCAACAATGATGTTGGTGCTTCTTGTCTTATACTTGATGTTGATATCGAACTGCTTCAAGTATGTGAACCACTTTTGATGGCGATCATTATGCAATTTACCTTGTGTCTGCATGAACTGCGATGACTTATTATCGGTGTAGATGACTGTCTCCTTCCCGATAATGTAATTCCTCCACTAGCGATAGGATTACACAATGGAGTGCATTTCTTTTTCATAAGTAGGGTACTTAAATATGACATATGATAGTGTCTCACTATTATAGGCCACATGGTGTCTGTGCTGAGTGAGAACTACACCCACAACATAGTCTGAGGCATCTGTCTTGATCTCAAAGGGTTGTTGCAGGTTGGGTAATGAGAGCAATGGGGTTGAGCACAAGCCACTACAAGGAAATGACACTCTAGTAGAGGTTTTTGTGGATGCCCCTATAAAATTATCCCAAAAATCCATTTATAGCGGATGATATTAGCGGAGGTGAGTGGGTGGAGTTTTTAGTGGATGTTTTTACACTGGTACTTTTATAAGTACATAATGAACTGATGCATTTTATACAATAGGTGCATTGGTTCCCTCAAAACTAGAACACCATAGCAGGGTTATTTCAAATAAAGAAAAATATTATTCCATGCGTTATGGAAATAAGGATGCACCGAGAAATAATGATGCACCATAATAGCGTTATTTTAGAAATCTATAGTGCACAATGTAACACTGGAAGAACCGATGCACTATTAATAGAGTGCACAGTTATATGTTTAAATAAAAAATTATTTATGCACCAATGTAGGATTGTGTCAAAAAATATATTCCAGTGCACTCCATTGTATCATGCACACTGGTGCGCACCAGTGCTCCAATATGAAGCATCATGTTAGGTTTAATTTAAAAATTTAGGCGGTGTTCTATGTAAAACCAATCGCACCGGGGTGTCTATTATTATACCGCACCATGTCATGCTTAAACAAATGTTTTATCACTATTGTAGTTTTTCAAAAAATGTATGGCGGTGTGCTATGTAGTAGTATATGCACCGATGCACAAACATGCTCGAAAACACACACATCATGGTAGGGTTGTTTTTTTTTAAGTATAACTGGTGTTGTTATTGAACATGTATGTCTGAGTGCATTTGTTCATTGGATGCACCAAAACAGGGTTTTATAAAAAAAAAATTACCTATGGTAAAAATCATTTTTACCATTTTCAGTGTTGTAGAGATCAAAAGAACCAGTTCAACCTTTTCCTATCTGAAGTGCCCTTCCATTAGTGCTTATTAGGATATTTAGACACTTAGGATTTAGTTAATATCTACTTGGTATAATGTGTCGTTAGGTAAAATTGTGTTTCTTAGTGTGCTTCTTTAGTATGCATTAGTATGCATTTGTAGTTAAGAATTCTGACGGTCATGATATGTTCCCGACATAGAGTGATCTGACGGTTCATACTCTCCTCAATCTTAACGACCATTGATCTGTGGCTTAACACTCGATTGGTCCATGATTTCTATTTAAAGAGCATGGAGGGTCATTTGTCGATGATCAATTGTGAGAAACTCTCTTGTAAAATCTCTCTGTAATATTTTTCTTTGCATTAATAAACTACTCCAAGTGGTTGCGTTGGTTGGGGCCGTGGATGTTTCCCCGTAGGGGTTTTACCATGTGAAAACATCGATGTGTTGATCTTTGATCTAGTTATGTGAGTGGTTACTGAAGGTGTCCATCCTCTGTTGGAATACCTGTGTTGTCGAACATGGTATCAGAGCTTGTTTGAAGACCCGCTCCTGTTGAAGATCGAGATCATGAAGCCGAGTTACCTCATCTCCACTTTCTACCATTTCCATACATTTATGGTCTGAGAGGACTGTTCCATTGTGTCTAAAGTGCTCTTTTCAGTCAGGAACACTTTTTGTTTCACTCGAAAAGGTTTTTTTTTTCCCAAGATACGACCATTATAGTCAGATCCAGAGGTATAAAGCTTGAATACGCATTTTTTTAAATTTTTGCAGAGTAGTATTTTGGTTTTATTTCAGTTTTGTTTTATTTATTTTTGGGTTTCTACTCTTCTAGATCTTCACATTCTCTTTTCCCCGCACCCTGTGCGATCTCGAAAAATCAGAAACAGATAGGAAAAGGTGCATCTTTTGGGTAAAATAACCGAGATCTAACCCTTGTTGTCATCGAGAAGCGAAATTTCTTTTCTTATGTGAAAAGAGTTTTTTTTTAGCACGCTCTCCAAGGTCATCTTCAACAACAACAACAACACCCCCAATCCTCCTTCTGAACATTACAATATGTTTTTCTAGATCAACAACAACAACAACAACAATCATCCTTCTGAACATTACAATATGTTTTGCTAGATCATTTGGTTAAAAGTTGCCTTATTGAGTAAAAGGTCTTGAGTTCAAGTCTCTCTTTTCTTGCCTTTTTTTTAAAAGTTCATGCTAAAATTGTAAAGTGTATTTCACTTCAAGTATAAAAGTGAATCACTATAAGTAACTTTAATTTTTTATTTTAGAGTTATTTATTTTGCATGCAATTTTTTATTGTAAAAGTGATCCCCACTTCTCTTTATAAAAGTGGGCCACTTCATAAAGCAACTTACATAATCACATGGTCATTTGGTTACCGATTGTGCCTTTCTTAAAAAAGGCATAACTCTAACATCAGAAGTCCGTTTTCAATGCTGTTTTTTTAAAAAAAACATAACTTTTCGAGCTCTTTCCATCCAGATCACCAGTTTCAGTTTTTAAATCCACATTATATGCATATTTAATATGGATTTTACAAGTATTGTCTTGCTTACCAGCAACAACTACTTCCAATGAAAATCTCATATAGAAGATTTATTAAGAAGTAAAGGCTTGTACCGAATTACCTTGGGAATGGGAAAAGAACCCACTGATGCTGATAAGAAGGCCAAGTGGGATAATAGGAATGACGAAGCACGTGGACTAATCGGAATTTCCATCTCTCCTGATTTAAGGTACCACCTTCAAGATATTAATGACCCCAAAGAAGCTTGGAACACGATTGAATCTTTGTTTGGTAAACTCAATATTATTTGAGCACAACAGTTAGAAAATCAAATACTGAACTTGAGTCCAAATGATTTTTCTTGCCTTGGAGACTATCTATCTAGGTTTAAAACACTCAGAATTTTATGTGAAGAATGTAAGATAAATATGGAGGAAGAGCATTGCATCTATCTTATTCTTTCTAAGATAGGTAGTTCACATTATGTGTTTGTATCTACCTTTTATGCCATGAGAGAGGTTCTAGGGGAAGAAGCTTATGAAACACCCACTCTTGAGTCCTTTTGTACTTTTTTTATTCGAGAGGAAGATAAGCTTGTAAAATTTGAAGTGATCAACACTACAGGTCCCTCCAACAAATCCTTAGTTGCCCAATAGAAATATAAAACCAAGTATCCCAAGAAGAAACATCCTCGCTACAACAACAAACAACATAAGGGTCCCAAAACTGCTCAGACAGCTTCAACTCCTACTGGTGACAAAGGAGAAAAATATAAAAGTTAGAATACTAACAGAAATTGAAACTTTTGTGATAAATATGGTCATGATGAGTCCAAATGTTTCAAGAAGATGGAATCTTTAGAAGCAACTATGAAGAATCACAACATCGTTATTGATTCTACTTCTTCTTCTCATGGACATGCACTTATTGCTTCTGGTTTCTCCTTCAATTCAAATTCTATTACTACTTCTTGTTATGATGAGTGGCTTATTGATTCGGGATCATCTTATCATATGGCTAAGGATAAAGCCATATTTTCTTCTCTAAATGAATGTAGCACCAAGAAAATATTTGTTGGTGATGATAGATCTCTTAGTGTTGTAGGATCTGGAACAATTCAAGTAGATAATGGTCATTTCAATGATGTATTATGTGTTCCAAGTCTTTCTTGTAACCTTCTATCAGTATATCAAATCACTCAGTCAGGTGAAGGTAAAACCATCGAGTTTTCACCTCACCAAGTTTTAATCAAGGATCTAAAAGATCCTAATCATGTTCTTGCAACTAGAATTGTTGATGATATTACCAGGTTGTACAAGTTCGACAACTTTGGGTCATCAACTTTTTCATCAGCTTTTTGTTGCTCATAGTGATGGCTTGAGAAAACTTTGGCATGAGAAGTTTGGTCATCTAAATTATCGCTCATTGCACCAACTATGTAATCAACAGATGGTGATTTATATTCCTCTTGTTTCATGCAGAGATGGTGTTTGTGTTAGTTGTGTTCTCAACAAACATCATCGAGACAGTTTTGACAAACGTGCCTCTTGGAACACCTCGAGTCCTTTGCATCTTGTTCACAATGATTTTTTTGGTCCACTTTCTTCTCCTTCTTTTTCTGGGTGAAAGTAATTCTTAAATTTCATTGAAGACTTTTCCAGATGTACTTGGGTTTACCTCTTAAAACTCAAGAGTGATTTTTTTGACAAGTTTTTGGCCTACAAGGCCCTTGTAGAAAAAAAATATGGACATCAAATTCAAAGGTTAAGAACAGATAATGGAGAAAAATATGTGAACAATGATTTTACAAGCTACTGCACTACACAAGGAATCTAAATGAAACACATTGTTCCATATACACCACAACAAAATGGTGTTGCTGAGAGAAAGAACCGCACATTAAAAGAAATGGTTAATTGTATGATCCAATCTAAGGGATTAAGTCTAAATTATTGGGAGGAAGCCATCAACTGTGAAAATTACATAGTAAATCACACTCCCACAAAGGCTCTTAAAAATATAACACTAGAAGAAGCTTGGACTAAAATTAAACCAGATGTAAGTCACTTCCGTGTATTTGGCAGTATAACATGGGCTCACATTCTTGATGAGAAAAGGAAAGCATTGCAAACTAAAAGTGAAAAGTGTATATTTGTTTTTTTTTTGAAGATGACAAAGGTTACAGACTTCTTCAATCACATTTTAATGAAATTATTATTAGAAGAGATGTTGAATTTGATGAAAATATATTGGCCTACAAGCCTAATTCGGCGATTGTGCCTTCTTCGGCCTATGAGCCATGTTCGACATTTGTTCTTTCTTACGATGTGGTTTCTTCTTCAGATGATGACAGTGAGGATGAAAATCCACCTTTGCTTTCTCACCCTCTAGATGAGTCCTTTGAACATGAACCAACACCATCTCCACGGCTTCCTAGATGGGTTCGTTCAACATGAGAGGCAGTTGGTGATATTGTCGGTGATCCTTCATATCAGCGTCAGACATGTTCGCAGTTCCAGTGAGCCTCTTCTTTTTTGTCTCAAGTTTCAAAAACTCATGATCCAAAGACATTTGCAAAATCTTCAGGTCATCCAGATTGGGATACAACAATGAATGAAGAGTATCGTTCTTTAATGGAAAATGATACTTGGGATCTTGTACCTCTTCCAAAAGGAAGAAAACTTGTTAGATTCAAATGGGTCTACAGAACTAAGTATGCATCAGATGGAAGTGTTGAACGACACAAGGCTTGGTTAGTTCCCAAAGGATTTTCCCAAGTTGAAGGAATTGACTATAATGAAACCTTTTCCCCTGTAGAAAAAATGAATTACATCTGCCTTGTTCTTGCCCTTGCTGCCTCGCATAAATGGGAGGTCCATCAGATGGATGTTAAATTTTCCTTCTTGCACGAAGCTTTTTAAGAATAAATCTACATGGAACAACCTCCTGGCTATGTCTAGAATGACTCTAGCATTGTTTGTCGCCTCAAGAAATCTCTTTATGGTCTCAAGCAAGCTCCCCGAGCTTGGTATGCCAAAATGGATAGCTTTCTTATTACCACTGGATTCTCTAAATGGCATTATGATCCTAATGTCTATACCAAGAAAGTAGGAAGCCATCTCATAATCCTTGTCCTTTATGTTGATGACCTTATCCTTACTAGTAGTGACTCAAAACTTTCAAACCAAGTGAAAACCAACCTTAAGAAGAAATTTGAAATGACAAACTTAGGCTTTTTGCACTATTTTCTTGGCCTCTAAGTTTTGCAAACCAATGAAGGAATTTTTCTTTCCCATTCTAAGTATGCTTGTGACCTTCTTCGTCTCTTTCACATGGATGATTGTAAACCAACCCCTTCTCCCTTCCAGTATGAAGTCAAGATTTTTTCCACCTGTTCTTATCCTACAATTGATGCCACCCTGTAGCGTCAGTTAGTTGGTAGCCTCTTATACTTGACTCATACCCATCCTGATCTTTCCTTTGTTGTTGGTCTTGTTGCCCGATATATGAAAACACCCCATAAAATCCATTGGAAAGCAACTAAAAGGATAGTTCACTATGTTCATGGTACAGTTCAGTTCGTGATACATTACAGTTCAAGGGGGAATCCTTTATTGGTTGGTTTCACTGATTCAGATTGGGTCGAAGACCCTGATGATCGGAAGTCTACTGAAGGTTATGTTTTAAGACTTGGTTCAGGACCTGTCACTTGGGCTTGTAAGAAACAACAGGCTATTGCATTTTCTTCAACAGAAGCAGAGTACCGAGTAGCGGTAAATGCAAGTCAGAAAGCACTGTGGCTTCGACATATCCTTTCAGAGTTTGGATTCCAACACCAACATCTGACCAGCCTTTGGTGTGACAATCAGAGTGCCATCAAGCTCACCAAATACCCAGTTCAACATCAATGTAGAAAACACATCGACCTACACATGCACTTCATCAAAAAAGTCATTCATGATCAATTTATTGAAGTGCTCTTTTTCCGTACAGAAGATCAAGTTGCAGACATTTTCACAAAGTCTCTTACAGAAGTGAAGTTTTCCAAACTTCGATCTATGTTAGGAGTTCATAAACTTGTCATTAAGGGGGGATAGGCTCTAATGCCTCCTTCCTTCTCCTATTGTGTCACTATTGTAAGTCCTTCAATACTATTCCAAGTTGTTCTTAAGGGGGGATGTTAGGATATTTAGACATTTAGGAGTTAGTTAAGATCTACTTGGTCTAATGTTTTTTAAGGTAAAAGTGTGTTTCTTAGTGTGTTTCTTTAGTATGAATTAGTATGCATTTGTAGTTAGGAAATCTGGCAGTCATGATATGGTCCTGACATAGAGTGATCCGACGATTCATACTTTCCTTGATCTTGACGACCATTGATCCGTGGCTTAGCACCCGATTGGTCCATGATCTCTATTTAAAGAGCATGGAGGGTCATTTTTTGATGATCGATTGTGAGAAAATCTCTTGTAAAATCTATCTGTAATATTTTTCTTTGCATTAATAAACTTCTCAAAGTGGTCGCGTTGGCTGGGGTCGTGGATGTTTCCCTGTAGGGATTTTACCACGTGAAAACATCGGTGTGTTGATCTTTGATCTGGTTATGTGAGTGGTTATTGAAGGTGTTCATCATTTGTTGGAATACCTGTGTTGTCGAACAATGATTTCCTTGGTTTCCTTCCTTTTGTCTCTTGGTTGGTGAGTGAATTTTGAATTTTTCCAAACGGTGGGAAAAAATAGTTTTTTTAGTATGCCGCAACCATGCCTCCCCGACGAAAAAATGTCAAGGTAATACCCTTTTTTCTTCATAACTTAAGTTTTCACCAGATTAAAATTTAAAATTGAGTGAAATTTTAAGTGAAAAAAAAAAAAATGTGCGGTGCGTCCGAGGCTCTTAGCTCACACTGCCTATGGTGTGACCTGTAAATTTACAATGCACATCGTGTACCTTGTTACCTTTCTCAACGGTTCATTAGTAAACATAAATGCATCGGTGCATCCATTTAATGATGCACCGAAGAAAATCATATAACTAGTGGGATAGTGCATCAAAGTACAAATAGTACACCGAGTCATTAAAGTACATGACATGCCACCCTTATCAGTTATATTTTTACGCAGTGAATTAGTAAAAATGCACACCAGAGTATTCATCTTTACCAAATGCACCGCTAAGAAACGTAGCATTGTGTTGTGGTGCACTCAGTAAATTTTTTGGTGGCACCATATGTGGTGCGATAATAACAACTAGAACAAACTGTACAAAGTCTCGTACTCAAAAATTTGGAAACTTTTATGTGACAGTGTGTATGTTAGTTACACATACCGGTGCATGTAGTGAACATATACACACTTCTTTTTTGCTAATTTTTAAATAATTGTTTACGTGCATTAATAGTTTTATTTGGTTTTTGGTTTAAGTGGTGCATAGGATAAATGTAACTCATCGGGGCATATGTGTTGTAGAGTAGCACCCCTGTGTGATATTGTTTTCCAATACACCGCGTAACATAGTACAACATATTTTGTTTAGAGTGTTAGTTTACACTGACACACTGGTCAAGGTGCTCACAATATCTATATGTGCACTGTCGATGGTGCGTGACTGTTTTTTGGGTGCACCGTTAATGCATTTAACATACTTTTTGAAGGAAGTTATTTTTCCTTATTTATAGATAAATTTACCATTCAGTATATTTTTTTTATGTTTTATGTATGAGTGAGGTTGATGTATTTCATATGTTAATCATGCAGAGACATGAGAGAAGGGAGAAACAAAAACAACAGGAGTAGAGGGTGGACATGTACAATGTTGTATGGGAATGGGAGGTGAGGGAGATGGACAGGGATTTGTACCCTCATACTATTACTGCAGCGACTCATGTTCTCTTAAGGGATGTAAGAATCCTTAAGTACTATTAAGAGGCTACAACCTTTAAAGGGCACTCCGGGTTATTGGTTCATTTGATTCTTCGATGGGATGTCCATTGACAAGCATCCCATTGAGGAGGATATTTACTTTATCACTGGGCTACCGAGGAGAGGGGAGGATTTTCCCAAGTTCCCAGATGTCCCAGTAGGTGTTTTAACTGAGAGTAAGCACATGTACTCTCAGTGATATATTGGGGTTGAGGTACTATCCCTAGCTGATTTTTAGGTGTATAGTGGACAACTGAAAATCACCTCTTTAGGTGCATAGGAGGTTAGGTGCCTCTCACTCTTAGTGACTACCATATCCGACTTTACCAGTGATGGGAAGTGCATTATATTCCCTCTTTTGTATTATGTTGATTTGTTGGTACAATGAACATGGTGTATCAGATGGTCTTCCATTGTTTTGTGGCATTTTTGTATAGCGCTCGACAAATGTCGGGCTATGATATGTGGGAGGTCGAACTAACCATTTTCCTCAGAGTTGTTTTGCTTATTTTTTGAGAGGTTTTTCAGAGACGAGGACATTTTTTTTCCATCATCCTATCGGGTTGAGGACTTATGTGCAGATGAACATGTGGGGGGAGATGATTCCCAAGAGGGGCCAACCATATTTTTTGGCCAGGATTGTGCCAAACCCACTAGGGCTACTAGGCAGTGCGATAGATCACATGTTCGTCATGGTGTCGTGTCCTTACGCAAGTTTGGATTGGAAAGGATGTACGAACATACTCTTCACACCATATGAGGAACCAAATGATATAATTAATATTAGTGTTTTGTTTAAATTAATATAGTTATATTTTATTGTCTTACTTAATTATAATAAAATTAATTCTAACACCTTCTTTAACTTGTTTTATTAAATTTTTTAATGAGTTACCTATGTAATTTGGGAAATGCCTCCTCCCCCAGTAAATGACGATGAGGAGATGATGTATGAGGACACGGTGGATCATGGTCCTCGGGTGATCAGGGGATCAAAATTTGCTCAATTTTCAAAGTGCTCGTATTGAGACGAAAACAATACCATTGCATCTATCTCGTTTTCCTGATTCCGGCGGTATATTTATTTTCGCAAATGGAGTCCGTATGGAGGAGATATCGTGATTTTACCGCCAAGTCAAACAGGTAAAAATTTGGATGTTGGCTGTACCTGTCCATACAATCCGTACGGCCACGTGGCAGGCCGTACCATCATACTGACGTGGCAGAGGAAGGTGTGGCGCATTGTTATTGGCTGGTGGTTGTCCAATCATGTGATGACACGTGTCGTATTGGAAGCAAATGAAAAGAGGGCACGTGGCCCAATGCTTGGGCGCCACGTGTCCCTCATTTGATTGGTTCATATTTGGCTATGTAAAAATTAATGGAGGCCGTGGGGTTCGACCCCCGGACCTCCCCCATTGTAAATATTTGACACATATCCGCTAACCATTAAAGCGGCCACATGAACCTTGTTAGTAGTGTGGGTTTTATTTTATTTAACATTGTTTAAATGTGTCAAAAGGAGGGGGGTCGGGTCGGGGCTTAGCCCTGACCCAAAGTTTATTAATACACGTAACTATTGCATAGTGTATTGTGCGTGATTTATAATCGCATAACTTATATCATATGGTTTTCCATTGTAATAAAAAATGCGCGGGGTATATATTATGGGCGCGGGGTTTTTAACCCTTGGTTATATTCGGTATGTCACATGCCTGTGGCCTGGGAGCGCGGGAATCCGTTTTTCGGTTTTCAAACCAACTTAACCACTTTATAACCAAACGCACGGTCGCATGGGAATATGACCAAGAGCCAAGGCGGTTAGGGGCTGGAGGCGCTCTAACCATTCTACGGTTTGTACCGGTGCATGGTTGTGTATGGGACTGGGTTCTTTACGCTTAAATGAGCGTGTGTGCCAGGTTTGGAGAACAAGGGTGCAGATTGTAGAACCAGAGATAGCAAAGAAGAAGGGGAGACTTCAAGGAGGCTGTCTTCTTCATTTTTCGACCGTTTCAGGTGCCGTCAGAGCCTAGGCAGGGGTTTTGGGATGCTGCGGAGCCATTGGAGCAGTCATTTTGTTGATTTGATCACTGTAAGACTTATTTTTAAGCACTTTGAGCAATTTAATATAAAAGATCCATTTGGAGGCTGGACCAGGAGATGTAGCCCGGAGTGGGGTGAACTCCTTTATCAAGTTGTTGTGTTTATGTCTGATGTTCAATGATTTATGTTGCTGTTTATGTTTATTTCTACATAAGTAATCCTTTAATATGTTTTGCAAATTGATCCTGTTGCATTAAACACATAACATTTAACTTGCAATTAATTTAATCAAGTTTATCAAGTCTACTTCAATTTTAGATCAAGTTGGTATCAGAGCAAAGGTTTTGAAGACTTGATATTGTTTGCAAGTTTTGTTTCTGATGCTCATAAGGTTGAAACTCACACGAGGAGAAGGTCAACTTGTGGAGACAAGTTCTTATCCGACGAGGAGGAAGCAGTTTCGTTCACCGCAGATTGCAGAGAGACATTCACCAAATATGGCACATGCAGATGATCATGAACGGGTTCCAGATGAAGAAGTAGATCTCAGGCAGACTCTCATGCAGATGAGA
>ML778662.1:304923-335221 GCA_009831015.1 Picea engelmannii | reverse complement strand
TTAAAGGAGAAGGTAAAAAGTTGAAACCAATTCGATATGGTCCTTTCAAGATTATCGATAAAGTTGGTAATAATGCTTTTCGTTTAGATTTGCCTCCATATATGCAGATGTATGCAGTTGTGAATGTTGAGAATTTGAAGTTGAATGAGCCTCCGTTGATCGATGATCAAGGAGATCATTTTCAGATTCCTTCTATAGATGATTTTTCTCCAGAATATCTAACAGAACTGCAGGAAGACACCATACTTGACAGAAGGATGAGGACTTTGAAGCGGGGAGATGTGGAGTATTTTCGAGTTGGTCTTAAAGGGACGAATCCAAGCAAGGCCAAGTGGATTGAGGTTGTAAGGGTGAGGGAACTCTACCCTCATCTTCACATAGACTGAGATAGTCTTTTGGAGGTCCAAAAGCTTCCTAATGGGGAGGTGTGATCAGGGGATCAAAATTTGCTCAATTTTCAAAGTGCTCGGATTGAGACGAAAACAGTACCATTGCGTCCGTCTCATTTTCCTGATTCCGGCAGTATATTTATTTTCGCAAATGGAGTCCGTATGGAGGAGATATCGCGATTTTACCGCCAAGTCAAACAGGTAAAATTTTGGATGTTGACTGTACCTGTTCGTACAGTCCGTACGGCCACGTGGCAGGACGTACCATCATGCTGACGTGGAAGAGGAAGGTGTGGCGCATTGTTATTGGCTGGTGGTTGTCCAATCATGTGATGACACGTGTCGTATTGGAAGAAAATGAAAAGAGGGCACGTGGCCCAATGCTTGGGTGCCACGTGTCCCTCATTTGATTGGTTCATATTTGGCTATGTAAAAATTAATGGAGGCCGTGGGGTTCGACCCCCGGACCTCCCCCATTGTAAATATTTGACACATATCCGCTAACCATTAGAGCGGCCACATGAACCTTGTTAGTAGTGTGGGTTTTATTTTATTTAACATTGTTTAAATGTGTCAAAAGCAGGGGGGTCGGGTCGGGGCTAAGCCCCGACCCAAAGTTTATTAATACACGTAACTATTGCATAGTGTATTGTGCACGATTTATAATCGCATAACTTATATCATATGGTTTTCCATTGTAATAAAAAATGCGCGGGGTATATATTATGGGCGCGGGGATTTTAACCCTTGGTTATATTTGGTATGTCACATGGCCGTGGCCTGGGAGCGCGGGAATCCGTTTTTCGGTTTTCAAACCAACTTAACCACTTTATAACCAAACGTGCGGTCGCATGGGCATATGACCAAGAGCCGAGGCGGTTAGGGGCTGGAGGCGCTCTAACCGTTCTACGGTTTGTACCGGTGCACGGTTGCGTACGGGACTGGGTTCTTTACGCTTAAATGAGCGTGTGTGCCAGGTTTGGAGAACAAGGGTGCATATTGTAGAACCAGAGACAGCAAAGAAGAAGGGGAGACTTCAAGGAGGCTATCTTCTTCATTTTTCGACCGTTTCAGGTGCCGTCAGAGCCCAGACATGGGTTTTGGGACGCTGCGGAGCCATTGGAGCAGTCATTTTGTTTATTTGAGCACCGTAAGACTTATTTTTAAGCACTTTGAGCAATTTAATATAAAAGATCCATTTGGAGGTTGGACCAAGAGATGTAGCCCGGAGTGGGGTGAACTCCTTTATCAAGTTGTTGTGTTTATGTCTGATGTTCAATGATTTATGTTGTTGTCTATGTTTATTTCTACATTAGTAATCCTTTAATATGTGTTGCAAATTGATCATGTTGCATTAAACACATAACATTTAACTTGCAATTAATTTAATCAAGTTTATCAAGTCTACTTCAATTTTAGATCATCGGGTGAAGATACCTGATGACATGTGTTGTAGGCCTGATACTAGATTCATGTTGGAGTTAGGAGACCAACTCTTTGCACTTTTGATTGAGTTGGGAGTCTGCCCTACCCTAATGCGATACATTAGGGCAGATCCTACACTCTTGGAGTTTTGGAGGGATATGTCACATGATTGTATGCCTCTTATGGATCATATTATCGTAGTTTCCAGGCTACTATAAGAGAGGAGGGATTTCGATGATAGGAATAATTCTTCTTCTAGTACGACATGTTTGTCTAGTACCCCATCGATTGATGAGGGTAATCATGATCATCCTTTTCCACATCCTCCTCCTCCTCCTTCACCTCACCCATATCATGAGGAGGAAACACATATTTCTCCTCCTCCTCTTTCACCTCACCTATATGAGCATGCTAGACTTATTCCTCATCCTCCTCTTTCACCTCACCTAGATGAGCATGACAAACCTATTCCTCATCCTCCTCTTTCACCTCACCTAGATGCGCAGGCAATATCTATTCATCATCCATCATCTTCCACTATAGACTAGGCCTCCATTGTTGTTGTAGATATCTAGATTATCTCATCGACTGGACGAGATATGTTATAGAAATTATTTGACTTGTCCATGATATATATATATATATATATATATATATATATATATATATATGGTGTGTTTTTTGATTGATCATAATGATGATGTACTTAATTTATATGTTCATGTTGATGTGTATATTTTTAGGTCATGCTAGATTTGGATGTTAAATGTTCTTGATAGATGTGTATGTTAATTGATGTTTGTTAGGTGTGTGTGATGGTGATGTTAGGAAATTATTGTCTTTTGTTATATGTGATCACAATGATGATGGCCTATTGAATTATTAGACATGTGTGCTAGCTAATTTATGGCATTTATATGTGCTAGAGGTATATATAATTAGATTATGTTAGCTAGCGAATATAAATGTGTATTTTACATGTTGTTTATGTTTGTTATAAGATGGTTATCATCATCATGTTTATTTTTATAAATTACAAAGTTCAATATGGTTGAAACTATAATTATAAAATTGAAACTAGAATTTTATAGATAGTTCATTATACATATCCATTCTAACTACTTTTTTTTCAGAAAACAAATTACATATGAATAAATATTATTTTTCATTGTACTAATTACTCTTTTTGAATAGACTTTTCTACACTAAAAAATGTTATTATAAAAAAGTTATGATCTCCAATGATAAGCATTATATTGGCTTTAAAATTTTGTGGATGCAAATATTCCTATTGTTATTTTTGTCATTATTTCGTAAGTTGATTGCTACTAAATTTTAAAATGATATTTCATTAATTATGGTTTTACTCAACATTGGGGGCATAAGTTTATAAATATTTTCAAAATAAATGATAAAATTATTTAAACTAGCAAACACTACTTTAGTTAAAAACCAAATTATCATAAAATCATGTTATAAATTTATTTATTTTAATTATAAACCACATTTTTTTTAATATTACTTTTAAATCTACAAAATAAATGACCATAAAATCATTTTTTGAATCATCATGTTAGCATATCCTCAAAAATGATGTATTATTAAACATGCATATCAACCATATCATTACATCTAACTATATCGACATAAAAAGTATAATTTCATATCCCATTAAAAGTTCAACTTGACATTTAACATTTTACAGGATTTCAGAATTGGAAATACTTAAAGAAGATGAAAATTTTATAATTATATGCAACTACATATAAATATGTTCAAATAACAATCGTTCCATTCAATCACAAATACTTTGAAATATAAACACATTACACATCAAATTGAATGTTAACTAACTAAAATTGTTATAATTAACGTAACATTTCTCGTGTGAGAAGATGAATAAAAAAATATATAATTAGTGAAATAAAGAATATAACAAAAAGATACAACAACATTTTTAAAAATGAAATAAAATGTGTACATATGACTCTTTGTTTTCATCACCCTCATTATCTTCCTCGCTTGGCATGATAACACTGTTGTTCTCAAAAATATGTTTTGATCTAGGGTTGTGTCTTAATACAAACCACCAATCCCTATCCAACACATCTGGGTAAAACAACAACACTTGGTTGCAGTTTTTTGGGAAAACATAAGGCTCCTTAGCTTCATCCCACATATTATTAGATTTGATATGTATCATCCCATTATCACGATCTTCCTTTAAATTATTCAAATCAAAAGTGTCCCACCACTTTCACCTAAAAATAACACATTGGAAAGAAGAGAAGTCCACTCGAATAATCTCTTGTATCTTTATGATGTAACCTAAATTCATTTGTATGTTTTTTTTATCGCGGTGGCTAGCATAACTAGATTGGTCGAAATCAAATTCCACTCCACAGTCTTGTGTCATGTGTCCATCATTGACACCCTCTTTGCGAAAATAGTGTCCATATGCCCACATAGATGAGAAAAAATGCAACTATAAAAAAATGAAAAAATCACAGTGTCAATATGTGTCTAATAACCTCACCATTAAAATATAAAATAATATATATGTACTTACAATTCGAATGTGCAATACAAAGTTAAAATTTATGTACAAAAAAATATTATTACCTAGTTGTCGCAACCAATCCCTATGTTTAGTGCATCCTCTTCTTCACGCAAGTAATGACTAGATGCACCATATTTCTCTCTGACTTGGTCAGAAACCCAACTGTTGGGGAATATCATTGACATATTTTCTTTTAAATGATTAGGATAAGGCATGATTCTACCATTCAACCATCTGAATTATTTCATGTCACTTTCCCATTTCCTCCTCTTGTGTTCGTACAATGCTACCCTTGACTATGTTGCCTTCGAATTCTAAAGAATCAATTTACTGATGGAATCAATTTATGAATTCACTGATGTATTCATGAAATAAAAACAACATATAGTACATATGATATCATGAAAATATACATTATGAAGTTTAGTGTGAATAGTTACTATGTAGAAATTTGACAAACAATAAGTCACTTACTATTTATCAAGCACCTTTTTCAATTAGTTTGGAGAAGCTCCCCTTCTCTTTTGTATTCATCCATTTCATTGTCCCAAATCACTTCACTTAGTGTGTTTTCAATATGCTTGATGTACTCACTGGCATAATAGAAAGACTCATATGATATGTAGACCTTCCACAGACCCCTCTGGTTTTTCCCTTTGATGAACACATCCTTTCAATTTATTCATGTACCTCTATAAAAAAAGCATCCAACAACAGGAGACCACCCCGATTAATTCAACCTCATCTACTAGGTGAATTAGAAGATGAACCTGCAAGTCCATGAAACTGGGTGATAGTTCCTTCTCAAACATACAAACAATCTCAACTATCTCTTGACACCACTGTGGAATTATAGCCATATGGATCTCCTTTATGTGATCCAACATACAAATGTATATAATTTAGATACAGAACACCTTAGGTCATGGGGGAATTCATGGTTCACACGCCCATGCACGAGCATAGGATAATGACACTACAAAGTAAACACAGAACAAAATAATTATGTTTTATCCCATGACATAAAAAATAAATTACAAATAATAAAGTCATATTTTTGGCATACGTCGTACCTTTAGAAGGTTCAAATGGTCATGTGATTTCAACCTCGACAAATGGTCTTGACACATAGTGAATCAACGTTCTAGGGAACAGCCATATAAAGAAGGCACCTTCACACCCAATATAACTTCCTTTACCAAAGAAAGATATTCTTTATTCAAAATCCATGGGACATCACCTTCTTTGAAATACCAAGAGGGACTAACTTGTCCTCTACTTTCTTGTCTTGGCCAATGTTTATTTTTAGTTTTTGAAGAAATAAGATCTCTCCTCACAACCAATGTTTCACTTTCTTTCGATGATATCTACCTCCATAAAGAAGATGAAACATTTTTAAATATATGCATGGGATATAGTAAGTGGGAAATCTTAAGATGCTCCCAATAGTGGAGCTCATAATAGCTCATAAAAGATAGATTTCATTTTCATCCCAATGGGAAATTTCTCAACATATGTGTCGAATAAATCTAGATCATTGAACATAGGCTCCCCATTTGAATCAAACATTTATGTAATATCCTTCTCCTTCTCTCTCTCATATGCTCTAATCCATTATCTTGGTGTCATTATTGTAGGCCTTTGGGTTCTCTCTGGTTTACCATTGAAAGAGGATGTTTCTCTTCTATAAGGGTGTTATTCTAGGAGGAATACCCTCAAGTAGTCATACATTGGATTTTGTAGGAGGTTCAACCACCTAGACTTCAGAGAAGGTACAAAACATTTACATCCATGCTAGCCTTTAGTTACAATACCTATGAAATTATTGTATACATATCATGTTAGCATTTAAGAATAGAATTTCAATAACAACAAATTAAATATGCAAAAAAATATCGTTACGTATATAAAAACATAAATAAACATGTTAATTACCAGAGAAAACTCCTAAGCCTGGATGATCATGTGTGGTGTAAACACATGTGCCATACAATGTAAAACTCCTTTGTATTGCGATGGGTCTTGATACATCATATACATGTATCCCTTCCCATAATTCCTTCAATTCATCTACCAATGGTTGTAGGTAGACATCCATATTATTCACTTGTCTTCTACCAGGGACTATAAGAGCCAACATAAGATGTTCATTCTTCACGAAAAACCATGGGGTGATATTGTTATTGATCACTACTACAGGCCAAATGAAATAGTTAGTGTTTTGGAGGGAATATGGGTTCATGCTATCAATTGTTATGCTAAGTCGTAGACTTCATACTTCATCCTTAAATTTTTATGGTAGTGTATTCTCTATATGATTCATGGTTATTGAATGTGTTGGGATTCACATAACTCCCAAAAAAAATTTGTGCAAGGAATGCAATCCCTAAAACATAGCTAATTCTTTGAATGGAAGAGACTTTGAATCCTCGGGATTATAGGCATGTGCCTCAATATCTTATGAGGAGGACCATGCAATTTACTATTTTTATTTTATTTATGGTACCTTTCATGCCGACATTTCTGACATATCTCTTTATCTGCATATTCTCCTCTATATAGAATACAATCATTCATACATGCATGATATGATATATACTCAACACCCATCATTTTCAACAACTACTTTTCCTCTTCACATCTACCGAGAAAAACATCATCACTAGGAAGAACCTTATCTTTAAATATCCTACAGTTAGTGGGAAATATAAATGTACAAGTTCATTTGATTTTTATAAAAGCAACCATTTCTAATATTGATTGTGTGACAAGATTTCTCAAAATTAGTATAAGGCACTTACTAGTCAATTACCTCAATATTGTTGAGAAACATGCATTTGACATGCCAAAATTTGTGAGAATGACGGCCTAGGGTTTGGAGAAATTTCAATCTAGGGTTTGACAGTCGCAATCACACTAGAGGACAACATGGTGACAAAAGGGGGTGGTAATGGAACCCCCTCATACAAGCAGGTAGTGGTGGACAGGGGGGAAGGCACATGAGGTGTAGGTTTCAAGGAACTAGTGAAAAACACCTTGGGATCAGGACTCGAAAAGAATTAGGAAAGAAACTAGGAAAAAAGGGATTGCATGGGGAAAGAAGCCAAAGAAACCCAGAAAGATGCACAAGAACCAACAAACCCCAATGGGGCAAAAGGGAGCAACCCGTGTAAACCTAAAACAACACTGATACCCAAGGTGATACTGGAAGACCCACAAATGCAACTCTTCCAGACCCAGATGAAGATGCATGCACTAATTTGAAATTTCATATGTTTGTGGCCCACAAAGAGAACGTTGCACAACTGGATAAAATATCAATGGAATCCAAGCGGGGAAGTGGAACTCCACCTGGGTTCAAAAGGATTCTTCACAAAAGTATTCATGAAATTTGAGGACAAGGACAAATTATTTGAGGGGGGAACATACTTCCATGACTCAACAAGACTTTACATGCGACCATGGAAGGAAAAATTCTCCCCAGAGAAAGAAACATTCAAAAATGTACCCATCTAGCTGAGGCTTTACTCCTTTCCGCTAGACTACTAGCTGACCTCCACCTTCTATGCAATCAAGAACAAACTTGGAAAATATGTGAAGACATAGGAAGCAACCCTAAAAGGGAGATATACATCTATGCAATAATATGCATAAAGATGGATGTTTCGGGGGCACTCCCATAAGCCATAATCTTGGAATTTAGGGATGAGGTATGGATACAAAGCATCGACTACAAGAAGATCCTATTCAGATGCAGAATATTCCATGAACATGGACACCTATTTAGAGAATATCCTCTCAATAAAAAACAAGAAGTGGAAGAAACAAAAATAAAGCAGGATGAGGATGGGTTCATAAAGTTGAACCATAGAAATAGAGAAAACAAGAAACCAAGTAAATCCCCAACAGGAAGCAATTTGGAAGCTAGGACTAGAACATAAGGGCATGACATTACCAACAAAGGGGAAGAAGGAGGAAAGGAAAATAAAAGATCTAAATAAGCTAGGGAACAAGAAACAAATGAGAACACAGATAGTCCAAGAAATAAGATGGAACAAGGGGGTAGTGCAACTCCTATGGACGGAGAAACCAAAGATTAAAACACCCCCATGCAGGAGGCAGATGGAGACATGGAAATGACACCAAGCGAGGTAGGTACGAAAGATCTTGATATCAGAGATATTGTGGAAAGGGAAGGAATGGATCTCCCAAACATACTCGAGCAATGGAAAAGGCAGGGTGTAGACAATGTACCAGCGAAGCAACTATATAGTATCAAATACCTCTTCCTCTTACTGAAGGAAGAAATATCCAGAGGGCTCAAGCTCACACATGGGGAGATAGGACACCTAGGAATCATAGAATGCAAGGGGAAACCACAACTCTCACCCAAGAAGATGAGAAGGAAGAAATGTAGGAAATCAAACAGCGTAAACCTACAGTAACTAGGAGCTCCGCTGATAAACTCTGGTAGGATAAAAAATCTCTTTCCCAACTCCCCCCCACATGTTTAAATAAATATTATAAAATGGAATATTAGAGGCCTAAACAACTCACGAAAGCAAATAATCATTAAAAACAAACTAAGGAAGGAACAACCGGACCTCTGTTTGATCCAAGAGACAAAATGCAAAGTAGACAGAATGGAAACAATCAACAAAAAACAATGGAGCAAGTACAAGATGTTGGTTGTCGAAGGACAATATATGGCAGGCGATATTCTTACTTTGTGGAACCCATAAGGGATGAATATACTAGCAGTCGAAGTCACCAGACACACACTTTCGATTAACATGCAAACCATAGGTAACACAGAGGTGATTCTATGCACAAATGTGTATGGACCCCAGATGTTGGAGGAAAAGAGAAGAATTCTCCTAGACCTAGAAAACTTAAAAGACCATTCCAACAACCTCCACTGGAGCCTGGTACGGGACTTCAACATCATCATGACACTTGCAGAGAAAAAAGGAAGCACCAGGAGATTAGATAGAGATGTAGAAGACTTTTCATCTTTCATTGACACAATGGAAATTGTGAACATCAGAACCAGTTATGGTCAGTTCACCTGGAACAACAAACGGATAAATCAATATCAGGTAGCAATAAGGTTAGAAATATTCTTGGTATCAGAGTCCATTATTCTGTAGGGTTTAACTTTAGACTACAGCATCATGTCCTTGGGGGATTCTGACCACTGGCCAGTCCAATTGGAAGCAAACTTCCAAACCACGTCGAAGAATAGACCCTTTAGATTTGAGAAATTTTGGATCGACCATCCCATTTTCAAGGAGAACATCAACCAATGGTGGCAGGAGGAACAACCAGATAAAGGGATAAGGATGTTCAAATTATATAAGAAACTCAAGTACATCAAACATAAAATCAGGGAGTGGAACAAGGAAATGTTTGGAAAGTACATAAACCAAGAAAAAAAAATATTGAAGACATAATGAGGAAACTCTAGGAAACATGCACAGAAGAGGGCTATACAAAGGACTAGAAAAGGGAAGAGATCCAAATGAACCAGGAATGGGAAGAAATATGCTAGCAAGAAGAGAATCTATAGCGCCAAAAGTCTAGAATCAGATGGCTAAATGAAGGAGAGTGGAATACCAAGTTTTTTCATAGAACAACCATTGCTAGAAGAACCCACAATAAAATCCTGAAAATTTGGGATCAGGATGGGATCGAGAGAGAATCCCACAAGGAGATTGAAAATATACTTGTAAATCACTTCCATGGGATAGCCCAGGAACCCAACCAAGACTGAGTGGAGGCCATACAAAGGATGACTCAGCACATCCCCAGGCTATTTACCAAGGAACAACATATCAATCTAAACAAACCCATCACTAAGGAGGAAATTGACCAAGTGGTCAAGGAGATGCCCAATGGAAAGGCCCCAGGTCTAGACAATTTCACAGTGGAATTCTTCAAATCCTGTTGGGAAGTGATCAAACATGAGGTTTATGGAGTGGTGGAGGACTCCAGATGTTCGGCCTGCATTCTGAAAGCGCTAAATGCTACAATGATTACTCTAATCCCCAAAGAAAATGAAGAAAGGACCCCAGACTACTACAGACCCATATATTTATGCAATGTGGTTTAAAAAATAATCTCCAAAGTCATAGCCAATAGATTGAAACCTCTCCTACCCACACTCATTTCACAGGAATAGGCGGGTTTGGTAGAAGGGGGACAAATTTTGGACAAAATAATTCATGCCCATGAGATGATACACACACTAAAAATCCAGAGGAGATGGGGGGTGATAATCCAACTTGACCTAGCAAAGGATTATGAAAAAAATAGTTGGCACTATATGGTCAAAACTCTAGAAGCGTTTGTCTTTGCACAACACTCGATCAACTAGATTGTCAACCAAGTGTCAAGAAAAAGTTACTCACTTGTAATCAATGGAGCCCCAATTGAACCATTCTGGCCTTCAATAGGAATCATACAAGGATACCCGTTATCACCCTTCCTGTTCATCCTGATGATGGAAGGACTCAACAGAAGCATAAAAAGCGCAGCTGTAGCAAGAGAAATAACAGGCATCAAACCTTTCGAAAACTGCCCTACCTCCATGCACCAACAATTCATTGATGACACCTTACTCCATGGCACACCCACGGCCAAGGAAGCCAAATCCTATAAAATAATCTTAGAATATTTTGGGGAAGCCTCGGGAGCGGAGATCAATCACTCCAAATCCATGATCTATTTCTTCAATACCAACCCTGCAATTCAAAGGAACTTGGAAAACATCTTGGGTTTGAATGCAAAACACTCCCAACAAAATACTTGGGAATCCTCCTGATGGATAGAGAATGAAAAATGGAAACATGGGAAGGATTGATCAACAAACTATAGGAGAGGGTGAAAAAATGAACTTACAAATCCCTCAACCTAGTGGGGAGACTTGTCCTGACCAATGCGGTTCTGCAAGAAATTCCGACCTATATGATGTCAGTGTTTCCCACCCCCAAGGGAATACTACAAAAAATAAGAGTCATCAAAAGGTAATTCCTATGGAAAGGAGTGGAAAATTATAAAAAATGGGCCCTGGTGGCCTGGGAGAAGGTTTGCAAACCAAAATGCAAAGGAGGCCCAGGGTTACAAGACCCACAAGTAACCAATGCAGCCTACAGGGAAAAACTCTAGTGGAGATGGGTCAAAGAAATATCATCACCGTGGGAAAACCTTTATAAGGGCAAGTATTCCTCATACATCAACCACCATGTTCAAATTCGTTATATGGGCACAAGGGAGGGATCAACCATCTGGAATCTAGCCTGGCGCAACAAAACCTAGATCCATAAACAAAACTTTTGGGAAGTGAGGAATGGTAAAACAACCAGATTCTGGGAGGACGTGTGCCAACAGGAACCCATAATGGAAAATCCATACATGGAGGAACTCCAAAAGGGAATGACCATGGAAGGAAAATTCAAAATCAGTGAATACTAGAAACAAGAAAATGATTATGATAGATGGAGGACCTGGGACAAACTCAATCCACAAAATAGAGATCGAATTGCAACAATAACAAAATAGGTTGAGGAGAAACTGCATAAAAGAAAAACTGTAGTCTCAAAAGAAGAGGACCAATTAAGATGGGGTAGGAAAAATGGTGGGGAATTCATGATGCAGGAGAATTGCTCCAACTCATCAATGCACCAGCTAGACAACACATCAAAGCACATTCAGGGAGGAGGAGAGGTGCCAACCCTCATTTTAAATTTCAAATTGTATTTAATGCAATTAAATGTTGTAAGGATGGAAGCGCCAAAGCCATGCCTTTGTGTAGGAAAGAGTTGGTGTTGCCTTAATGGGTGAAAGGTTGATGAGATCTAGATCTGATCTGGACTAGACAATCATTGAATTTAATTCATTGTAATGAAGCCGTAGGATTATGGTGTCTTAAATGAGACATTAATGACACTAAGTAGGTGGAGAGGATAATCTCGTAGATCCCTCTTTTGTAAATATATCTTGGTATCAAAATTCATTATGTTAAGGAGGTTAGGATTTTAGGTAGTGAAGGGGAGAGAGTCATGACTCTGTTGTAGTCTGAGCTTCTGTACACATTGTAAACAAACATTTTGAGATTAATACAAAAACATAAGTTTTTCTTGCATATGAGTTTCTATGTATTTATATGTGTATTTGATGAATGTCATTTGGGTGTTCATTTATGTTGTAGATGTATGTGTTAGATTCCATTTGCACGGATAGATAGAATTCTCTATCTGTGAGTTTGCTGGAATTGTTTCTTGGTTCTTTAGGTTGTGCAAGGAGTGCACAACAAAACGTTGGAACGTTTGTAGCCAGCACAAATAGTGCGCATATAAATTTCTGGTTGAGTTCAAAGGAGAACATGCCAGGAGGGAACACGAGGATAGTTTGCAGACTCAAGGAGCCTTAGAGTTAGTTCATACTCTGGAGGGAAGACTATGCAAAGGAAGGCATAGAGAGACATAATTTATGAAGATTCTGTAGAGCTCTACCAAGTGGGCATCGAATGAGGGCAAGGAGTCCACAAGAGAACTATGTTTCGAGTTCTGAAAGAAGAGAAGTGTCGGAGGAGAAGACACTTACAAGTTTTTTGAACACTTTAGAGAAAGACTAGTGCAAGGAGTGCACTAGGCCAACTCTCAGACAAAGTGTTGAAAGAAAACCATCTGAAGGTTGGTCAAGAACACGGAGTGTGCGGTGGAGGGAACTCGTTTTCATGTTCGTAAGCTCAAGAGGTTGAGTGAAGAATGTGATAAGAGGGCACCATAAGTCTTTTTGGAAGACGCATAAGAGCCGAGCCCCTTAAAGACTGAGAAAGCTAAAATATCAGGGAGAAGCAGTGCAATTTTTCATGCAAAGTGCATGTGTGCACCAGAGTTGAGGATAAATTACATTTCCAAAGCTCAAGAGTGATAGCATTTCCAGAACATAGACGAGACCCAAATTCATCGGACTCATAGGAGAATGACCAAAGGTCGAGGCCTTTGAATTTTGGAAATATTCCAAGTCAGAGAAATTACAAGCTCAGGATGAGGAGCGACAAAGGTCGTTAGATCAGTTGTAGAGGAAGATATCTGGACCATTTAATCTCACGTCCAGACACCTAGAAGAGCGTGTAGAGGGAAAGATCAGATCTCAGCGGTTAGATATGAGTGTGTGGACCAACAACCATTGGATCCAAAGGAAAATGCACGAGGCTTAACCTTTTGGAGTTGCACAGGAGAGTGGACTTTGCGAAGTCACGAAGTCCCGAAATCATTAGAACCATCCATTGTCAAAGGGACAAGTGGCAGCAGATCCAAGAATTCGAGGAATCGGATTTTGGAAGGCTAGTAAGGAGAAGAAGAAAATATCTGAGGATCTGGGAGCCGCAGTGATCCAAACTATCCATCGAGAAGGGAAACGTGGTGAGAGATTAGCATTTTGTTGACTTGCAACTCAGGAATTCAGAGATAGGAGTCGTGATAAATCACAAAGTCTGAGTTCACAAAAGGATCACAACCATTGATCAAAGGAGGGATATGGACCATAGATCTAGTCTTGAAAAGTTCGCAAGTTCAAGAATTGGGAGAAGGGAGGAAGCCATTATCGAACTTTGTGAAACGTGAAGTCTCGATTCGCGAAGGAGATCGGGACTGTTGGATCATGGGGATTGTGGACCGTTGATCTGGCGAGTGGAACTCGCTAGTTCGGGTTTCAGAAGGATGAGCCAACAAACTTCATGAAACACAAAGTCACAAAGTGGGAAATTGTGAAGTGCTTGCGAGTTGAGCCCTGGTTCATGGTCGAAGGTCACATCAATGGAAGTTAAGGATGGAGCTAGCAAGCACTAGGCTCTTAGTTTGGACTTTGGGAAAGGGAAGAGTCAGTTGGCTCACATGCAAATCTTCAAGGTCACGAGTCACGAATAAAAGGCATGTGGTCACAATAGGTGGTCATGTCGATGGAACTCTCACCCAGTCCTTGTTTCCATTGGTGGAGTTTCATAAGGACCTGTGGTTTTAATTGTGTTGAAGGTTCCAGCGGGGACCCAAAGAGATGATACAACTCAGGGAATTAAGAACGATCCTAGACCCGGAGGTCAGCAGACCCTGCTGAGGTAGGGGGGATGCATCAACTGGTATCATTTCTTTCAAATAATTGATTTCTGTAGGCCAAGAAATAAGAAGATAGTTTGAATACATCAAGTAGACTCAAGAGTTGAATTTTCGTTTGTAGATTTCGGGGGAAAGAGAAACAGGAAAAGGCCGAATTTATTTTGCAGACAACATACAAGAGGGAGATAGTAAAAGGAGATAATTTGATAACATCAAGTGGTATCATAAGTTCAAATTTCTTGTAGACAACAGATGAAAAGAAAGAAGAATATTTATGCTCATTGATAAGGTTGTTGCATGTGTGCAACAACAAAAATTAAAACAACCAGGTGAGGTGTGAGAGAAGATGGAGATGCTCTCAGATGTAGAGTGATCCATAGGATTTCTAGGAGGGAAGATAGAAGGTGAAGATGGCTATTGAAGGCCATAGGATTGGTCAAGGTGAAGACCACCAATAGAGAAACAAACCAGATATGGGTTTGTAGCTCATATAGATAAGAATATATATGGAGAAGCTTGCATTTAAAATGCAGCAAGATGAAAAAGTGCATTGGGTGTATGAGTGGTCCATGAAGAAGAAGGTGAAGTGGCTAGTCAAGAGATTGTTTTCTAGAGGAAAAAACAACTGTTAAGGAGGTGGTTGAGGCATGTTGAAAACCTCAGTGACATAGAAGAGGAAGTGGTTCACATCTGTGAGCCAGAGGTTGGAAAAATCCTTAGTGATGAGGAGAGGAGATCATATACAGATATCATAAACTGCTAGGAAAGCAGAGATGGATTTTCATATTTCTAGGTGGGAAATGAAATGAGATCATTGAAGGATCTCATATACTGTCAGGAGGACAATACTGGAAATTCATATTTCCATGTGGGAAATGATATGAGATTAGAAGAGGATTTCGTAAAATGCTTGGTGGGTAGAAATGGACTTTCAAGTTGCCAGGTGGGCAATAGAAAGAGATCAGTCAAAGGTCTCATATACTTCCAGAGGAGAAATGATGAAATTTCATATTTACAGGTGGGCAATGAAATGAGATCATTGTAGGATCTCATAGACTATCATGTGGGCAGGCGAGAAGTTCCAAATTGTCAGGTAGGCAAGGGGAAAGAAATGAGACTATATTAAAGTCTCAAGAGATCATAAGTGAGTTTAGATCAAAAAGGAGTGTTGATAGGTGAAGATTCATATGTGTTTGTAGACCACGTGAATGAATATGATGAAAATTTAAATACTTTCACCATCCAGGAGGAGGATCAGAGGAGATTTTTGGTCATTGGAGGGATCAAGGAATTCATACCAAGCATCCAAGTAGAGGCCAGAGCACATGATGAAAGTGCAGCAAAAGAAGAAAGACAACCAGGAAAAAATGTCGATGAAGAGAACATGGAGAAGACATTGATCTCTACCCCAACCGAAGGAGATGAAAATTCAGTGGAATGGCTCAAGAATTTTAGCTAGGAATATGAACAAGAGATGATTGCAACATTGAAGCCAACATTAGAAGAGGGATAAGATCGCATGGACTTTGTTGATCTATGTGAAGAATTGGAATCCCTAGAGAGAAGGGTAATGGTGCAAATATTTCACATCCAACATGATAAGTTGGAATTAGATGGAGGAGCATACCAACCCAAGGAGCAGCTTGAGGAAGATGGAGATATGACAATAGGAGAACTTGCAGAAGAAAATCTGTCAGAAGGAGAAATTGAGCAGCAACTCAATGGTGATACTGCAAAACTGAAGTTTGCAGCAGGGTAGTGAGATAATTCCACAAAAAAATAAAACAACAGGGGAGATCAGGTTGATCTACTCATTGACAAGGAGGAGGTGCAGCAGAGTAGGCTGAAAAAGAAGAGCCAACTAGCATAGCAACTAGACAAGGTGATTGAGGATATAAGAAGGCTGATATTGAGGTCAGCAACAAAATCTATTAGCAGGAAGAAGCTGAACAGAGAAGAGCCTTCCATAGTAGCAGGGAATAAGGAGAAGAAGAAGAAGAAGTAGCAACAACAACAATGACATAGCTAGAGAGGAACAGATGAACAAATCCAGAAGAGAGTTTGGGATCCAAAAGGATTTCAACAGAGCTGGGAAGTTCATGAGTAGGAGCTCATGAATTTTTCACAGTAGTGGAGTATGATGCAAGAGAATCTCTCTAACTCAACAATGTGCCAGTTATCCAACACATCAAAGTGCATTCAGGGAGGAGGAGAGGCGCCAACCCTCATGTTAAATTTCAAATTGTATTTAATGCAATTAAATGTTGTAAGGCTCAAAGAGCCAAAGACATGCCTTTGTGCAGGAAAGAGTTGGTGTCTTCTTAATGGTTGACACGCTGATGAGATCTAGATCCGATCCGAACTAGACAACCATTTAATATAATTCATTGTAATGAAGTCATAGGAGTATGGTGTCTTAACTGAGACATTAATGACACTAAGGCGGTGGAGAGGATAAGCTCGTAGATCCCTCTTTTGTAAAGATATAATGGTATCATAATTCATTATGTTAAGGAGGTTATGATATTAGGAAGTGAAGGGGAGAGAGTCGAGACTTTATTGCAGTCCGAGATTTTGTACCCATTGTAAACAAACCTTATGAGATTAATACAAAAAGAGTAGTTTTTTATGAATATGAGTTTCTATGTGTTTCTATGTGTATTTTAAAAATGTCATTTGGGTGTTCATTTATGTTGTAGATGTATGTGTTAGATTCCATCTACAGGGATAGATAGAATTATATCTCTGTGAGTTTGTTGGAATTGTTTCTGGGTTCTTTAGGTTGTGCAAGGAGTGCACAATAGAACGTTGGAAGTTTTGTAGCCAGCGCAAAGAGTGCGCATATGAATATTTGGTTGAGTTCAGAGGAGAATGTGCCAGGATGGAAAACTAGGATAGTTTATAGACTCAAGGAGCCTCAGAGTTACTGAGGAAATCCTCCTCTTTAAATAAGAGGAAATCATCATTCGAGGGGATCTTCTATTTTTACAAATAAAGGATTTACAGAGAGGGACGTGTTTTACTTCAGATTGTAATGTAACGCAATTGACAGATGAATAAAAGATTGTTCTGAGCATTTCTCTCTAGTCCCTTTCATTTCAGGGGAATATTGTGAGAAGGGAGGGGCCACCTTCTTCACAAGATTCACCTGTTAGCTTTGTAGTGTGTTAGTGTTATTTTTTATTATGCCTTGATTAAATTCTGTTTTGCTGAAACACTACTTTACTTAACTCTGTTTTGCTGAAACACTACTTTACTGAACTCTGTCTTGCTGAAACTCTGCTTTACCGATTGTTACATTGTTTTCATATGATTCATGCTTGGGTAACTGTCAATCATTCTAGTTAGAAATCCTACTTGGTGAATTTATGAAAGCTTGGTAATCAGGGACAAGTGCTGAAGATTCCTGCTTAGGAATTAGGGACCTGCTCTCTGTTAGAGATAGTTAGCCTTCAGTGCATGTCAATTATTTTAATGAGTTCATGAAGTGTGATGATCAAAAATAGGTGCTGAAGATTCCTGCTTAGGAATTAGGGTCTTGTTCTCTGTTAAGAGTTAGTCATTTCAGTTAAGCAATGAGTTCATGAAGTGTGATAATCGGAAACAGGTGTTGAAGATTCTTTCTTTGGAAATAGGGTCATGTTCTCTGGTTACAGAATAGTTGGTCTTTCCTTTTGCAGTGTCTTGAAAGATTTCTTTTCCAGGTTGTTATTTCCTTAATGTAATCCATGATTCTTTGACAGCTATCTCTTTAAACATTGAACTATGCAATAGGTAGGTTGCTTTCCTATAACTCAAGTTAGAACTTCAGTTTGTTCAAGGCAAAGTGTGATTAATATGTTTTTACTACAAATCTAGGTTGCTTTTTAAATTGAGCATATATAGTTTGTGACTACCTTTGAAATAACAGACTTCCCTGGGTTGACAATTTATGTAGTAGTTGATTGTTTAGTTAAATAAGCAATTATAGTGACCAACATTTTGGCGTCGTTGCCAGGGAAGGTAATTGTAGATTTCAAAAGCACTTATGATTTTTTAGATACAAAGATTGCATGAGAGGATGTGGAGACCCCAAAGACACTGACCCTACAGGTGTCAGGGGAAGAGGAAGAGGATGAAGAAAGACTTATATTGATGAGATTATATCAAAGTATGAATCTGATGCTCAACCACCAAACCTTCGGAAACAAAAATCCCAGCCTTCATTTCAAGCCAACTTTGAAACGGGGAAAGAAGTTTGGAGTCCTGAGACAGTCAAGAAACCAACAGGAAACATTGAGGACAGAACAAGCGTAGCAGGGGAGTAGACAGAAGAAAACATGGATGAGTACAATGAAGAATTGCATCATGAAGAACAGGTAGGTCCTAAAGGAGAGGTAAATGATGAAAACTCTTTCTCCACATTAGGATTTACTATTGGTGATCTTCCTAGAGGGGTAGCCCCCATGAATAACATTCCACTCTCAGAACTACCTAACTTTCATGGTTTGTCTTCAGAAGATCCTGATGAATTCCTTTTTGAGTTTGATATATTATGCAGAAGTTATGATTACATTTCCAATGCTAAAAAATTAAAACTATTTCCAGCAACATTGAAAGGAAATGCACTAAGATGGTTCATGAGTCTTGGAGGCCATGTAATCACAACATGGGACCAAATGAAACAAAAATTCCTGAACAAATACCAGGACTATTACCGAAAAAGAGAAAAAAGGGAGAAACTATTTAAGATGATGCAGAAAGAGGATGAAAATCTGGAGGACTTTGTAGAAAGGCTACAGTATAATCTACAAAGATCCAGTCACCCCAATGTAAGTAAAGATATTCTTAAAACCATATTATTAAAAGGAGTAAGGGATGAATCTCTAGATATGTTGAATATGTTTTGAAAAGGGGACATATCTAAGGAATCATACAATGAAATTGTTAACCTATGTAAAAGATGTTCAAGAGGAACTTCAAGAAACAGATCAAATAGCAGGGACACCACATTTTCAAGAGTTCAAAAATCAGCCAGTGGGGGAGCAACAAGAGACGAGATAGGTAATTTACTTGAAGGTTTTAAAATTGAAATGTTAATCTCTTTTGCCTCACAAATTGACACCCTGTAGATTCAAAAGAAGCAAGCAGAAGTGGAAGAAGCCCTGTCCATCTTTTGTTCTCAATGCAGAGACAAGCACCCATGAAGGGAATGTCCATTGGACAAAAATCCAATTTGCACCATCTATGATAAAGATCATGAAACTCAAAAATGTCCATCTTTTCCAGGGATCAAGGCAACATTACAACCAACAGACGAAGAAGCTGAAGCTATCTATCTGTTGACACAGAGAAGGCAATGGCAACCGCGGGGACAAGGTATGAATCCTAACATGCCATTTACATATTCTAATCGTTGGAATAATTATCCTTCTTTCAATCAAATGAGTTACCCTCCCTAAAATCAAATGAAATATCCAAATCAAATGAATTACCCACCCATGCAACAAACTAACCCACCCTTTGTTGATCCGTCAATGTGGACTCCTTGGCCTCCACAACAACATCAACCATACCAGAACCAATGGAATCCAAATTGGAGAGGACAACAACCCTCCTTCCCAAATCAATTACCTCAATCACAATTTCTCCAACCACTCTCCTTACCATCAGGTACTCCACCGAACAATCAAATGATGAGACCCCAACTACCTGTACAACCTAACCCTAACCCCAATAATAAAGCTGTGCAATGCATTGATATTCATAATAATCCTACATTTTCTCTTCTCCCTACGCAATGCAACGGTATTCATTTACGACCTGGGACAATAGTAGAACCTATCATAGCCAATGTTACCTCTTCTGATAAAGAGGAAACAAAAGAGCATGATGTACCTGAAGAGGTACAATCATCCTCTAACAATGCTACTGAAACAAAAAAACCACCATTTCCTGAGCGTTTAGCTTTGACTAAAACGCCTGAGCCACTAGCTTTCAATCTTCTAGGGGAATTATAAAATCTTTATGTCAAAATTCCTCTACTACAAGCACTCCGAGATGTACCAATTTATGCCAGGACAATGCGAGACATTTGTGTTAAGAAGCCTGGTAGGAAAATTAAGGATCCCCTCACAGTCCATGTTATGGGTGACTTGTCTGCACTAATGTCAAGTAAATCCCCCCCAGTTAAATATGGTGATCCCGAGCACCCTACTGTCTTAGTAAAAATTGGAAAAACGATAATCCCTCGAGTCCTGGTAGACTTAGGTGCCGCTATCAATATTATGACTCTGGAAACCTCACAACTGTCACAATTGCAAAATGAAACCAGAGACACCCCAACTATCCTAGAATTAGCTGACCGATCCACAATTAAACCAGAGGGAGTCATTGAAGACCTAATTATCTCAGTGGAATCCTGGAACTATCCAGCTGACTTTGTGGTACTACAACCTAAAACAAAGTTGGGGGGCCACCCTCTAATTTTGGGTAGGCCTTGGCTAGCCACAGCAGATACTTTTATCAGGTGTAGATCAGGTTCAATGACAATTTCCAATGGTTACGAAACTAAACAGCTTACCCTCTACCCTCATGCTACAATCTTGATTAATAATGACAATTCGGTATGGGTAGACTTTGACGATCAACTTACTCAACCCATCTTGACTATCAGACAAGCTCTAAGCCTTAAAGATGCCACTGAGGATGAAGTAATTAATAATTTTATTTGTGAACCCTCCTCTATGACTCCAAAAACTCATAACCAACTAGCTGCACTGCTAGAGTTAGATAATCAGGAAAACCTTAACTCTGAAAACCCACCCCAAACATCTTCCACCATCTCTTCTAAAAGAATACCAGTAGAAATTGAACCTGGCAAAACACTAAACATAAAACCCAACTTGACAGATGTTGAAACATAACAATTAATGAAGTTACTTCTAGAAAATAAAGAAGCATTCGCATGGGATTATACAGATATGAAAGGAATCTCTCTCGAATTATGTACCCATCGTATATACATCAAGGAGGATTCTCGACCAATCTGCCAATATCAACGACGAATGAACCCTAATTTAAGAGAAATCCTTAAAGAAGAACTTCAAAAATTGCTCAATGCAGGGTTTATATATCCTATATCAGACAGTGAATGGGTGTCCCCGTTGGTAATAGTTCCTAAGAAAAACGGGAAATGGAGAGTATGTGTGGACTACATATCCTTAAATAAAGCAACTCAAAAAGATCACTTTCCATTACCATTCATTGATCAGGTTTTAGACAATTTGTCAGGGAAGAAATTTTTCTCATTTTTAGATGGTTTCAGTGGGTATAATCAGATCAAAATTGCACTTCAAGATCAAGATAAAACCACTTTTACTAGCCCTTGGGGAACCTTTTCTTATAGAGTGCTCCCATTTGGACTATGTAATGCACCAACAACCTTCCAAAGAGCAGTTTTAGGAATCTTTTCTGATATGCTTAACGACTCTATGGAGATTTTTATGGATGACTTTACTCCTTATGGTGTTTCTTTTCAGGAAGCACTAAAAAACCTTGAGAAAGTGCTTAAACGATGCATACAAGCCCAACTTTCCCTAAGTACAGAAAAATGTCATATGATGATGAGTGAAGGAATAGTGCTTGGACATTTTATCTCATCTCAAGGAATTCAGGTGGATCCATCCAAGATATAAGTCATCAAAGACCTTCCTACTCCCAAAACCCAAACAAAGGTAAGAAGTTTTCTAGGACATGCTGGATACTACAGAAGATTTATTAAAAAAAATTCCAAACTAGCTTCTCCCCTGTTTGTGTTACTGATGAAAAATGTTGAATTCAAATGGACTAATTCTTGTCAGGAAGCATTTAATACACTTAAACATCAGTTATCTACAACTCCTATTCTTAGAGGACCTGATTGGACACTCCCCTTTCATATATCCTCTGGTGCTTCAGATACTGCAATAGGAGTTGTCTTGGGACAAGAATAAAATCATCTCCCTTATGCTATTTATTTCATTAGCAAGAATATGACTCTTGCTGAACTCAATTATACAGTTACCAAAAAGGAATTCTTAGTAGTTATCTATGCTATTAATAAATTTAGACATTACATCACTGGCTACTCTACTCTTGTCCATACTGATCACTCAACTATCAAATATCTAATCAACAAACCTATCACAAATGCTTGAGTCACCAGATGGTTACTATCATTGCAAGAATTTGATATTACAATTGTAGATAGACCAGGGAAAGAAAATGTAGTTGTTGATTTCCTTTCTCGGTTAAAACCTGATGATGATACCCCATGTTAGCACTCTGTAAATTTTCCCAGAGGTTGACAAAGAAGGAATCTACAAAGGTAACTTTATCCAACCGCTTTTAAAGCTGGGATCTAGCCCTTCCAGCTTCAGAGAGGGATCTCTCTATATGATTTAGCTTTGTTTTTAATTTATATATTAGGCTAGGTAAAGGAACAAGTTTGTTTTGTTGTAAAAGGGTTTATAAATCGGTTGAGACAGTCTACACATCCATTGGGCTATGGGGTCTGTATTTCAACAACTATGAGATAAAACCAGAAACGCCAAAGAAGACTTTCACAGGGCGAGATAATGTACTCAACTGGATCTTTTAGTAATTAAAATGATGGACAAAAGAAAAGATAAGAGAAATAACTTCGACTAACAAGCAGTTAAGAATTTCTTAATCGAAGATATCAAAAGATAAACATTAAAATCTTTAGAATCGGAAATAGGGTATCAAATATAAATCCTGCAACATAACATTACTCTTTAAGATTAGTTCTAGAAAACAAAATGATTACAGAGAAAGAAAAACATTCAACCCAGAAAATTAACATCACCAGTGAACACACGCAAGAATCCTATAAAAGTGCCCCCTCTTTATTAATGGCCGATCGTCTTCAAAAATATTACAGTTTGATAGCGATAGGGTGTGCGAATCAACAACCCTAAATACTTCGAGAGTTGAAGTATTTATAATTCAAATTACAAACGTTCCTGTCATAACTGATCAGGATGTGCTCATTCTATTTTTAGTCTAACTGCTTTAACTAATCAAAAACTGTTTGATGACTTAGTACAACTGCATGCGGAACTTCTGGGGTAGGCCGTTGGCGAGGTGTCTTCGCAACCTCTTCTGACTGGACAGGTGAGTGGATTGTTCCAGCTCATCTGCTAGTCTAATAGATCACAAAGTTCTTCCCATATGAGATGACTTGGCACTGTGACTTTAAGTAATATCCGGTACACTTCATCCATGTCTGTATATTTATCAAATGTAGGCTTAATGAGGAATATATATTTAATATCGTGTTGGATATTAATATCCAACTGCAGGGCATCCATGAATGCTTTACCTCTGATGCTCCCTTGTATCCCTGCAAACTTGGAACTGTCCTTAGATACTTCAGTCAATCTTTTCTTGTAATCAGGGAGTGTCATCAATTTGTCATTAATGACCTTCAGGCCAGGTAGGCCTTTCTTTTGGAGAGCATCAATCTTATTGAATAACTTATGTACTCCCTGATCCATGACTTGAACCTTTTCCTCAAGCTGAAGCATTAGACTTCTCTTGGTTAAAACCCTTTTTACTTCGATTATAGTCTCTGTTCTATCCTCGATCTTTAGTTCTTCTAGTTCCTCTCTGGTCTTCGAATTCAGGAACCTGATGATCTCATTTGCTTGTGCTGGCATGTCTCCCAGCTCCACTCTGATTTTCTCAACAGCCTGTTTTCTCCTCTGGAGCAACTCATTTTGTTCAAACATGATTTGAATCATTGGCCAGATTTCATTGATGGACTTGGTGATGTCTGTCCATACAATCTCTTTGACCTCAGCCAAAGTCTTTCCCGCCATTGTTTGCTTTTGGAGTTGCTGTAACTCCTTCCTGAGATGCTCTGTTATCTGCTTTTCTTTGGATAGGCTTGTATGAAAGGAATCTTTGAGCTCTTGGACGTTCTCCAATTCTTTCTTAAGACTGTTGATTTCAGTCTCCTGCAGGTTCATTTTGTCCATGGACTTGGCAAGGTCTGTTGTTCCTTCTGGTAGTGACACTGGTGTGGCAGAGGGGATTGTCGTCACTGTTGTTGTGCTCAATTCAGCAATTGGGATAGCACTCAATGGAATGCCTTCCATTAGCTTCGTCTACTCTTTCTCCTTTAGGAGTCTCTCCATCTCATCCTCCATCTCTTTTAGCTGAGCATTCTGCTCCATGAGTAATTTTAGCATCTCATCCTTCTCACCTTCCTTTTCTACTATCTCCTTCACCTGTGAATCCTCTATGGGCGGGAGTTTCAGTTGTTTTCTTAAGGATGTGATGTCAGCATTTTTCTTTTTTATCATCTCTTCTGTAGCCTTGACATTCACAGGGTCATAACCGATCTTGAGGACCAGCTCCTCCAACGTATTGATTCTGTTGTCTTTCGTGAAAGATGATATTTTCTCCAGCTTGAGTTGTGTCTAAGCGTTGTTCAAAGACACTTGAAACTTTGCTGTAGAAGCTGAAGCATGGACCAATGTGTGAAACACCATCTCCTCTGTTTATTTGTGCAGATCCATCTGATCTGCTGGATGCATGTCCTTAGCCTGGAATTCGAACGTGGCCCTTTTGTAATCTGAGATCACCTTGGGATCTGGTACTTGTGCTTGGAGGTAGGCCATGTGCATCCTACCCTTTTATGTGTCAAATGTTGAAAGAAGCCTATGCTGAGATGTGGACGATTGCTTCCGAAACTGGGCATAAGTGTTGCTAGTTAGGGTCTGGTTCTTCTTCTTGATCAATTCATACTTTTCGAAAATGCCCAACTTGGGCCCAGTCTTGCCCGGCTGGGTATCCAAGGGAGAATCTGTGGATTTATTCGGTATTGTTGTGGTGATTTCCTTATACTGGCTCGAATCGAAAGGTGGTTGAATGACAGGCTTGACCCCTGTGGTGGTTACTGTGGTAGGTGGGACTTCTTGTTCTACTGTTGTAGGTGTTGTAACTATCCTTGGCCTCTTGGTATGCATCTGGAACTCTTCTAACGACACCTCTGTTAGAGGTGGAGACGACTCCTGTTGAGGCCTTTTTTCCTTCGGGACTTGAGGTGTGGTAGTGGGTGGCACACTCGTCGAGGGAGACTGTTGTTCCACTCCACCTTGCTGCTCCAGTTCGACTAAGGTTTCAGGCACCCATATTGTCTGATTTGGAAACTTTTCTATCTCGGGCTTAGACTCATGTACATACGGGATATTCTTATTTTTCACTCTCATTTCTGAAATGATCCTGCATGGATCATAGTGCCATGTGAAACTTGTAAAGAACTTCATCCCCTTCAACATTCTATCCGCTTCTTCTCCTGCGCCTCGACTATTGCAGATGAAAGAACCAATCTGCCCCTTGATTCTCAATTGCTTCTTCTTCTTCAGGGAAACAAAATGGATGTCATCTGAATTCATTATTTGCCTAATATATTCTAATGCAAAAATCCCCACCGGCACATATTGAGGTAGTTTGTAAGGCGCTGATTCACACCCGAAAACTCTGATTTCGGTGTGGTTCTGATATAAGTACCAGTCTTGTAGTGTCCCCAAGGCTGAGCCCCGTTACAAATCATGTTATATGCAAAGAATTGTAAATATGTTCTATAGGCTGGTGAGCCAATTTTTGTATAAGCTGTAGGCTTATGAGTTTTGTTAGGCCAAGGAGCCTAAGTGTTGAAGGCTAGGAGCCTGTGATATACTTGTATGTATGCAGGTCAATTAATAAAATATAAATACCGCCAGTGCAGACTGACCACGATGAAAGAGTCATGGGGGACTGAGCTTCCATAGAAGGGGCAAGGAACTAGGGGCTGGAAGGTGGGAAAGGGGATGAGTAAGGAGCCTAGGGGCTAAGCCTAGGGGGCTTAGGCCTGGAATAATATTTTATTATTGTTCCTAAAAATCCATGTGCACATTCTTTTATCCGAAGTCTTTTTTTGGAAGGACCCGTGAGTTCCCAAGTGGTGGGAGGAAGGTGTACGGATGGAATGCATGCAGTTCCTAGGGTGACAAGTGTCAACCCTGGTGCATGCAAATAAAACAGTGAAAGTAAGCCAAGAGGTGGGCACTCCTCCATTCGGAACCGAACCTCTGTGCGTGGAACTAGTACGACCTCTACCGGATATCCTAATTCATCGCTGAGACTGTTAAGCCTATGTTTTGCGTGGAAGATCGGTGTACAACCTCTGTTGGGATCTGTGGAGTCTGTGTCTGTTTCTGAGATAACCTATGAGAGTAATTCCCAGCTCGTGAGAAGCCTGTGAGGGTTTCGGGAAGGAATCTTGTAGTTCGGGAAAGCTGAGTTAGCCTGTGTGTGAATTCCATGTTCCAAAATGATTGCTGTGAGATCATCCAGTGACTGTTGAACCGATTTGGGGAAACCTGTGTCTGTGTTTCCGGTGGATTTTTGTGACCACGCAGTGCTGGACTGCGTGAGGCTTGTTGGCCTGTGAGCGACCCCTCCAGGTGAGGGAGTGCACAGAGGGAGAAGAGGACTCCTGGAAGGAACCCCTGTAGCTGCCATAGAGCCCAGAGAATTCCGGTCCGGTCTGTTCCTGTAACCCAAGGTAAGGGAGACTGGTAGCCAAAGGACTATCTAGGTGACAGGGAAGGTGCACTCTCCTGGGGTGGAACAAGCATGTGGGGAATGAGGGTCTGTGTGCAGTGAGCGTGGAAGATTCCTGGGAGAACTACTTCCTGGTGAATGTGAATGTGTCATCTTCCCTGTAACCTCAGCCTGAGTCTAGATTCCTTGTTCTAGGGTGGAGCTCGGTCCTAGCTCGGGGGTGACCTACTGTTGAGATGATGAACAGTGTGGTCTAAGGCTGGGAGGTTTGTGGAAGGCCTGCACTTGGTTGGTGATTTCTCCAGCTGTTAAAAGATAAGTATTCTGAATTATGATTTAACACGTTTGGCATGACTGTGTTGTTTATATTATCATGTTTTTCGCTGTGTAAATGAATTAATGATGAATGCTATGGAAAATTTAATTATAGCAGTACCCATATATTTTCCTCTGAGTTTTAAGTGTGTTTAAATGTGTTAAATGCATTTTCTTATAATTCCATGTAAGGAATGGTAAACTGAGAGGTTGGGAAACTTGGGTAGTGAAGGGTACACTACAAATTCGTATCAGAGCAATTGGTACACTACAAATTGGTATCAGAGCCAAGGTTTCGACACTGAGCCTAGATGGGATAGTGGAGCGGTCTTTGGACCGAAAATGTGAGGAGAAATTGGGCCTGGAATGGCCAATTTCAGACGTTGGTTTGTTTCAATGTGTCAAGTAGTTGCTTCACCACGTTTATAAGCTCAGGAGGTTTAGCGATGCTGTGAAATTGCAACTAGTATGGTCTACGACCACAGGCAGACAGGTTTCTACATTGATGGTGTGAGAACCGTCGGATTTGTTCGGGAGGGAAGGCAAACCCTTGTAACCGTCAGATATAGAGAATGTGCACAAGATTCAAAACTTTCGAATGTTGCACAGGAGTTTAACTCGGGAGGATAGTGAGTCGTACGATCCCTGTGGTTTACCCGTCAACCGTTCGAGTTGACAGAAGTTGCATAGAACTTAAGTCCTCATGGGTAGAGGAGAAGTCCCGAAGAAGCATCGGGATATTAGAACTCAAGAGAATCGAGACCCTGTGATTCTTGAAAACCCGAGGAGGGATCATAGCCATAAATCTCAGGAGGACATGTGTCAAAATCCTAGAGGGAGTTGGAACTCGGAGAATCGGAGTTCTCGAGCACGTAGAAATCTTGTCACACGAAATCGCGATCCGCGAATTTGCGACAAGGTCCGGACCGTTCATTTAGTGGACATGTGGTAGAGATCTGCACCATCAAGAAAGTCCTGACAAGGAGTAAATCCACCGGTGATTGAGGTTCATTGGAAAAGTCCCAATAGAAAGGTCATTCATCGGAAATCGAGATTTGAGAATTCGGGAATCGGGAACCCCGATGACGAGTGAGCCATACACTTTGAAACCCCGAACCTCGAGAACCCGATAAAAGCATATGACTGTGGTCATATGAACAAGGGTCACATGGACCTGACTTGATCGCGAAGGGGTAAAGCGAAAGACGTGTCGGTATATCGGGAATCTGGAATCGGAGATTCCAGAGGCAAAGGATTGGTGCATGGGAAAATCGTGATACGCAATTTCTCGATAAGTCTTAGGTGCGTGGGGCCACACTGACTGACAGGAGGATAGGTGGCAGATTTATAGCAGCAGGAGAAAGGATTGTTGACAAGTCAACGACTGGGACCCATCGGAGATCCCGTGAGAGTATGAGCTTGATGTTGAAATCGCCGAAACCCCGAGGAGTGGTTTGATTAAGGTCATATAGTGTGGTTGCATGATGAGGCTCTAGCCCGGAGTCCATCGGAATTCAGGAAATCGGAGATTCCACTGTCAAGCATTTTGGGCACATTCATATTTGCGAAACCTCAAACCCCGATAAGGGATAAGGCTAGGGCCCACGAGTCAGCGGTCACATAGGCTAGCGCTGAGTTTTTGAGGACTAAGGCATATCGGAGATCGGAGAATCGGGGGTTGCAAGGACATGTGCCTGTTGACAACACAAGTGTCGAAACTCCGAAAGGGGTAGTCACGAGAGGGAAATGACCACGGTCAGGGCTCATGGTCATATGAGTCACGGGCTAGGCTTAGGAGAGCTAGCACTAAAAAAGGGTCATCGAAGATCGTGAATCCGAGAGGATAGTAAACCTCGACATCAGGAGTTGCGAAACTCCGAAACTGGAAGTCTCGAAATAACTGAAATTGAAGTTTCAGACACTCGAAAAACACAGAGCCAGACAAAGCATAGAAAACTTGTGAAGCTGAAATAACTTTCGTTCTTGTTCGTATTAATTATGAATATTGTGGGATATTCATGAAGTTTAATGCCTGACAATTTTGAATTGGATTGCACAGTGTGTGTTCTGAATACAACAGAGGCCAAAACTCCAGATAATCAACACCAAGTATGGAGTGGGGAAGAATGCCAATTATCCCTGAAATGCAAGATGAACAAGAAGGAAAGGATGTTAACCAAGGAGTCGAGGGATTTCACTCTAATGGGAATGGAAAAGAGATGGACAAGGAAGGACATATGATGAAAATCATTGAAGGGTTACAAAGAGAGGGTAAGGAACGCCGAGCTGATAGCAAAAAGTTCATGAAAGTCAGAGATCGGCAAGGGAAATTAAACTTAAGATTCATGCAGAGTCTGGAAAGAGTAGAGAAGAAACTTGAGAAAGGAAGAGACTCAAGTGCGACAGAGAGTCGAAGAGCTCGTGGGAGAAGAAGCAGGTCGAGGAGTGGAAGCCGACATCACAGTTGCTCCCAAAAACATTCTGGCAGTAAGACGCACAGCAGTTCAAGCCCATCACCTACCAGAAAACATCTGAAATCTGGAAGGGAGGAATTGAAAGGATAAATGAATAAAATTAAACCTCCAACATTTGATGGGGAGCATAGGAAGGAGGAAGATGCTGAGACATGGTTGCTTGGCATGAAGAAATATTTTCAGCTGCAGAATTATTCCGCTCATGCAGAGGGAAGAATTGCAATGTACCAGCTGAAAGGAAAAGCGTCCATGTGGTGGGATCAGTTTGTGCAAGTGAAAAACATCAGAGAGAAAGAGGTCACGTGGAAGGAGTTTAAGGGGTATTTCGAGAAGAAATACCTGACTAAAAGATACTATGATAGAAAGATGAAGGAGTTCTTCGAACTCAAATTGGGCAATATGACCATCGATGAGTATGAACGA